>BDMU01000030.1:407804-606846 GCA_002217815.1 Seriola quinqueradiata | reverse complement strand
GGTGGAGCGAGCCGCCGTCCGACAGGAAGTGCTCCTCCTATGTTTTATAAACACACACACACACACACACACACACACACACACACACACGCACACACATGCACACACACACACACAAACAGTAAATGAATGCTGTGGTCACTTCACTGTGAAGATTATTTCTTGGATTTGTGTTGAACTGAAATGTCTCATGAATATTAATCATCCTGAAATAACTGATCATGCTTTCGATATAATTATATTAATGCTAATGATCACATGTAAACAGTTTCTGCTGCTGACACTGTCAGTTTGTCGTCACTTCACATGATGCAGATACAAACTGGACTCGGAACGACCGGCTGTTTTACCAGCTGAAGAGCCAAAACACCGTGACGGACGAGGCCTCACCACACCTGTACCTGTGTGACTGTGGCTACAGGTAAAGAGCTGATGTTGATGATCCAGGTGGAAACACAGAGTTCAGCAGAGATGAGGGGTTCACAGCTGAACACTGTCTCTCTATCCACAGAATTTATGAACATTTTCAATTTGCAATTTTAAAAACCTGAATGAAACATTCAACAAAGGAAATCTGAATATAAGAGAAAGTTTTTCTCTTGATGAGACGAGGTGACTGTGAACGTCTGGACAGCAGGTTCTCACAGTAATACAGACCAGGTGAGTCCAGGACCAGGTGTGTCTCCTCTGAATGTTTAACAGACTGTTAGTCAGAGGTCAGAGGTCAAACTCCACAATAACACCTGAGTTTCACATTAACCTGAACATCTGTCAGCTGAGATCAGCTGTTACCCTGAGACACTGTCAAGGACCAGGCCAGAGAACTGGACTATAAACTGGCCTCAGGTCCTGGACCGCAGAGTCCTGAATCAGCGGTCGTAGTTCACTGACTTCACAAAATCCATCAGAGCCTAAAACAGCAGAATGAAGGAAGCGTAACCATTAACTTCAACAGTTCAGGTTGTGTGGACTTACCCATAATGCCTCTGTGTTCCTAAATTCTATCCAGAATCAAACTCTATTAGAAACAAGTCAGGAAGTTTCTCTGTTTCTGCTCCGACTGGAACTCAAACCATTGTCAGACTGCAGCCAGTCCTCTGCAGCCTGTAGCCCCGCCCCTCTGCAGCCTGTAGCCCCGCCCCTCTGCAGCCTGAAGCCTTATCCCTGCTGATTTAAATACCCTTTTTCATACCCTGGAACCTCCTCACAGACTCACCTGACATCCTCCAGGACACCTTGAACCTCTTCCAGGTTTCACAGAACTTCTCAAGGAAACATGTTCAAGGACCAACAACCTCCTCAGGATTTTATAAAGCTTCCTCAAGGACATTTACGGCGTTTATAAAGACTCCTAGAACATTTTCACTCCTGGACACACACACACACACACAGTATCAGATATCATCAGGTCCACAGGGAACTGCTGGTTGTTCAGGAAACATTTTATAAACTGCTCATAAAGACTGAAGAAATCTTCCACAGCGACACATTCACTGACCACGGCAGACTCACCACACCTCTGTGGGTTTACAGCCTGTTTTACAAACTGTTGTAAAAACTGTTGCGTTATGCACATGCACACGCACACACACACTAACACAGTGAACCTCTGGTTGTTTGGACTCTGGACTCTGCAGTGCATCTGAAGCAGGATGACACTCTGCTGCCCTCTGCTGTTTCCCTCCAAAAAATGTGTCACCTCAGTCAGAGGAAGACAGTGAGGCTGAAGCCTGAACAAGAAAAACCAGGTCTAACCTGCTATGGCCCCCTGTGGGGCTCCTGTCGCCCCACCCCCAACAGGTTCCCTCCACTCTCTCTACCCAGAAACTAGTCAGGATAATCTGACACAGCTGTGATGCTCTGGTCCAGGACTGACTGCTAAGGTTCTACTGAACCAGACCGGACCTGAACGGACTGGACCACTGCTGTGATCTGCAGCCAATCAGGATGCAGCTCAGACCAGGACACATGGTTAATATTTGTCTGAAGACCAGACGAGTCCAGTTTGACAGAAGAACGTCGTAACCACAGATTCACCACAGACCTTCAGCTGGTTCTGTCTGGGTCCAAGTCTGTGGAGTCAGCTTCACTCACTCAGACACTTTATCCTCGTTCACTTTCATCTGCCACTTCAACTTCTTTCAAAATGAGCACAGCCACTATCATTATTATTATTATTAATATTATTATTGTAAAGTCAGTCTTTTTTAGTTTAACAGTTTCTGTCTCTAAACTTAAACCAGGTAAATTTTTTAAAGTGCACACAGAGCTGAGCTGAGAGACCAGATTCAGCCTCACAAACCAGTCAGACCAGTTCACACACACACACACACACACACACACACACTCAGGTGTCAGGTTACTGTGTTTCCTGCCTCGTCCTGCAGGTGTCGCTGCAGCGTCGTCCTCTCACAGTTTCCTGTCCGACCCTGAACACATCCTGCTGACTGTGACATCACTACATCCTGCTGATCTCATCACATCCTGCTGTGACATCACCAGACACCACACAGACCCTGACCCCCCCCCCCCCCCCCATGAGTATTTAATACAGTAAGAAACAAAAAAAATAAATAAAAGTAAATTCAAGGACCAGTTTACTGCAGTTCTGGAGGTCAGAGGTCAGAGGTCAGAGGTCAGCAGTGTTTCTGCTCTGATGAGAATAAAAAGAGGAGACAGCTTTTTTTTCTTCTGTTTCCTGTGTCGACGCATCAGGAAATGACACGCTGGAGAAGGCTTTTATTTTGTAAGAAGAAGTGCAGCCTCTGAGTGAAGCAGCAGTTTGAATGTACTTTGATCAGCGTTGCTGATTATTGATGATCAGTCTCCTCCTCAGTCGAGCATGCCGACAGTCAGACCGGACGTCCCTGATCTGTCAGGTCTGGTTTAAATGATCGTCTCAGACTGATCTCAGGTCAGTCCTGGACTGAGACTCAGATACAGAAACCTCTTTGTGAAGGGAATCTAAAACCTGAACGAGCTGCAGGTCGGACCACTGACGCCACCATCTTACCTGTGTGGGGGGTGGGGCAGGTGCAGGGACAGATTCAGGTGGTGCTCCAGGACTAACCCTTCCTCCAACCAGAGCCTCCAGGTCCAGGTTCAGGTCCTGGATCGACTCGTAGATGTGGTTTGATTCTTCCTCCTTCGTTGAATCCTCCTCCTCATCAGCACTCTCCTCCACGCTCATCTCCTCCTCCTCCTCCTCCTCCTCCTCCTCCTCCTCCTCCTCCTCATCCTCCTCCTCATCCTCCTCCTCCTCCGGCTCTATTGGTGACTCCTGCTTGTCATGGCAACCTGCAGTCAGTGAGGACCTGTTGTGGATGCCGTTGTTGGGGGGGACCACTGGGACCACTGGTGTCTCCACCGGTATGGGCTGGGTTGGGAGCCGGGCTGTAGAAAGGGGGTCAGCTGGACTGAAACTGGGAACCCGAGCTTTCCCAGAGTCCATTTGTTCATCCAGGCACCCTGGCAGGTGAGGCTGCTTTTGACTCAGACCACCGTTGGCCATGTTCGTATTCCTGCTGGTCCCGGTCTCTATGAGACCAGATGGGGGGTTGCCAGGATGCCATGGTGCTGGCACCACCTGATGTGACAGGTCATAGAAGTCCAGCGGGACACCAAATGTCGACAAGCGGTTCTCAGTCTTGCGGTACCCGGTGGATGTATCGGGTCTGAGTCGGATTGTCACCTCGTCCCCTGGTTTGGTTCTAGTGGGCTCCTCCAGAGTCTTTGGAACGGGGACAGGCACGGGGACTGGGGCAGGTGCAGTCATGGGAACCAGAACTGGTTCAGGACTGAGTGGATCAGCAAAGTCCAGTGGGGAGGGGAAGTCCGCCGGCAACTCCTTAACGTACTTGGCGGGGATGTAGAAGGGTTTGGAGCTACAGTCATTCTGGACCTGCCACCAGTGGTCGTTGGTCTTAGCCAGCAGGACGTAGCGTTCATTGGGTTTGATGGAGACCAGCACCCCATCCCGACCCTGGTACTCATACTCAAACTCCACCAGGACAAGACCCAGACCTGAAAGACAGGGTTTAGACCGGAGGACCAGAGGAAATAATTAACAACAGTGTTAAATCAAGTACAAGAGCCAATGCTAATGCTAACTCTATTGCTACTACTAATACTGTTACTACTGATAACACTACTGCTAACAATACTACAGTTAATGCTAGCATTAGTACTGTTACTGCTAACACTATTATAGTTACTGCTAACACTACAGCTAACAGTGGGGAGTAGAGTACTGCTAACAGTACTGCTACTGCTAACTCTACCACTGTTACTGCTAACACTACTACTGTTACTGCTAACTCTACTGCTACTGTTACTGCTAACTCTACTGCTACTGTTACTGCTAACACTACTACTACTGCTAACTCTACTGCTAACATTACTACTGTTACTGCTAACTCTACTGCTACTGTTACTGCTAACTCTATCACTGTTACTGCTAACACTACTACTGTTACTGCTAACTCTACTACTGTTACTGCTAACTCTACTGCTAACACTACTACTGTTACTGATAACTCTACTGCTAACTCTACTACTGTTACTGCTAACTCTACTGCACCTGTTACTGCTAACTCTACTGCTACTGTTACTGCTAACACTACTTCTACTGCTAACTCTACTGCTAACATTACTACTGTTACTGCTAACTCTACTGCTACTGTTACTGCTAACACTACTACTGTTACTGCTAACTCTACTACTGTTACTGCTAACACTACTGCTTTTATTGCCAACTCTACTACTGTTACTGCTAACACTACTGCTTACACTACTACTGTTACTGCTAACACTACTACTGTTACTGCTAACACTACTACTGTTACTGCCAACTCTACTGCTTACATTACTACTGTTACTGCTAACTCTACTACTGTTACTGATAACTCTACTGCTAACACTACTACTGTTACTGATAACTTTACTGCTAACTCTACTACTGTTACTGATAACTCTACTGCTGCTGTTACTGCTAACACTACTGCTACTGCTTACTCTACTGCTACTGTTACTGCTAACTCTACTGCTACTGTTACTGCTAACTCTACCACTGTTACTGCTAACACTACTGCTACTGCTAACACTACTACTGTTACTGCTAACGCTACTGCTACTGTTACTGCTAACTCTGCTGCTAACACTACTACTGCTACTGCTAACTCTACTGCTAACATTACTACTGTTACTGCTAACTCTACTGCTACTGTTACTGCTAACTCTACCACTGTTACTGCTAACACTACTACTGTTACTGCTAACTCTACTGCTGTTACTGCTAACACTACTGCTGTTACTGCTAACTCTACTGCTACTGTTACTGCTAACTCTCCCACTGTTACTGCTAACACTACTACTGTTACTGCTAACTCTACTGCTACTGTTACTGCTAACTCTACTGCTACTGTTACTGCTAACACTACTGCTGTTACTGCTAACTCTACTGCTAACACTACTACTGCTACTGCTAACTCTACTGCTAACATTACTACTGTTACTGCTAACTCTACTACTGTTACTGCTAACTCTACTACTGTTACTGCTAACACTACTACTGTTACTGCTAACTCTACTGCTACTGTTACTGCTAACTCTACTGCTACTGTTACTGCTAACACTACTGCTACTGCTAACTCTACTGCTAACACTACTACTGCTCCTGCTAACTGTACTGCTACTGTTACTGCTAACACTACTGCTACTGCTAACTCTACTGCTAACACTACTACTGCTCCTGCTAACTGTACTGCTACTGTTACTGCTAACACTACTGTTACTGCTAACTCTACTTATCTACTGAAATCATACACAAACTCACCTCTGCCAAGCTGGGAGGATGTCGTTGCCATGGTGACAACCCTGGGCTCCTCAGGCCCTGCCCCCTCAGGTAGATGGGCAGTTGACTCTGAATGTGAGAGGTCAAAGGTCACACCTGATCATCAGGGCCCTACAAGAAAGAAAATCCAGATCAGACCAGATTCAAGAAAATCACAACAATGACCAAAGATCCTGAACTGACTCATACAACAGAGAGAGACATCATCGTCATTCACCAATCAATCAACCAATCAACCAATCAACCAATCAATCAATCAACCAATCAACCAATCAACCAATCAATCAATCAATCAATCAATCATCAATCAATCAATCAATCTAACAACAATCATTCACTTGCACTAACAACATGAACTGAAGCTCCTGCAGTCAGGGCTTCTGAGGCTGAGCTGAGGATGAGAAGAGCTGAGGATGAGGAGGAGCTGAGGATGATGAAGAGCGACTCCTCTAACTGAACATGAAGCATCAGACTGACAGTGAAAACAGAAACAGGAGGAATGAGAACTACACTCTCCTCCAGAAGTATTGGAACAGACATTTGGGCTTTTATTTCCAGGTATTTACATCTGGATCTGAAACACAACTCAGAAGAAGCATCATTTGTAAGGGAACACCACATTTTCATGTGAGCAAAAGTATTGGTCCTGGTCCTGATCCTGGTCCTGGTCCTGGTCCTGATCCTGATCCTGGTCCTGGTCCTGGTCCTGATCCTGATCCTGATCCTGGTCCTGGTCCTGATCCTGATCCTGGTCCTGGTCCTGGTCCTGGTCCTGATCCTGATCCTGATCCTGGTCCTGGTCCTGATCCTGGTCCTGGTCCTGATCTTGGTCCTGATCTTGATCTTGGTCCAGATCCTGGTCCTGGTCCGGATTCTGATTTAAATTTGAGTCTCGACTCTTCTGATCTGAGCGGCTCCTGAAACAAACGGACCTTAAATCCCATTTCAGGACAGTTGTAGGAAACACGTTGAACACACGAACTTGTCTCACAGGTGACAGGAACACATTTATACAGGTGTAAACCTGTTGACATGCTCAGACTCCTCCTCCTCCAGTCAGATTTTGGAACATCTGATTAGAAACCAGGTGACCAGAATCTACCTGGTGTCAGGTGACTGATTATTATCATTATGATTGATTAGTGCTGTTATTATTGATGACACCATTACACCTATAACAACCAGTCTATACAGCTACTCCTCATCCTGCTGTTGTTCTCCAGGAGCCTCTGAGCAGGGCAGCCACCACACACACACACACACACACACACACAACACACACACACACACACACACACACACACACACACACACACACACACACACACACACACACACACACACACACACACACACTCACACACACACTGAACAATAGCAGGAGGCTGATCTCCGGCCTGTTCTGTTTATAAAGGGAAGTGTCTGGTCTTCCTGTCTGCTGTATACCCCGCCCACAAGTTGTATAGACTCCACCCCTCAGTGACATCACAAAATGTGTGTGTGTGTGTGTGTGTGTGTGTGTGTGTGTGTGTGTGTGTGTGTGTGTTTCCTGTCTTTGTACAGGAACAATAGTGTGTGTGCAGTCGCTGTGTTCAGAGTGGAGCTGAGCGTTTTCCACAGTTCTTACACATTGATCTCAAACTTCACCTATAACTTATCAATAAATATGATGTAATAATGTCATCCAGTCATCGTCACAGAAACTGTCATGTCTGCTGCTGTTGTTCAAAGATCAGTTATCACTGCATGTCAGAGCCAGAACTTGATACAGGTCTGTTGTAAACAAAAGGCCCCTGGTACCCTGCTGCTCAGCCACTGCTCCTTTACACAAACTGCCTGTCTGGAGTCTGGAGTCTGAAGTCTGGAGTCTGAAGTCTGGAGTCTGGAGTCTGAGGTCTGGAGTCTGGAGTCTGAAGTCTGGAGTCTGGACTCTGGAGTCTGGAATCTGGTCTCTGGAGTCTGGAGTCTGGAGTCTGGAGTCTGGAGTCTGGAGTCTGGTCTCTGGAGTCTGAAGTCTGGAGTCTGGAGTCTGGAGTCTGGAGTCTGGAGTCTGAGGTCTGGAGTCTGGAGTCTGGAGTCTGGAGTCTGGACTCTGGAGTCTGGAATCTGGAGTCTGGAGTCTGGAGTCTGGTCTCTGGAGTCTGGAGTCTGGAGTCTGGAGTCTGGAGTCTGGTCTCTGGAGTCTGAAGTCTGGAGTCTGGAGTCTGGAGTCTGGAGTCTGAGGTCTGGAGTCTGGTCTCTGGAGTCTGAGGTCTGGAGTCTGGAGTCTGAAGTCTGGAGTCTGGACTCTGGAGTCTGGAATCTGGAGTCTGGAGTCTGGAGTCTGGTCTCTGGAGTCTGGAGTCTGGAGTCTGGAGTCTGGAGTCTGGTCTCTGGAGTCTGAAGTCTGGAGTCTGGAGTCTGGAGTCTGGAGTCTGAGGTCTGGAGTCTGGTCTCTGGAGTCTGGAATCTGGAGTCTGGAGTCTGGTCTCTGGAGTCTGGTCTCTGGAGTCTGGAGTCTGGAGTCTGGTCTCTGGAGTCTGGAGTCTGGAGTCTGGAGTCTGGAGTCTGGTCTCTGGAGTCTGAAGTCTGGAGTCTGAAGTCTGGAGTCTGGAGTCTGAAGTCTGAAGTCTGGATTCTGAAGTCTGAAGTCTGGAGTCTGGAGTCTGGAGTCTGAAGTCTGGAGTCTGGAGTCTGGAGTCTGGTCTCTGGAGTCTGGTCTCTGGAGTCTGGTCTCTGGAGTCTGGAGTCTGGAGTCTGGAGTCTGGTCTCTGGAGTCTGGAGTCTGGAGTCTGGAGTCTGGTCTCTGGAGTCTGGAGTCTGGAGTCTGGAGTCTGAAGTCTGAAGTCTGGATTCTGAAGTCTGAAGTCTGGAGTCTGGAGTCTGGAGTCTGAAGTCTGAAGTCTGGAGTCTGGAGTCTGGAGTCTGGAGTCTGAAGTCTGGAGTCTGGAGTCTGGAGTCTGGTCTCTGGAGTCTGGTCTCTGGAGTCTGGTCTCTGGAGTCTGGTCTCTGGAGTCTGGTCTCTGGAGTCTGGAGTCTGGAGTCTGGAGTCTGGTCTCTGGAGTCTGGAGTCTGGAGTCTGGAGTCTGGTCTCTGGAGTCTGGAGTCTGGAGTCTGGAGTCTGGAGTCTGAAGTCTGGAGTCTGGTCTCTGGAGTCTGGAGTCTGGAGTCTGGTCTCTGGAGTCTGGAGTCTGGTCTCTGGAGTCTGAAGTCTGGTCTCTGGAGTCTGGTCTCTGGAGTCTGAAGTCTGGTCTCTGGAGTCTGGTCTCTGGAGTCTGGTCTCTGGAGTCTGGTCTCTGGTCTCTGGAGTCTGGTCTCTGGAGTCTGGTCTCTGGAGTCTGGAGTCTGGAGTCTGGAGTCTGGTCTCTGGAGTCTGGTCTCTGGTCTCTGGAGTCTGGAGTCTGGAGTCTGGTCTCTGGAGTCTGGTCTCTGGAGTCTGGTCTCTGGAGTCTGGTCTCTGGTCTCTGGAGTCTGGTCTCTGGAGTCTGGTCTCTGGAGTCTGGTCTCTGGAGTCTGGTCTCTGGTCTCTGGAGTCTGGTCTCTGGAGTCTGGTCTCTGGAGTCTGGAGTCTGGAGTCTGGAGTCTGGTCTCTGGAGTCTGGTCTCTGGAGTCTGGTCTCTGGTCTCTGGAGTCTGGTCTCTGGAGTCTGGTCTCTGGAGTCTGGTCTCTGGTCTCTGGAGTCTGGTCTCTGGAGTCTGGAGTCTGAAGTCTGGAGTCTGGTCTCTGGAGTCCGGTCTCTGGAGTCTGGTCTCTGGAGTCTGGAGTCTGGTCTCTGGAGTCTGGTCTCTGGAGTCTGGTCTCTGGTCTCTGGAGTCTGGTCTCTGGAGTCTGGTCTCTGGAGTCTGGAGTCTGGAGTCTGGAGTCTGGTCTCTGGAGTCTGGTCTCTGGTCTCTGGAGTCTGGAGTCTGGAGTCTGGTCTCTGGAGTCTGGTCTCTGGAGTCTGGTCTCTGGAGTCTGGTCTCTGGTCTCTGGAGTCTGGTCTCTGGAGTCTGGAGTCTGGAGTCTGGTCTCTGGAGTCTGGAGTCTGGTCTCTGGAGTCTGGAGTCTGGTCTCTGGAGTCTGGAGTCTGGTCTCTGGAGTCTGGTCTCTGGAGTCTGGTCTCTGGAGTCTGGAGTCTGGTCTCTGGAGTCTGGTCTCTGGTCTCTGGAGTCTGGAGTCTGGAGTCTGGTCTCTGGAGTCTGGAGTCTGGTCTCTGGTCTCTGGAGTCTGGTCTCTGGTCTCTGGAGTCTGGAGTCTGGAGTCTGGTCTCTGGAGTCTGGAGTCTGGTCTCTGGAGTCTGGAGTCTGGTCTCTGGAGTCTGGAGTCTGGTCTCTGGAGTCTGGTCTCTGGAGTCTGGAGTCTCCAGTCTTACAGAATAAAATCCTGACTAACTTTATGAATCCTGTTTTATCTCAGGTTAGAAAATCTTAAACACTCAATCCAACATCAGTGATCAACTCTTATGTCTGTGAACTAGCAACCAACTCCACCTCTGTCATCTCCTCTCATTCAGGTATTTTTGTAAACCTGTAGATTTATGGTTGAAACACAAAATGGCCGCTTCTCTCTGAAAACCTCCATTAACAAAAATAGTGTTTTTACTCAGAGCCTCGTGTCTCAGGAAGAGATCAGAGATGTGGATGAACCACGTCAGAGGTGGAGAGGTGAAGCTCAGGTAACCCTCTGTCCTGAGCTTCACCTCTCCACCTTAAGACTGAAGAACAGTTAGGACATTTCTGTTCGGTCTCCTGTTGTTAACTTTGATGTTCTGACTAACTGTTGTATTTTTCATTTCCTGTTTGTTGTTTGTTGTTTGTTGTTTGTTGTTGTGAGCAGTCAGCTGTTGTGTACAGTTACACAAATAAATTACATCAAATATGAAATAAATGATAGTTCGACTGTTCCTCTGTGAAACTGATATCATTGGCTGGCCCTTTAAGAGTCTTTCTCTAACCTGCTGTGAGTCACTCACCTGGGCCAGGTGTGTTTCAGGTGTGTGAGAAACATGCTGGAATGCTGCCATCCCACCCCTCCCCCTCTGCTCTCTCTGTTTTTCTCTGTCTCTGAGCCACACCCACACCACAAGGCTGGTATGTAACACACACACACACACACACACACACACACACCCTGCTCTGTTCAACCACAGGACTGAAGTGTGTAAAGAAATAAACTGAGCTGTCAATCATCAAACCAAGGTCGAGGGTTTGTGGCAGGACACGCCCCATTGACCAATCAGAGGAGACGAAGACTTTCACCAGGAAACCATCAGACCACATGAGCAGGGATGTGTTAAGGATCATGTGACATCATAAACTCAACGGCCAATCAGAATTTGATTGTGCAGATCTGAACTGAACCTTTACCCTGTGTTTGAGTGTTGGCTGTGGCACACACACACACACACACAAACACACACACACACACACACATGTTCACACACACACACACACAAACACACACAAACACAAACACACAGACTGAAATAACTGAGTTTGGATATGACTCCGCCCACACTGTTTGATCTTCTGACAAACATCAACACACAATATTTACACCACAAACACACATCCTGCTCTCTGATTGGCTGACAGCTGGTCTGTGACGTATCAAACTGATCAGCTGTTTCCACTTCATTAAACTGCAGCTGCCACAGCAGCAGCACTGAACCCTGGAACCTCCTGATACACCTCCTCAAGACCTCTATACCCTCCTCAAGACCTCTATACCCTCCTCAAGACCTCTATACCCTCCTCAAGACCTGTATACCCTCCTCAAGACCTCTATACCCTCCTCCAGACCTCTATACCCTCCTCAAGACCTCTATACCCTCCTCAAGACCTGTATACCCTCCTCAAGACCTGTATACCCTCCTCAAGACCTCTATACCCTCCTCAAGACCTGTATACCCTCCTCCAGACCTCTACAGTCTCCTCAAGACCTCTATACCCTCCTCAAGACCTGTATACCCTCCTCAAGACCTGTATACCCTCCTCAAGACCTCTATACCCTCCTCAAGACCTGTATACCCTCCTCCAGACCTCTACAGTCTCCTCAAGACCTCTACACCCTCCTCAAGACCTCTATACCCTCCTCAAGACCTGTATACCCTCCTCAAGACCTCTATACCCTCCTCAAGACCTCTATACCCTCCTCAAGACCTCTATACCCTCCTCAAGACCTCTACCACCTCCTCAAGACCTCTATACCCTCCTCCAGACCTCTATACCCTCCTCAAGACCTCTATACCCTCCTCAAGACCTGTATACCCTCCTCAAGACCTCTATACCCTCCTCAAGACCTGTATACCCTCCTCCAGACCTGTATACCCTCCTCAAGACCTCTATACCCTCCTCAAGACCTCTATACCCTCCTCAAGACCTCTACACCCTCCTCAAGACCTCTATACCCTCCTCCAGACCTCTACAGTCTCCTCAAGACCTGTATACCCTCCTCCAGACCTCTACAGTCTCCTCAAGACCTCTATACCCTCCTCAAGACCTGTATACCCTCCTCAAGACCTGTATACCCTCCTCAAGACCTCTATACCCTCCTCCAGACCTCTACAGTCTCCTCAAGACCTGTATACCCTCCTCCAGACCTCTACAGTCTCCTCAAGACCTCTATACCCTCCTCAAGACCTGTATACCCTCCTCAAGACCTCTATACCCTCCTCAAGACCTGTATACCCTCCTCAAGACCTCTATACCCTCCTCAAGACCTCTACACCCTCCTCAAGACCTCTATACCATCCTCAAGACCTGTATACCCTCCTCAAGACCTCTATACCCTCCTCAAGACCTGTATACCCTCCTCCAGACCTCTACAGTCTCCTCAAGACCTGTATACCCTCCTCCAGACCTCTACAGTCTCCTCAAGACCTCTATACCCTCCTCAAGACCTGTATACCCTCCTCAAGACCTGTATACCCTCCTCAAGACCTCTATACCCTCCTCAAGACTTGTATACCCTCCTCAAGACCTCTATACCCTCCTCAAGACCTGTATACCCTCCTCCAGACCTCTACAGTCTCCTCAAGACCTGTATACCCTCCTCCAGACCTCTACAGTCTCCTCAAGACCTCTATACCCTCCTCAAGACCTGTATACCCTCCTCAAGACCTGTATACCCTCCTCAAGACCTCTATACCCTCCTCAAGACCTGTATACCCTCCTCAAGACCTCTATACCCTCCTCAAGACCTGTATACCCTCCTCAAGACCTCTATACCCTCCTCAAGACCTCTACAGTCTCCTCAAGACCTCTATACCCTCCTCAACACCTCTATACCCTCCTCAAGACCTCTATACCCTCCTCAAGACCTCTACAGTCTCCTCAAGACCTCTATACCCTCCTCAAGACCTCTATACCCTCCTCAAGACCTCTATACCCTCCTCAAGACCTCTACACCCTCCTCAAGACCTCTACAGTCTCCTCAAGACCTCTATACCCTCCTCAAGACCTCTATACCCTCCTCAAGACCTCTACCACCTCCTCAAGACCTCTACCACCTCCTCAAGACCCTATACCCTCCTCAAGACCTCTACCACCTCCTCAAGACCTCTATACCCTCCTCAAGACCTCTATACCCTCCTCAAGACTTCTATAACCTCCTCCAGACCTCTACCACCTCCTCAAGACCTCTATACCCTCCTCAAGACCTCTACAGTCTCCTCAAGACTTCTATAACCTCCTCCAGACCTTTATACCCTCCTCAAGACCTCTACAGTCTCCTCAAGACTTCTATACCCTCCTCAAGACCTCTATACCCTCCTCAAGACTTCTATAACCTCCTTCAGACCTCTACTACCTCCTCAAGACCTCTACCACCTCCTCAAGACCTCTACCACCTCCTCAAGACCCCTATACCCTCCTCAAGACCTCTACAGTCTCCTCAAGACTTCTATAACCTCCTCCAGACCTCTACTACCTCCTCAAGACCTCTACCACCTCCTCAAGACCTCTATACCTCCTCAAGACCTCTACCCTCCTCCAGACCTCTAATACCTCCTCAAGACCTCTACCACCTCCTCAACCTCTACTACCTCCTCAAACCTCTACCACCTCCTCAAGACCCTACCTCCTCAAGACCTCTACCACCTCCTCCAGACCTCTACCTCTACTACTCCTCAAGACCTCTACCACCTCCTCCAGACCTCTATACCTCCTCAAGACCTCTACCACCTCCTCAAGACCTCTACACCCTCCTCAAGACCTCTACCACTTCCCCAAGACCTCCTCCAGGACTCCCACAGTGTTCAGACAAACTAAATTAAACATGAAAACAGAGAATCCTCCTCAGTGATTGGTTGTCAGGTGTCTGTTAAATACAGAGTTCAGGTAAACCGTTTGACCAGTGTCCTAAATAAAGGTAACCATAGCAACAACTCACATGCTTCAGGCTACGTTAGCTGTTATAATGCTAAATAATCCCTGTGTTATAATAATATGACCATACTTAAATTAGGTTTGTATAATCATGTAAACCTCTGACATAAAAACCACATATGAACATTTTCTATTGCACATTATCTCTTGTTGTTTTTCTCTCTGTTTTTCTTCCATCCTTCAGTTTCTGTTGCACCAATAAAGTTTTCTGAATTGAACTGATCTTGTATTTACATATGTGGATATATTGTGAAAACGTGATTTTATGAGTGATACAGACATGAATTACAGCTCTGAAGTCAACAGGTAAATGGTCAGCATCCTATGGCAATATCAAAACTCTTATTATGTGTTTTCTATGATACAGAGGTAAAGAAAACAAATGTCTGGTTTTAAGAAACAACACAATTTAAATACAATGTAAAGCACAATAACTGATTTAATCAATTCTAACCTATAACCCAATGTAATCCAGTGTGCATATATATTTGATGTATTTATGGTTCATGTGTGACTGAACATGTAATTTACACATGTGGCTGTTTGACAAATCTTTCTATGGGAAACTAGAAAGTCAGTAACTAAAAGTTAATTTCTTCTTCTTCTTCTCTTTTATTTCTTTTTACTTTTAATTTTCTTTTGTGTTTAAGTGTTTTCCTTTAGTTTTAGTGATAAATACACTGACTTTGAATTGTATGTGTTGTCTCATTAGTCTTCCAGAATATTTAGACTTTTTTAATTGTATTTTGAGAATGTGGGAAAACTTTACTGATAAACTGATTATACACAACATGTACTCTAATGTAGTCTTTACAGTATATGTCATTGTCTGTATTAGTTCCAATCAAACTGCAGCTGGAAATGATCATTACCAGTTAAATTCACAAGGAAAAATCTCAATGTTTTTAAATAATTTCCTCTTTTCTTTTTTCTGCATAGAGTTAATGTATAGTCTGTAAGTAGGACACAGTCCCTGAACTTAACACACCCAGTGACACATTCCAGCCAACAACACAAACCCACACACACACACACACACACACACACACACACACACACACACACTAATGTTAACCAAGAATCATTTTTCAGCCTGTAATCAATCATTACAGGTACTATTGTAATGTGGGAACAGATCTATGTCCCTGTAACGTACCATTTGCAAACACAGTGAAGATTTTTATTTTAGCAAAAACAAGTTTTTTTTTTTTTAAAAATTCAAAAGTTGAAAGCAACCAGACAAAACCTGAAGACGGCGCGAACACACACCAGACGATCACACATTCACACGGTTTGTAGTGTTTTACCTGCAGTTAACGTCAGATCCAACCATCCTGCTCTCTGTGTTTTCTCTCTTCTATTCCTCAAGGGGCGAGTCCAAATCACAGAAACAGGTTCTTCTCTCTCTCTCTCTCTCTGGCCCCGCCCCTCCCTGACCTGCCAGTCCCAGCTTGTTGTCGTCCCTCCTCCTCCTCCTCCTCCTCCTCCTCCTCCTCCTCCTGAGTTTACATCCTGTTTGACAGATAGTCAGACCTGCAGGTCAGCAGCGCCCTCTGCTGTTCAGACTTCAACATGAACATGAACACATGATAAACACTTCATTATCAGCTTCACATCAAACAGAACTCAAAGGATCTTTTTATTATTCTTATTAACTGTATTAAATTTCTATTTGGTTCATTCCGCTGTTATATTTTAATTTAATGTAATAAATGTAAGTTTTTAATTATTTCGAGATACTTCAGTTACATCATCAGTGTGAATGAGATTCTCAGAAAACTATCATGCTGCATTATTAAAACATTAATGTTCGTTATGAATGGACACAAAGCAGTTACATTAATGTACTGTCTATTTAACATGAGCAAAAGTTTAGACACTTTTACACTCAGCTTCTTCTTCACATCTTCACATCCAGCTTTGCTTGAGTCTCTTCACTGTCTTCGTAGTTTTTAAATCTGACATTCAGCCACTCATCTGTCTTTAAACCTTCAGAGGAGCCACATCTGTCAAGTTTGTGTCTCTCACCTGCGCAGGTGTGGTGCTGTTTGTTAACGTGCCAGAGCTGTTGAGCTGTGGCTCGTTTCACAGGTTATGTAACTGTTACCACAGCGACAAGTTTACACACATTAGCTGACTTGTGTTGAGCAAATGAAGCCGCGCTGGAAATATCCAGTCAGAAATATCCATTCAGAGGAGAAGCTAAGCTAGCTGTAAGCTAACAAGCTAGGCTAAGCTAGCTTTCTGTCATGTTTCTGTGTAAATCCATCACAGATATAGAAACTGAGTGAAAGATGAATGAAAAGATGTTTTTACCAATTAACAAATGAATTTACTGAGCAGCTCAGAGGCTACCGGCAGCTACCGCCATCTTTTAAGGTGGAATGTTTTCCTGAGTGTTACTTGATGCTCGATTGATGTTTGTAAATCAGTCAATACACCTTAACTGTCAACATGACTGATCATTAGTTATCAGCTCTCCATGAGTCTCTTTTGTGATGATCGGATCTTCAAACTCTTAAAATGTAGATAAATATCAACGTGATCATGTGACTGTTGATATTTTATTTCATCGCTTGGAGAAATAAAAATGGCGGAGCGTCGTTCCTTCACAGCTGCGCTCACGTGACCAGATCTCATTGTGAAAGCTATATCCATCTATCTATCTATCTATCTATCTATCTATCTATCTATCTATCTATCTATCTATCTATCTATCTATCTATCTATCTATCTATCTGATATCTATCTATCTATCTATCTATCTATCTATCTATCTATCTATCTATCTATATCTATCTATTTATCTATCTATCTATCTATCTGATATCTATCTATCTATCTATCTATCTATCTATCTATCTATCTATCTATCTATCTATCTATCTGATATCTATCTATCTATCTATCTATCTATCTATCTATCTATCTATCTATCTATCTATCTATCTATCTATCTATCTATCTATCTATCTATCTATCTATCTATCTATCTATCTATCTATCCATCTATCTATCTATCTGATATCTATCTATCTATCTATCTATCTATCTATCTATCTATCTCTCTATCTATCTATCTATCTATCTATCTATCTATCCATCTATCTATCTATCTATCTATCTATCTATCTATCTATCTATCTATCTATCTATCTATCTATCTATCTATCTATCTATCTATCTATCTATCTATCTATCTATCTATCTATCTATCTATCTATCTATCTATCTATCTATCTATCTATCTATCTATCTATCTATCTATCTATCTATCTATCTATCTATCTGATATCTATCTATCTCTCTATCTATCTATCTATCTATCTATCTATCTATCTATCTATCTATCTATCTATCTATCTATCTATCTATCTATCTATCCATCTATCTATCTATCTATCTATCTATCTATCTATCTATCTATCTATCTATCTGATATCTATCTATCTCTCTATCTATCTATCTATCTATCTATCCATCTATCTATCATCCATCTATCTATCTATCTATCTGTAATCGGGTCTCAGACCTTTTGGAATAAAAAATAAATGACACATTGGTTGAGAAACAACATATATTTATTGATTACATAACCGCCCAGCTGATGTTATAAAGACATACTGGATCAGAGACACAAGCCAAATGTGTAGTTTCATCACACACACCCAGAGCTTTTATTTCAGACGTGGAGGCAGTTTGTATCTGACCTCAGCTTGCCGGGGGGCTGCTGACCCTCCCCCATTTCCAGGTGTATCTGTGGAGGTCGTGGCCTCTGTAACTTCATGTCAGCATGTGAGAGTTATCTCTGATAACAGACAGAGAGATAGTGACGACCCCGTTATCTCTGATTTCCTGAAACAGAACAGTCAGAGATAACATGTGAAGTGATTTCCTGAAACAGACAGAGAGATAGGAAGTGAACAGGTCAGGTTTTATTAAACTAGTTTTATTTTGAAAGTTTGAACAGCTGGTTTGTGGTGCCTCACTGCCATCATCATCACACGCCATAGAGTGTTTACTGTCAGACTTTACTGGTTTCAACTGTTCACACCTGGACTCTGGTTCCTGTCAGAGACACTTTCAAATTAAAATATTTCTTGTTACCTCAATGATGGATTTTATTGATCATTGATTAGAGACGTTTAGTTTTGTGTCTTCTGCCTCCCCAGCTTTAAACTGTCTCAACACCTGAGTGAAGAGGTCCAGGTGTGAACAGGTGAGGGAAGAGGTTCAGATGTGACCTCAGGTTTACCATCTGTGCTGGTCTGTGACAGATCCAGGACCAGATCGTTCCTGTGGATCTCCCTCAGGACCTGCACGGTCACGTCCAGCGCCTGCCGGGGGTCGAGGCCCATCAGCAGGTTGACTGTTTTGGGCCTGTCTGTGTTCTCCAGGTCGGACTGTGGGATGTTGGTGCAGGTTTCCAGGTGCCACTTGAACTCCTCAAACTGTTCTTTGTTCAGAGATTTCAGGGTTCGCAGGAGTAAAGATTTGAGCTCAGCCATCGTCTCTGTTGGAACGAGACACACGTCAGTTTCAAACAAAACAGACTTTTCACTCACTGCTGTCATAGTAGATCATAGTAGATCATAGTAGATCATAGTAGATCATATTTAACCCCCCTCCCCCAAAATATCTCACTTCCCCATAGAGGAGGAGTTCAGATCAGTGTACTGTAGTGTTTCAGATGACTGTCCTCTGCTGTCTGAACTGCAGCTCTCATGTTCTCATGTTCTCGTGTTCTCATGATGTTCTCATGATCTCATGTTCTCATGTTCTCTTGTTCTCATGATCTCATGTTCTCTTGTTCTCATGTTCTCCTGTTCTCATGTTCTCCTGTTCTCATGTTCTCATGTTCTCCTGTTCTCCTGTTCTCATGTTCTCCTGTTCTAATGTTCTCCTGTTCTCATGTTCTCGTGTTCTCATGATCTCGTGTTCTCATGATCTCATGTTCTCCTGTTCTCATGTTCTCCTGTTCTCATGTTCTCCTGTTCTCATGTTCTCCTGTTCTAATGTTCTCCTGTTCTCATGTTCTCATGTTCTCATGATCTCGTGTTCTCGTGTTCTCATGCTCTCATGTTCTCATGATCTCATGTTCTCATGTTCTCATGATCTCCTGTTCTCATGTTCTCGTGTTCTCATGATCTCGTGTTCTCATGATCTCATTTTCTCATGTTCTCCTGTTCTCATGTTCTCCTGTTCTCATGTTCTCATGATCTCGTGTTCTCATGTTCTCATGTTCTCATGATCTTATGTTCTCCTGTTCTCCTGTTCTCATGTTCTTCTGTTCTCATGTTCTCATGTTCTCATGATCTCATGTTCTCCTGTTCTCATGTTCTCATGATCTCGTGTTCTCATGTTCTCATGTTCTCATGATCTCATGTTCTCCTGTTCTCATGATCTCGTGTTCTCATGTTCTCATGATCTCATGTTCTCATGTTCTCATGTTCTCATGTTCTCATATCATTCCACTAAAAACAGACACCAGGAGCTTTTTCACCACAGAGAGTATTTCAGCATTAGGTTGTAAACTAACTAGCCAGCAGCTAGTTAGCTAACATTGCTAGACTTCCATAATCAGTTGATGACGCGTCACTGCATTCGCATCACTTAAAGTGACAGCTCTTTATCTTCCTCTTCTTCTATAGTCAGAACAAAGTGAAGTTTACCTCTTCCTGATTGGCTCAGCTGCCCTGCGTGATGCAGCGCAGCTGTAGGTGCTTGTGCGTAGGAATACGATAGTTCAGCAGCTGAAAAATGCAGTAAAGAAGTTCTGCTTTCACGGGAAGATAAGGATGAAAATATTCTAGATGAAGCTTCATTTAAACAGATGTTAGTGTTTCAGTGACGTCTTTTAAAAGTGTCTAAAACGGTGTTTTCTTCTGGCCCCGCCCACAGCAGCTCCTCCTGCTGCTCCTCGAAACTGAATCTACTGCAGGAAACACTCTGACTGAACATGACGACCTCACATAACCCCACCACTGATAACATGAACTGTCTCTTTAAGTGCTGTAGCACTTAACCCAAACCAAACCTGTCTTAACTGCAACAGGAAGTCAGGCCTGACCCCCCCCCCCCCCCCCCCTCTCCCCTCCCCCCTCCTCCACTTTACATCACTTTGCCGCCATAAATCCTGTGGCTGAGTTCCAAAGTTCAGTGTGAACATGTTCTCAGATCACAGACAATAAAGTTTTGTACAAACGTACAAACTGAAACCTGACGAGTATCAGAAGAACTGGAGGATTCAACAACACAAACAGAGAGAGGCTGCAGAGAGAGAAGGAGAGAGAGAGAGACAGAGAAGGAGAGAGAGAGAGAGAGAGAGAGAGACAGAGAAGGAGAGAGAGAGAGACAGAGAGAGAGACAGAGAGGAGAGAGAGAGAGAGAGAGAGAAGAAGAAAAAGTGAAGAGAAAAATGTTTATAAACTCACCGAACTCGTCGTCTGCTTTTCTCTCTTCGCTCTGTCTGAACTCATGGAGGCGGAGCTACATCTGGGCGTGTGTGTGTGTGTGCGTGTGTGTGTGTGCGTGTGTGTGTGTGTGTGTGTGTGTGCGTGTGTGTGTGTGTGTCTTTCATTTAACCCTTTGAACCCCGCTGAATCATTAACTTTCAGCAGAGTATATACTGTATATATCGTGTGTATAAATACACATATTTTACTGTCTTTTTATTGACGTGGACATTTTTTGTCTGACTCAGCACAAAAGATAATGATGCCTCAAAATCAATGTTATTGCTAATCATTGATATATCATTGACTGTGATAATCCAAAAAATATTTTACACTTAGTATTTATATATGTATATGGAAAATAATGAATTATAACAATATAATAATAAATACAATAGTGATTTTATGTAAACAAACTGGTATTTAAAGGGTTAAAATCCTGAAATGATGAATATTTGGTCATTATGATCAGGACTGATGTTGAACAAAAACAGTCAAAGTGGAAAATAATATAATATATGTTTTTATCACAGTTTATTGATGAGTACTCAGAGTGAGATTTTTAAAAGACAATACAAAGAACATAAAATAGATGTCACGTACCAAGAACCCAATTTTATAATTAAAATCGTCATTAATTGTGGGCACCATCCTCTGAAGAGAAAGTAATTTACTGAATTATTTTATTGGTTAATATGATCAGTCTGATCAGAAGCTGTAACTTCTTGATTCAATAGATCTGCAGTCTGTAAAAGGACACAACACGACAACAACAGAGTTCAGATACAGATGTTTATTGACTATATTACTAACTACAGGTTAAATGTAATGTCTGCCAATCAGCAGGATGAAAATAACGACTTGGCAACGGTGGGAGAGAATATGTTGCAGCTATTTACAATACGACTATACAACTGATGGTACTTGGTCAACGAATGAGATTTAGTTATTAGATAATATTATATTTCAAAATCGCAAAACAGCGACTGACTTGCACAGAGTTGAATATTTAATTTGATATTTTTCTCAGATATGTGTCTGTGAAGAGTTGACTGCTAGTTCATAGTTTGTAATTTATGATTGTGTAATCTACAGAGGGGAAACACTAGTTTATGTGTGTGCATGCAGAGAGAGAGTTTAGGATTCACACCTTAGTGATAATCACAATCCTTTTAAAGTTACTTTTCCTGTAAGTAAATATCAACATGTTTAATCAAAGATACGTTTCACAATGTCTAGCAATCCTCTATCTCTGTGTGTTACTGGACATGAGGATGTCATTGTTGTGTGGTCGATGGTGCAGGAATACTGCGTCTGCAGATACTCTCTGTCTAACGTCTGTCGAGCAGATGATTTACCCAGACAGGCCGTGAGATGGAGGGCGGCTGTGAACCTGGAGAAAAGAAGCACCAGCGACAGGGCCAAGGAGACGACGTAGAATGGGACAGGTTTTGGAGAATCAGAGCTCCACTTCTCTGGGAGGATGTACGGGATGATGATGCGGTTTCTCCCTGGTTGGCCATGATTATTTATGAGTAACTCAAATGCCTTCCATGCACCATCCCCTATTTGTCCTACAGGACTGAGCATGATGTTGGGGACCTTTTGATTTCTGTCAACAGCTTTCTTCATTGAGTTCCAGTTGTCTGGCAGGTTGGTGGGACGATGTTTCTCATTAGGGATTTGACAGCCGTCTCCGTGACATAGAAAATCTCTGTGCTGAGGTTTCATGAGTCCTGTAGCAACATCGTACGCTGCATCAACACGGAGATAACAGTTCCAGGGAGAATACAGGACCACGTCTGTGATGGTGGCCAGAGGCAGCAGACAGCTGGCTGGGATCATGGAGCCTGTGATTGATCCATGAGCCAAAAAGGTGATGTCAACAATGTTGCTGTGGTTCTTCTTTTCTTCCTCATCAAGCTTTTCTTCCACTAAATGAAACATGTCGACGAGACTGAAGAAAGCCTCCGACTCTGAATTCTCTCTCAGCCACTGTCGAACGGCTTCATCCTGACATTTTCTTATGGCAAAATCTATCAAAGCTTTCCTTTGATCCGAGCTCCTCTTGGTGTTTTCGATGCAGAGTTTCACCCTGACTAATTTTTGAATCGCCTTCCTGTAAGAGGAAATAAAAAAAAACTAATTAGAAGCATCATTTCAACCATTTAAACAGTCTGATCTAAATATTCACTTTCTAACGATGAGGTGTTCCAGTGTTACTCTCCTGCACAGATACGAGTCTTTACCTCAGAACATGGACAGGAAACCTCAGATACACCTCAAATAAACCTTTGATGGCATCTTTTAATTTCTAGCATTACACTGTAAATAATGTTGATGTTCAGACTCACTGGATTTCATCAAGGCTTTTTTTAAACTCTTCAGAGGCCTTCTGTATGGCTTCAGCGTTCTCTCTCAGTCTCTGACTGGCTTCTGTCTCACAGTTGTCCAGGTTTTTACAGTTGATGACCAGCTCAGGAATCGAAATCGCAAGTCCAACTGCTCCTCCTGCAATCTGAAACATGTTTACAACAACCACTGACAAAAGGAAATACTGGATAACAGGAATCTTAGCACAATGTCTCCACAGTGGGAATGCTCATTTTGAATTTTTTCTGACATATAGCCAAGGTCTTTTAATCGACCATGAACTGTCAACCAACAAGATTAAAATGTACAATTTAGAACAGACAAGTGTCTGCAAACAGTTAAAGATGCACATGCACACCCTCCCAATGTGATTAATAAGTAAATAAATGTGTCTAAACACAGAGCAAGACGGATGAACAGATAGACACACACACCACACACACACACACACACACACACACACACACACACACACACACACACACACATAAAGGATAAAGCACTTGTTGGGGGTGTGGCTCATGGATTGAGACTACAATAAACAATAAATCATTGTGTACATACAACATACAAGTGTGTATCAGTTTTACTGAAGAGAAAGCCCAGTTAAACGGCTGCTCATAAATAAACTAATATTCAAATGTTGTGTGATTTGTTTTGTCTTGTTCTCTATCCATGACTCTACATATGTTTTTTAAGTATTTAGGCAGAAAACAGTGTTCCACTGTGTCAGGGCTAGAATATGATCCCAATGTTGATTTGAATGGTTGATACTTACACGTCCAACTGCCTTCGCTGCTACTTTTGGTGCCATGGAAGCAGCTGCTTTAGAAGCACCTTTAGCTGCTGTAGAAGTGGCGCCTCTGGAGACTCCCTTTGAAATCACTTTTTTTCCTGTTTTTTTAGCAGTTTCTATGAAAATCTCCTCTGTGATTTCTTCTATGAGAAGTTTTCCAAGTAGGGCAAGACCCTGTGCTGCCCTGCTGAGAATAATCAAAGCTACGTTTGTCTCAAAGTTCTTTGTTTTGCTCCAATGAGATACCATTTTGTGCAAACTGATCTTATCATTCACTTCCAGTCCATTGCATTTTGCTATTGCCCTTAGAATCTTCTCCACGACATAATTTTCTGGAGGAATATCTCCGTAGACACGAGCCTGTTGTTCTCTCTTCCCTTCTTCTGCCAATGTCTTCATGAGTTCCTGGATTCCCTCTTCCAGATTCTGGATATTCTCTGCAATTTCTTCGGCCTCTTTCATGGTGCAGCCTGATACCACAACATCTACAATATCAGCACCCACATTAGTAACCAAACCAGCCCCTGATGCTACTGCTCCTACAACTAGAAGAGGTGCTGCTAACCCTGCGGTAAAGAAGGTTAATACACCTGCTGCTGTCAGTGCAGCTGCACCACCTACAGACACTGAGCTCCCAACAACCTTACTGACGTTAACATTCTTCTTGTTTTCCTCAAGCTCAGTGGCCAGTTTCTTCAACTTGTGTGAACCTTTCTTCTGTAGCTCCACCCACGAGAAGATTTTATCTACGAGCTTGTCGGCAACGTCCATGTTGAGATCACACTGAGAGGTCGGCAGGTCTACAAGAAAGAACAAAGTCGTTAATAAGCAACTTAAAGTTTTTTTGGAAAATAAAAACCTTCTCTGTTCTCACCTTTGTCTGTTGATTTGTCAGCAGGATTACACAAAAGGGCCTGAACTGATTTGGGATGGTGAATGGGCCAGAGAAGAACTCAGTGAATTTGATGTTTTTACTACCTTTGTGAGATTTTTTAGCTTTTCCAAAACCCAAGTATCAAACCAATATTACATGAATTGCATACTACGTTATTGCACTGAGCAAGCACAGCAGTAGTGACAACATCATGGCTGGAGGTTGTAGGAACAGGTTCAGGAGGGGAGTGGGAGGTGAGGGGGTTTACTTTGTGTGGTGCATTAATTGTTTTAAACAAATAACAAAATCTTATAAATAGACAATTGAAATTGTAAAGTTTGGACAGTTTATACAACTGAAATGACATTTTTCTAATTATAGAGAAAAGTAAATTACTGAAAAAAGTACCGCTGGATACCAGTATCTGGAATTCGGTACCGGTACCCTACAGTACCTTATTTTGGTACCAACTGGTTCAAATGTGAATGAAATGATCATTTGTGATATTCTGAATCCATAATTTTGAAGAATAAATGCAATATAGAAAAATACATCATATTTGCAAGTAAAAAAGACCATGAATCAAAGTTTTTTTCATCTCACCTGCTTTAGAGTGTCACTTGGAGTTGTGTTGAGAAATTACAAAAGTCTGATGAAACGTTCAGGTTCGTCGTTCGTTGCTGTGCGAGAGCATGAGGCAACAATTCCACTTTGTACCAACTGTTTCATACTCGGGCGTATTTAAGGCTCCCAAAAGTGAAAGAGAAACTGTTTAACACAGTTAATGTTTCATTATGAAAATCCCCAACAATGTGAAGATAAAGAAACCACATGACTCAAACAGATAAGATCTTACTGTCAACTGTAGGTATGTTCTTATATTAATATCAAAGTTGATACGGGTGACATTTGACCTGTGGAGTCCAGCAGAGCAGCTGGAGGTTTGCAACATGCAGGCTTGGATTCATCTGTCAAATTGGCACATGTGAAATGGAAGCCAGTCCTTTCAGTGTCCAGCATGTAGTGCAAGCTTTTCCACCTCAGCTCCGGTCACAGAGCCAATATTTCTAATTGAGGAAGACAAAGGGATATTTGTTATGGCAACTGGCAGAGAGTCCATGCATCTTGACAGACGAAAGCATTTCAAGGTCCAACAACCAGCTCCTCTGCTACAGACTAGTTCTAAGATGTTTGAAAAGAACCTGATCTCCAGTTCAAATAAAGAAGAACGCAGTCACTTAAATCTCAAAGCCACACAAGACAGAACTTCGTGTGTCTGTCCAGTCTTTTCTGAGGACCATGGTTACTCAGGCCGTCAAGTCTACTTATCAGTTTATGTGGCAAAACTTGGAGCATTTTTGGAGGAGAAGTGTTACATCGGACACTGACGGTGGAAAATGATGCATGTTGTTGCAAAGACACCAAGAAGACAATGTGTGTCCACATTTATGTCTCAAGGTGCTGGACCTTCCATTAGAAACAACACCTCCTAGGTGAGAATGAGAGATGGGAGATGGCAGGTGACATAAAATCAACATTTTATTCATTTTAGTCATTAACAAAGTCAGGACAGAAGCTCAAAGAAGAAACGCATCTCATTGGTTTAAAGCAGGGATCTCCAGCTTCCAGTAGCACTGAGATCATCTACTACTGGTTTGTTGAAGGTTCCCAGTAACAGCTGGAGGAGAATCAGGGAAGCAGCCTGAAGCTGTGCAACACAATCTATTAGCTCTCAAAGAAGCAGCTCGCTGAGTATTTTCCCTCTTCGCCTCAGCCTTTCACTAGCTCTGAAGTTGTGCACTTTGCGCCACATGTGCACTGCTCAGCACTTCTTCTAAAGGCTGTCATAAGTCATCTTACTGATTTCATGCTTTCTATGTAATCTTTAACTTATTTTAATTATTTATTTTATTGATTATTTTGACATTATTATTTTATTATTATTCAATCTGATTTTATATTAATGCTTCACAGTATTTTAACATGACAGCTTATGTTCCTTTTGTCTTTTTCATGTGCTGCAATCTCTTTGTTGTGAAGCACTTTGCATTTCTTATATGAAAGGTGCTTTACAAATCAAATATATTACAAACAATGGATCCACAGTACAAACTTTAAGCAACTGAAAAGATGATTGTTTGTGACAGAGAGATGGAAAAGTGTACGAATCAGACCAACAAGTCAACACCTGAGTTTGGCTGGTTCATTCGTGCACGAAAGACAGATCTGATGTAGGACGTAGAAGTCTCTCGCTGAATAACAGAACCTGAGCCGCTTATACAGAGCCGTCTGTTGTAACTAACGTCTTTTTACCTCTGTGTTTCACCTCTGCAAACACAACCACCTCCTCACTTCCTGTCAGCTAACCTCCGACACAGCTCCCTGTAAGTGCACAGGAAAAGAGGCATCTCAGTCGCAGCGTTTTGTCCATGTTAACATATTTCCCTGCAAGTCACCAGATGCTGTTTTCATCACACCTTTTACAGTAAACCACGGGAATGAACGTACATGAGAGGGTGTAGACTTATCAGTAATGGACGGAAAAACATAGAAGAAGATGAAATGTGTGCGAACACCAGGTCGAACTGAATCAGTCGGATCAACAGTCCTGCGATAAATCCTCCTTCATTATGATGTTCAGTTTGTGTTCAGGCTGTTTCACAGGTGTTGACTCACCTGTGTGATCAGGATGTAGTCTGTGCTGCTGTATTACATTATACAGAGAGGTGTGTCTGTGGTTTGACCTCCCTTCATTGATTTGAATGGGGTGGACAAAATAATAGAAACACCTGTCAATATAACATGGCAGTTGAATCAGCTCCTCTTTAATCCAGTCTGATCACAAACTCAACATCTCCATGAAGGTTCTGACTGGTTCTTGGACCTGCTGTTCCTAATAAACTGTGAGTGTAAATATAGATCTAGATTAGTTCTTTGTTGATTTAATATCTATTTTTAATGTAACTGTTATGCTGCAGTCTCCCCAGGCTATGATGGGGCTCTCTGTGGACTACATGTGTTGGCTGGCCTGAGAGCTCTGCTGGGAAACATCTGTCCTGGTTAGTATGAATGAGGCTTGAGGAGATGCAGCAGCAGATGTAATTGTTGTTCCATGTATCTCAGAAGATTGACAGAAAACCCAGAGAAACCCTCATGAGATGCTGTTTTCTTTTCTATCACAATGATGAACACTTTCAAAGACTCACTCGATATTGTTCATCTCCTCTGAAGCGGTGTTCGTGGCCTCGGCCTGGTGTTTCAGGTTCTTACTGACTTCGCTGTCACACGCCCCGAGGTTGTGAACACTGTCGATCAGCTCAGGAACTGAGAACAGAAGGTCGATCGCTCCGCCGCCGACCTGAAAATGAACATTTTCGAATGAATGAGTGAAGGAAAGCCTGGATTTACTGGATGAACTGTGTTGACGAGTCACACTGATAAAATATTAAAAACCATCTTATGATGCGACTTAATAAACTGCTGCAGAAAATCTGACCTTTGTGAAGTTTATAGTTGTTGCCGTCACAGGTGAATCAACTTTGTGGAGATTTTTCATGCAGCTGATTTTGTTGAACCCATGTGTTGTACTTTTGTTCAGGGCTGTCCCAAACGATGATTTTTTAAACGATTAATCTAGCGATTATTTTTTCAATTATTCGACTAATCTAACGATTAGTTTTTTTATTAACCCAACAGTCATTTTATTGCAATTATTTTCCAGTTAGTCATTTAATATAACAATTTGCCCCGTCCAACACACACACTGCACCAGGGTGTTTCCTCTTCATGTGCTCGTGCATGACTCTCGTGCTGGAGTGATATGTCACATGCACTTTGCAGAGTCTGCAGTCTACCGCACTGTCGGTGTCAACATTAAATATTCCCAAACTCTGCAGGACCGTGAACGAGCCTTTTTGCCGCGTGTTGCTCCACGCGCTCCGTCGTGCTGCTGGTAGACGCCGCCGTGTTGTTCAAACAGATTACACAGACGCAAATCATTCACGTAGTCACATGACTTCAATTACGTCATCGCGTTGTCCCAGTCCGTGCGCTGCGCTTGTATCCGGGTAAACCAAAGACGATGGATATAAACGGTCCCATTAGAAAGTTCCGGTTCTGTTCTAAGAACATTTTCCCTGCGCGGTTTTACACGACGCGTCGACACTAAAATTCCACGTCGAATAATTTTTATAATCGACAACGTGGATTAGGTCGGATAATCGTCCCAGCTCTAGCTTTGTTAGTTCAGTGTTCGTCATGTTCAGAGTTCTGACAATATAATCATAAATGTTTAACTACAAAGCAAAGATTGAAACTTCTACCACTAACTGGTGCATATAACATCATTTTACGTTCTAGTCAATTTCAATTTTTTATTTCATAAGATTCTTCTTTGTCCAGTTTATTATTAACTGTAGTAAAATATGAATATGTTGTTGCTGTAATCAGCGACATCACCAGCGACCTGACATGTTCACAGTCTGAGTCAAGTCTCAAGAACAGTTCTGTGAAGCTGCAGATTAATATGGAAACTTTATCAGAATACAGATGTTCTTCCCTTCCAGGGCAAACAACCGTAAAGCTTTTAGATAGGTCTGTTAATATGACCCAATATAACACAGAGAGTTAAACATATGACCCTGAATGACCACATTACAAAGAGAACGAGCTTAACCCCAACTATACACACTTGACATTAAAATAACAACAACTGTATTAATCCTAATGCTGTGCTAATTTACAGACTATCTGGATGAGTTGAAGTGCCATATGAAATGGACCCTGACTTGCTGCAGGTAAAACAATATTCCCAACTCTATGTTCAATGGTGAAAGTTTCTTTTATACTTACTCGCCCAATTACTTTAGCTGTTGTTTTCAGTCCCATCGAAGTCGCTGCCTTGCGGACACCTGTTTTGATCATGTGATTCCTTGCTTTTTACATTCCTACTTTGGTCATTTCTTTTAAGGCCATCTCTCCTACAAATTGTGGAAGGAGTGACAATTCAAGGACAGAGTTTTTCAGAGTGTCTAAATCTTTGTCCGTCCCTGAGGTCGTCAGACACCAGTTTCATCAAATTGATTTTTTCTTTAGTATCAGTCCATTGCGTTGAGCCATTGCTCTCAGAATTTGCTCAATGACATGTTCTCCAGGATGAAGATGATCATCATCCTGCTGTTGATTTGTCAGTGATTCCATGAGTTTCTGGATTTCGTTTTTAAGATTCTCCGTCTCCTCTGAAATCTGCTTAGCCTCTTTCAAGGTGCAACTTGACATGATAGCATCAGCAACATCAGCACCCACATTAGTAGCCAAACCAGCCCCTGTTGCCGCTGCCCCTCCAGTACAGAGGGTTATTATACCTGCACCACCGACAGACGCTGAGCTCCCAACAACCTTAGTGATGTTAACAATCTGCTTGTTTTCCTCCAGCTCAGTGGCTTTGAAGCTGCAGCCAGGAGGAGATTTTATCTATGAGATCAGCAGGTCTACAAGAAAGTCAGATAAAAATTTGATGAAGGAATCAGAGATGTGGAAAAAACTCTTGGAGTAAAGAGAAATATCAGAAAGTTAAAGTCCCTGCAAGTTGCTAATAATGTGTCTGTATTTTACAAAGAAAAAAACACTAGTAACAATGAACCCTGTCAGTAAGTCGTGTCGTTTTCTAACAGACAGACAGAGAGGAGTCACAGATGTGAAAACCTTGAACACCACTGGAAAACCGATTCTAAAATATCACTTGTATTATAGCAAAGTTCATATTTTATAGAAACAGTGTTTAAAAGAGAAGTTCAGTGGTAAAGAGATGATGAACTGAAAACGTACGTTCATCGTCTCACCTACTTTGAAGTGCTGAGGAAAAGCTCTGGTCTGACACTTACTGTTCACCTCTGCTTTAAGTACTCGAAAACAGGACGGGATTTTTATTTTCTCTTTTTCTCTCGATCGTTTCAAAACTGTGTGATTGAAGTTTGTGGTGAAAGAGAAAGTGTATTAGAAACCACTAATATTTAAATGTGGAAGTGTCGGTCATGAAAAAGTCACAGATTTAACTCTACGTTATCTGTATTGTTTTTGTAACTGGGTTTGAAAATTGCCATGTAAATAAAATCTGAAGCTTTTTTGTCAATAAAAAACATCTGGACCTACATTTGTTAAATATCTGTAAAATCAGAGCAGATTGGTTCAGAACCAACATCAGAGTGACAGATATCATATCACATGGGGGTGTACCAGCAGCCAAAACTCACATTACAGTACATACTTCTAGTTCCGCTTGTTTTCACTGGAAAAAATAACATGAAAAACATCAAATTAATTTGAATTAATCATGAATTTAACTGGTGAACATAAAGATTTAATTGTAAACTTGTGGCCCAGTAACTCAGAGGCAAACTGGCCATCATTTCAAATCGGATGACTTGTTTCTTGAAAACAAGAAATGCAAAAAAAAAAAACATACCTAAATCATCGAGTTATTATTAATGTTGTTGTGATCTACTAGCAACTACTAACTGAGAATACTACTGCAATACAAAAGATTATTATCCACATTGTCTGCAGGAAGGGCAGATCTTTTTTTTCCTTTATTCCTGGAGAGAGAGAGAGAGAGAGAGAGAGAGAGAGAGAGGGGAAAACATGCAGCAAAGGGCTGCAGGTCGAATTACAGATTAAAGATTATTCGTGAGACAGTCTTGTCGGTTCAGATTATAGTTTATTCGAACACTAACCCTGGATGACAGACGCAATATCTGCAGACAGTCGCACACGACTAAAATCCTACCTTTTATAAAACAGTACAAACAACCTTGAGTCTGTTGTGAATATAATTCACAATCAATCTAGTTTGTTCTTTAGGTATGAGGCCTTGTGTTTCCCTGCTGAGGATGACTTTCTCACCCCACACTTGATCAGTATGACTGAAACAGAAACATCTGGTAGAACAAGCTCAGATCTAAATTCTGAATATTGTTGTCCAGATCGTGATGAACAATAATCCTCGCAAACCTTTGGCACCATCATTAAGTAGTCTTGGATTCCGCTAAACCACAGGTCTTCATTTTACAGTAAATGTGCAGGATGTCACACATCGCTGCATTTTCTACCACACCTACCTGAACTTCCTGTTGTCGACTCTGTGAAGACTCACTCTGTATTTCTATGTGCAGCTTTTCAAGTTTCACTAACTTCTTTTAACAAGTTTTTATTTCAACTTCTACATTCAAATAATATTTTGGGAAATATAATAAAACTGAGAAGGGAAATGAGTGGAAGTCATTGTTAGTTTAAATGTTTCCTGTGTAATGCTGGGCCTCTTGTCCTTACACTCTGTTGTTATGTTTCACTTGGAAATCAACAGGTCTGTCTGAATGATTTCCTCTGCATCTCGACCCTGAAGCAGCAACTAGAGTCAAACACATCGGTCGAGACGAGGCGGCAGCAGGTGGCTCAGCTCCGCCTGGACATGCTCACTATTCTAACTGATTTCTGTATGCAATAATAAACAGCAAAATATTTCAAGCTGCTGCTGCTCAGACTGAATATTATTATTAATGTCCTGAACATCTGGACTCAGTCTTCAAGTTTCCACAGTCAACAGTGAAACTTTCCTCTCACTCACATGTTGTGTGTAATGAGCTGAAGTAAGTGAGGAGAAACAGAGCGACACCTGAGCTGAAAATGATTGTGTTGTCTTACCTGCTGCAGATGGTCACAGGTTAGTTCACTGAGAGGAGATGAAGTGTGAGACTGGTCGTCCAGCTGCAGCTTTTATTGTCTGCTCCTGGTTTCTATTGGCTGATTCAGACTCAGGTGTTACAAAGAACACAGCACCTGGAAGTGAAACTACAGCCACACCAGCAGCTCAGTGAGGCTGATGTGACTTTAACATCAGGACATTGGTAAAATTATCTTCTAATATTGTTTATACTAAATCTTATACGTCTGTATTACTTACTTTTGCTTGGGCTACTAACGTTTATAAATCTAAATGAAAACAGGCTCATGTGTCTATTTCTTTTTAGAAAGAAATATAAAAAAGATTTAAACATATTAAAAATTAAAATATATAAACAAGAGTTAAAAATAACTAAACCACCACAGACACACAAAGGCAATTAACACGAAATAATAAACTCTGTATTGACATCAAAACATAACTCTAAAACAACTAATCCACCAAGCCAGCACTGTAAATCAAAGGACACGCTATCAGATAGCTTGCAATAGTTAGCTGATGCTAGGTATAGCAAACTTTAGCTTTAGTTCATTCTAAACTGCTAAACTGTAACTTAAGCTAAAAGTTAGAAGCTAGCTAACATTAGCGTTCATTCATACATACTTGACAAAATCTAATTCAGAAATTCTGAAGGTAAGGAAGTAAAGTGTATTAAACAAGCTAGCTAGCTACTTACATTAAGCTACAGTGTCTCCATGGCCTTGTCTGACCCGACTTTAATGAGGACGCGAGCAGCAGTGTTAGTTATTATTGATAAATTACATTTTATGTTGGTAATGAAATGACAAGCTAACATCAGAAATGAAAAGGCGCGTTATCAGCTAACTAACTTTAGTTTGCAAGTGTTAGGTATGGCAAACGTTAGCTTTAGCTAGCTAAAATTAGTCAGTTAGCTAAACTGTAACTTCATGCAAAAGTCAGACACTAGCTAACATTAGCATTCATTCGTAAACATCTGACACAATCTATTTCTCAAACTCTGCAGTACTTAGGTTAAGTGTATTAGCTAGATAGTTACTTAACTTAGAGGAGCTGTTTTTAAGATTCTGCTATTGCTACATAGCTCACATTAGCATTAGCAAATGTTTACTCACCAGTCCTGAAGAAACATTGTGTGCTCAGCATCAAACTTCATTCCATTACTCACCAACATCTGTCTCCAGAGGTTTAAACTAACAGCAATGTTAACTCTTGTCTCTATCACGTCTTTTCTTCTAATGAAGTTAGCATGCTAACAACTAGCAATTTGTGCATGAGCAGTGCTAACAAACCTGTTTAGAAGCACGGCTGGGTTGTAGCAGAAGTAAACCAGCTGGATTTCATTTGGATTTTACTTTTGCAAAAGTTTCTGTCAAGAAATGTGTCCAGCAGATCCTCAGTCATCCGATGTTGTTAAAAAAAAGATAAAAGATGACAAAAAACGCATCAACTATAAACTACAACATTTAATCCGTTCAAATAAATTTAATCAAGTGTTAAAGGAAGTCTTTTCTGTTTCAGAACAAGAACCATCGTCACCAGCTGAAGTCCAAGACGGTGGAGACCTGCTGCAGGAGGAGGGACAAGCTGGGGCAGACGCTGAACTTTCAAATTAAAGCACCTCATAAATAAATAAGAGCACTATCCAAATGAAGACTCCAGATGAACTAAGCAAAAAATCAGATTGTTTGTGACAGTCAGTGAACACAAGACAGGATTGTGGGTGAAGAGCAGCAGAAATTGGCAGGATTAAATCAGGGCGGAAACAGAATGCAGATCGTGATTCTCCATAAAAAAACACTGTCATTTGATCTTTTTGCCAGATTTAAGTTCAGATCAGATGGAGGTCTGATGAGTCAGGTGCACTCTTTGTATACTGTGTGTTGGAGCTGGTACCAGTCCAGGTGACTGGTACGATCCTACCTCAGAGCAGATGTTGATCCAGCTTCCTGGAAACCAAGCTGGGGGTGTCACCATCTACTGGAACCATTGGATCTTCTGCCTCCATCAAAGAGCTGAGCTGCATTAACAAATAGGATTTTAGTCTCTGCTCTGCTTTCCTTTACATTTCATCTCATGTTCCTAATGTTGTACATCACATCCAACCCCATAACAACGGGCCAAACAATACCTTCTATTGGATAATGACTGAACTGAAATCTATTCTTTTTTTCTTTGTCTCTTGACTCCTTTTCCTTTTAACTCTTCCTGTTGCTAACCACCTCTCCATTTTGATTCTCTTAATCTTTTAGCACACAATCAGACTGAGGTAGAAAACAAGTAAAGAATTTGGTCCAGTGGCGGCAACATAAAGATTCACCATCACTGGCTCATCACATTGATAGGCTTTAATACAAGGGGAAAAAAACTATGAACATTTAAAATTGTTCATGTTTTTAAAGATCATTTCATTTGAAAACATTATTTATATACAGTGTAATAAACTGTATACTGTGTACAGTAATTTGGACTGTTTTGCAAATAATTTGTCGGCCCACTTGCAATACCTTGCCGGCCCACAGGTTGGGAACCACTGAAGTAGATCATAACATCAGAGAGGGCTGAATGTAAACACTCAATATATATATAAATTATTTGTTTCTCTCTGGTTCAATTTCCAAACTCTCAGTGACATTAAAGTCATTTTGTTCATTTGTTCTATTAACACAATACAAATATCACACATGTAATTAGAATTAAACAGTTCCAGACAATATTAGTATAAACAATTAAACATATCAATAATAATAATAATAAATTTTATTTATAGGCACATAGTACATTTTATGTATTTATAAAAGACACAAGAAAAAAAATAGTAAAAATAGTACAAGGCATAAAATACAAAATAATCAAGTACAAGGCATAATATACAGAATAAATTATAAATGTAAATGTATAAAGTAAATATGATTAGGCACTGGTGCCAGAGTTAAAGAGAGTTTGAAGGTGGGATTTGAAAACAGGAAGAGTCAAACCTACAGAGCTCACTCTCTCAGTGGAAGTTTAAATGAGGAGTTACCTTTAACGAGCAGCTAGCTTACCGAGCAGCTTACCGAGCAGCTAGCTTACCGAGCAGCTAGTTTACCGAGCAGCTAGTTTACCGAGCAGCTAGCTTACCGAGCAGCTAGCTTACCGAGCAGCTAGTTTACCGAGCAGCTAGTTTACCGAGCAGCTAGTTTACCGAGCAGCTAGTTACCGAGCAGATAGTTTAACAGCAGCTTACCGAGCAGATAGAGCAGATTTAACAAGCAGCTAGCTTACCGAGCAGATACAAGCAGAGCAGCAAACTAGTTTACCGAGCAGCTAGTTTACCGAGCAGCTAGTTTACCGAGCAGCTAGCTTACCGAGCAGATAGTTTAACAAGCAGCTAGCTTACCGAGCAGCTAGCTTACCGAGCAGCTAGCTTACCGAGCAGCTAGCTTACCGAGCAGCTAGCTTACCGAGCAGCTAGCTTACCGAGCAGCTAGCTTACCGAGCAGATAGCTACGGCAGCAGGTGGAGTGAAGCAGATTAAGATGAAAGCAGTACTTCCAGCGATCTCATGGCTTCTGCAGACAAACGGTTTTACTGACACGTGATACCTGCTCCACTTCAACACCTGTTCTCATTTGGTTCCGGCGGTTTCCGTGCTGTAAGCTCCACCAGTGGATAAACTGACGGATATTTTCCGGCCTGGCCTCGCCCCCTGCTCAAAAGACATAAAACGTAAAACGCTGTGTTAGAGAGCAGCCGAAGTTCAAGCAGATTAACATGTTGTTGATGCTGATATTGTTTGGGGGTTACGCTGGTGTAGGATTGTTTTAATGTTACTATCATGTAGCTATTGTTTCATTTTTTCTGTTTGGATTTTTTGAGATAATAAAAAATGAAAGATGGCCGATTCTGCTGATACGTCACCCACAGGTTCCTGAAGCTCAGCGTGAGCTGCTTCACCGTCGCCATCTTGGCAGTGTCTGACTCCGCCCTTCTTCAGTCACTTCTTGTCCTACTACAACCCAAGCTCACTTAAGGTCGACAACCTAAAACCGCTTCACTAGTCTCTTTCTTCCTTTCATCAGACTCCTCTTTTATCTTGTTTGTTTTGTTTGTTTGTTTGTTTGTTTGTTTGGAGGGGTGTGTCACATGCCAGACAAGAGCTCATTAAACTCTGGTGCTGATGCAGTTAAAGGGGCAGATCACTTTCCTCAACATGGTGAAACAGAACATTTCTCAAGAAATGATGTTTGAATCTTGATGTAAACAATCAGACAGATTAACTGTGTTGAGATGGACAGTTTGGTGCAGATCCAGATTATAATAATAATAATTATAGGGAGTGGAGTGCAGGGAGGTGTGAAGAACAGAAACTTCTTGTAGAGACAAAAGATGAACAGACATTCATCCGAGTCTTGAAACATTTCTGATTTCTCAGACTTATTCGTTTTTTCATTTGTTTTTTAAAGCTCCTTTTTTTACCTATTTATTTATTTTGTTAAATACATTTTGTATTATTTACTCATTAATTGGGATTTTTTTTTAGATGATTTTATTACATTGAGTAATTTGATGATGATGATTATAATAATAATAATATTATTATTATTATTATTATTATTATAATCTGGATCTACTGGATCTGGAAATATTTTACATTCGCAACATTTTTATTTTCAGTATTTATTTGTTATTCTGCCTGATTTTCAATTCTTTGTTTTATTGATCTTTTTTTTTTTCTTGTTGAATTTTTCATTTTAAACATACTGATATGGATCATACATCATGATATACATCATTTGATATATAATTATCACTTTTACTTTGAATATGTCATGTCTCTTTTGCTCCCTCCCTCTGTCTCTCGTATCCAGTCATCTCTCCGCCCCCCCCCCCCCCCCTCAGTCTGGCTCAGCTGTCCTTGCTGCTGCTGTTTCAGATGGAGGCTGCAGTATTCTGCTGAGTAGCGGTGAGCCAGCGTCGCTCTGCCTGCAGCCGTCAGCAGAGACGAGCCTGAGAGTCCTGACAGAGGAAACTACAGCGCCCACAATCCTCCAGCCGCAGATCAGACCGTCGCCTGGCCTGGAGCGAGGCCCCGTGGAACCCTGGGAGACGCGGTCCTCCTCAGCCAGCCGGTTGGGGAGGCAGAGAGAGAGGGGGAGACGTGCCATGACAACAGTCAGAGAGGGAGAGGGAGAGAGAAAGGTGAGTTTATCTGTTTGTGTTTTATTTATCTGCCTTATATTCCAGCTTTCTCCCCGACGTCTCCCCCTCTCTCCTCCGTCTGTACATCTCTGTCATCACTGATTTAATCTTTTTCATCCACCATCTTTTCCTCTGTCAGACACCTCCTCCTCTTCCTCCTCTTCCTCCTCTTCCTCCGTCTCTTGGTCTGACGCTGCATTTTCCTGCTGGAGCTCTGCTGTTGTCAATGTGTTTTTCTCATTAAATCTGTGTGTGTGTGTGTGTGTGTGTGTGTGTGTGTGTGTGTGTGTGACTATCTCCACCCAGTCTGAGGAGCAGCTCACAGATCAATCTAACGCTGGTTCAGGAGGTGTGAGTGTAGATTAGAACGTAACAACACAACATGACATCACACACACACACACACACACACACACACCCACACCAGCACAACATGACATCACACACACACACAACACACACCACACACACATCACACAGCACACATGACATCACACACACACACACACACACACACAACACACACACACACACACACACACACACACAACAACAACACAACATGAAACTGGCACAAAATGACACAAACAGACACAACATGAAAAGACAAAAATCAGTGAATGAACAGACAGGAAATGACACAAAAATACACAACGTTACACACAACACAACACGACAGGGACAGAAACTCAATGACATGAAACAAGACAACATGAAGAGACACGACACAAAATGACACAGTTCAAAACAATGTACGAAAACAACATGAAATAATAACAACACAACAACACGCGTGACGTATACCTAAACCACGATACAACACAACTAAACACTACACCACATAACACAATCACGTTAACACACAACATGTAACACAACAAACAACAAACAACAGACAAGAAACAACAAACAAGAAACAACAGACAAGAAACATCAGACAACACAAAACCAAACAACATTCAGTTTTTATCAAGATGAAAAAGATTCTCTTCACTCAGTGTGTCACAGCTGAAGTCTCTCCCATGGTGTTTGTGTTGTGTTGTGTTGTGTTTGTGTGGTGTTGTGTTGTGTTGTGTTTGGTGTTGTGTTGGTGTTGTGTTGGTGTTGTGTTGTGTTGTGTTGGTGTTGTGTTGGTGTTGTGTTGTGTTTTTGTGTTTGTGTTGTGTTGTGTTTTTGTGTTGTGTTTGGGTTGTGATGTTGTGTTGTGTTGGTGTTGTGTTGTGTTGGGTTTGTGTTGTGTTGTGTTTTTGTGTTGTGTTGTGTTGTGTTGTGTTGTGTTTGTGTTGTGTTGTGTTGGTTTGTGTTGTGTTGTGTTTTTGTGTTTGGGTTGTGTTGTGTTTTTGTGTTGTGTGGTGTTGTGTTTGTGTTTGTGTTTATGTTGTGTTTGTGTTGTGTTGTGTTTGTGTTGTGTTTTTGTGTTGTGTGGTGTTGTGTTTGTGTTTGTGTTTATGTTGTGTTTGTGTTGTGTTGTGTTTGTGTTGTGTTTTTGTGTTGTGTTGTGTTGTGTTGTGTTGTGTTGTGTTGTGTTGTGTTGTGTTGGTGTTGTGTTGTGTTGGTTGTGTTGTGTTGGGTTTGTGTTGTGTTGTGTTTTTGTGTTTGTGTTGTGTTGTGTTTGGGTTGTGTTGTGTTGTGTTGTGTTTTTGTGTTGTGTGGTGTTGTGTTTGTGTTTATGTTGTGTTTGTGTTGTGTTGTGTTTGTGTTGTGTTTTTGTGTTGTGTTGTGTTGTATTGTGTTGTGTTTTTGTGTTGTGTTTGTGTTGTGTTGGTGTTGGTGTTGGTGTTGTGTTGTATTGTGTTGTGTTTTGTGTTGTGTTGTGTTTGTGTTGTGTTTGTGTTGGTGTTGGTGTTGTATTGTGTTGTGTTGTGTTGTATTGTGTTGTGTTGTGTTGTGTTGTGTTGTATTGTGTTGTGTTTGTGTTGGTGTTGGTGTTGTGTTGGTGTTGTGTTGTGTTGTATTGTGTTGTGTTGTGTTGTTATTGTGTTGTGTTGTGTTTGTGTTGTGTTTGTGTTTGTGTTGGTGTTGGTGTTGTGTTGTATTGTGTTGTGTTTTTGTGTTTGTGTTGTGTTTGTGTTGTGTTTGTGTTGGTGTTGTGTTGTGTTGTGTTTTGTGTTGTGTTGTGTTGTGTTGTGTTGTGTTGTGTTGGGTTGTGTTGTGTTGTTGTTGGTTGGGTTGTGTTGTGTTGTGTTGTATTGTGTTGTGTTTGTGTTGTGTTGTGTTGTGTTGTGTTGTGTTGTGTTGTGTTGTGTTGTGTTGTGTTGTGTTGTGTTGTGTTGTGTTGTGTTGGGTTGTGTTGTGTTGTGTTGTGTTGTGTTGTGTTGTGCTTGTGTTTGGTATTGTGTTTGTTGTATTGTGTAGTGTTGTGGTTGTGGTTGTGGTTGTGTTGTGTTAGTGTTTTGTGTTGTGTTGTGTGTGTTTGTGTTTTGTTGGGTTGATTTTTTTGTGTTGTGTTTTTGTGTTTGTGTCGGTTTTTTGTGTTGGGATTGTGACTGTGTTTTTGTTGTGTTGTGTTGTGTTGTGTTGTGTTTTGTTGTGGTTGTGTTTGCTGTTTGGGTTGTGTGTGTTTGTGTTTGTTAGTGTTGGGGTTTGTGGTTTGGTGTTGTGTTGTGTGTGTTTGTGTTGGGTTGTGTTTGTGTTTGGGATTTTGTGTTGTGTTGTGTTGTGTTGTGTTATGTTGTGTTGGTGTTGTGTTGTGTTGTGTTGTGTGTGTTGTGTTGTGTTGTGTTTTTGTTGGGTTGGTGTTTGTGTTGTGTTGTGTTTGTGTTGGGTTGTGTTGTGTTTGTGTTGTGTTGTGTTGGTTTGTGTTTGTGTTGTGTTGTGTTGTGTTTGTGTTGGGTTGTGTTGTGTGGGTTGTGTTGTGTTTGTGTTTGTGTTGTGTTGTGTGGTTGTGTTTGTGTTGTGTTTGTGTTGTGTTGTGTTTGTGTTTGTGTTGTGTTGTGTTGTGTTGTGTTGTGTTGTGTTTGTGTTGTGTTTGTGTTGTGTTGTGTTGTGTTGTGTTGTGTTGTGGTTTGTGTTGTTGTGTGTTGTGTGGTTGTTGTTTTGTGTTTGTGTGTGTTTGTGTTTGGGTTGTGTTGTGTTTGTGTTGTGTTTTTGTGTTGTGTGGTGTTGTGTTTGTGTTTATGTTGTGTTTGTGTTGTGTTGTGTTTGTGTTGTGTTTTTGTGTTGTGTTGTGTTGTATTGTGTTGTGTTTTTGTGTTGTGTTTGTGTTGTGTTGGTGTTGGTGTTGGTGTTGTGTTGTATTGTGTTGTGTTTTTGTGTTTGTGTTGTGTTTGTGTTGTGTTTGTGTTGGTGTTGGTGTTGTATTGTGTTGTGTTGTGTTGTGTTGTGTTGTGTTGTGTTGTGTTGTATTGTGTTGTGTTTGTGTTGGTGTTGGTGTTGTGTTGGTGTTGTGTTGTGTTGTATTGTGTTGTGTTGTGTTGTATTGTGTTGTGTTGTGTTTGTGTTGTGTTTGTGTTTGTGTTGGTGTTGGTGTTAGTGTTTGTATTTGTGTGTTTTTTGTGTTTGTGTTTGTGTTTGTGTGTGTTTTGTGTTGGTGTGTGTTAGTGTTGTGTTTGTGTTGTGTTTTGTGTTGTGTTGTGTTGTGTTGTGTTGGGTTGTGTTGTGTTGTGTTTGGGTTGGGTTGTGTTGTGTTGTGTTGTGTCTGTGGTTGTGTTTGTGTTGTGTTGTGTTGTGTTTGTGTTGTGTTGTGTTGTGTTGTGTTGGGTTGTGTTTGTGTTGTGTTGTGTTGTGTTGTTGGGTTGTGTTGTGTTGTGTTGTGTTTGTGTTGTGTTGTGTTGTGTTGTGTTGTGTTGTGTTGTGTTGTGTTGTGGTTGTGTTGTGTTGTGTTGTGTTTTGTGTTGTGTTTGTGTTGTGTTTGTGTTTTGTTGGGTTGTTTTTTTGTGTTGTGTTGTGTTTGTGTCGTGTTTTTGTGTTGGGTTGTGTCTGTGTTTTGTTGTGTTGTGTTTGTGTTGTGTTGTGTTTGTGTTGTGTTGTGTTTGTGTTGGGTTGTGTTGTGTTTGTGTTGTGTTGTGTTGGGTTGTGTTTGTGTTTGTGTGTGTTGTGTTTGTGTTGGGTTTGTGGTCGTGTTGGGTTGTGTTGTGTTGTGTTTGTGTTGTGTTATGTTGTGTTTGTGTTGTGTTGTGTTGTGTTGTGTTTGTGTTGTGTTGTGTTTGTGTTGGGTTGTGTTTGTGTTGTGTTGTGTTTGTGTTGGGTTGTGTTGTGTTTGTGTTGTGTTGTGTTGGGTTGTGTTTGTGTTGTGTTTGTGTTTGTGTTTGTGTTGGGTTGTGTTGTGTTGGGTTGGTTGTTGTGTTGTGTTTGTGTTGTGTTGTGTTGGGTTGTGTTTGTGTTGTGTTTGTGTTGTGTTGTGTTGTGTTTGTGTTGTGTTGTGTTGTGTTTGTGTTGTGTTTGTGTTGTGTTGTGTTGTGTTTGTTCGTTGTGTTGTGTTGTGTGTGTTTGTGTTGAGGGATTGTGTTGTGTTGGTTTTGTGTGGGGTTGTGTTTGTGTTGTGTTTGTGTTGGGTTGTGTTGGTGTTGTGTTGCTGTTTGTGTTGTTGTTGTGTGTGTTGTGTTGTGTTGTGTTGTGTTGTGTTGGTGTTGTGTTTGTGTTGTGTTGTGTGTGTTGTGTTGTGTTGTGTTGTGTTTTGTGTTTGGGTTGTGTTCTTGTGTTCGGGTTGTTGTTGGTGATTGTGTGTGTTGTGTTAGTGTTGTTGTTTTGTGTTGTGTTTGTGTTTGTGTTGTGTTGCTGTTTGTGTTGTGTTGTGTTGTGTTTGTGTTGTGTTGTGTTGTGTTGTGTTGTGTTGTGTTGTGTGTTGTGTTGTGTTGTGTTTGTGTTTGTGTTGTGTTGTGTTTGTGTTGGGTTGTGTTGTGTTGTGTTGTGTTGTGTTTGTGTTGGGTTGTGTTTGTGTTTGTGTTGTGTTGTGTTTGTGTTGTGTTGTGTTGTGTTTTGTTGTGTTTGTGTTGTTGTGTTGTGTTGTGTTTGTGTTGGGTTGTGTTGTGTTTGTGTTGGGTTGTGTTGTGTTTGTGTTGTGTTGTGTTTGTGTTGTGTTGTGTTGTTTGTGTTGTGTTTGTGTTGTGTTTGTGTTGTGTTGTGTTGTGTTTGTGTTGGGTTGTGTTGTGTTGTGTTGTGTTGTGTTGTGTGTGTTGTGTTTGTGTGTGTTTGTCTGTGTTGTGTTGTGTTTGTGTTGTGTTGTGTTGTTTGTGTTGGGTTGTGTTTGTGTTGTGTTGTGTTTGTGTTTGTTGTGTTTGTGTTGTGTTGTGTCTGTGTTGTGTTGTGTTGTGTTGTGTTTGTTGTTGTGTTGTGTTTGTGTTGGTGTTGTGTTGTGTTGTGTTGTGTTGTGTTTGTGTGTGTTTGTGTTTTGTTTGTGTTGTATTGTGTTGTGTTGTGTCTGTGTTGTGTTGTGTCTGTTTGTTGTGTTGTGTCTGTGTTGTGTTGTGTTGTGTTGTGTTGTGTTGTGTCTGTGGTTGTGTTGTGTCTGTGTTGTGTTGTGTTGTGTTGTGTTTGTGTTGTGTTGTGTTTGTGTTGTGTTGTGTTGTGTTGTGGTGTTTGGTCTGTTGTTGTGTTGTGTTGTGTTGTGTCTGTGTTGTGTTGTGTGTGTTGTGTTGTGTTGTGTTGTGTTCTTCTTCTCTGTGGTTGGAGCAGTTTGTTGGTCTCCCCTCAGTCTGGAACAGGATGTCCACAGAGTCCATCTGTTTCCTGCAGGGCGGGGCAGCAGATGGCCTCCCTCCTGGGCTACCTGCCCACTCCTCCCATTCCCCTCCTCCTCCTCCTCCTCCTCCTCTCCTCCCTCTGTTGTGTGTCAGACCTGTGTGTGTTTCCAGTCATCTATCTGACACAGGAAACTGGTCACCTGTTTCCTTCGTTTCACCTGAAATCAGTTTGGCGCGTCATTTCTCTACCTACGCTAACAGTTATGCTAACGCTAACCAATACAATGCTAACAAGTTCAAATGTAGAAGCAACATGTGAAGTGTCGCTGCTGTCTGCAGTGAATCATGATGAAGCTCCAACCTCCAGCCTGAAACCAGCAGCTGCAGTTCCTCTAACGGCCACTAGAGTCTGGCTCCAACACTGAGTCCGTCCCCATAGACTCCATGTTAAACTGGTCCAACTTTTAACAGCAGAAATAAACATGTTTACAGCCTTGGTACAGAAACTGTTCTGGGTCTCATCTGAGATAATTTCTCCTTCATGACACCTGTTTATAATAATCACCTGTTTATATAACTCACGTCACCTGTTTATATAACTCACCTGTTTATATAACTCACCTGTTTATGTTTTAGTTATGGAGGATTGAGGGCGTGGCCTCTTTGAGTGACAGGTGGGTGAGTGTATGATTGCCACAAAGCACATGCACAGAAGTCCCAGCTCCAACACAAGCCCCTCCTCTTTGACTATTATTGGATTAGCTGGGAGTTAGGGGCGGGGTCAGATACTGCAGATACTCCATCCATTCATTCACTCAGGTCTCTGTAGCAGATCTCAGGTTTCAGGTCTCAGGTCCCAGGTCTCTGTAGCCGGTCTCAAGTCTCTGTAGCAGATCTCAGGTTTCAGGTCCCAGGTCCCAGGTCTCTGTAGCCGGTCCCAGGTCTCTGTAGCCGGTCTCAAGTCTCTGTAGCAGATCTCAGGTTTCAGGTCTCAGGTCTCAGGTTTCAGGTCTCAGGTCCCAGGTCTCTGTAGCCAGTCTCAGGTCTCTGTAGCCGGTCTCAAGTCTCTGTAGCAGGTCTCAGGTCTCAGGTCTCAGGTTTCAGGTCTCAGGTCTCAGGTTTCAGGTCCCAGGTCTCAGGTTTCAGGTCTCAGGTCCCAGGTCTCTGTAGCCGGTCTCAGGTCTCTGTAGCCGGTCTCAAGTCTCTGTAGCAGGTCTCAGGTCCCAGGTCTCAGGTCTCTGTAGCCGGTCTCAAGTCTCTGTAGCCGGTCTCAGGTCTCTGTAGCCGGTCTCAGGTCTTGTAGCCGGGTCCTCCATGGTTCTGTAGCCGGTCTCAAGTCTCTGTAGCAGATCTCAGGTTTCAGGTCCCAGGTCTCAGGTTTCAGGTCCCAGGTCTCAGGTTTCAGGTCTCAGGTCTCAGATCTCTGTAGCCGTTCATAGTCTCTGGTAGCAGGTCTCAGTCCCAGGTCTCAGGCTTGTAGTCCCGGTCTCAAGTCTCTTTAGCAGGTATCAGGTCTCAGGTCTCAGGTCTCTGTAGCCGGTCTCAAGTCTCTGTAGCAGGTCTCAGGTCTCAGGTCTCAGGTCTCTGTAGCAGATCTCAGGTCGCTGTAGCAGGTCTCAGGTCTCTGTAGCCGGTTTCAAGTCTCTGTAGCAGGTCTCAGGTCCCAGGTCTCAGGTCTCTGTAGCCGGTCTCAAGTCTCTGTAGCAGGTCTCAGATCTCAGGTTCAGGTCTCATTTAGCGGTCTCCAGGTCTCTGTAGAGGTGTCAGGTCTCGTCTCAGGTTCTGTAAGCAGTCTTCACAGGTCTCAGGTCCTGCAGGTCCTCTTTAGCAGGTCTCTAGGTCTCAGGTCTCTGTAAGGCAGGTCTCAGGTCTCAGATCTCTGTAGCAGGTCTCAGGTCACTGTAGCAGGTCTCAGGTCTCAGGTCTCAGGTCTCTGTAGCCGGTCTCAGGTCTCAGGTCTCAGGTCTCAGGTCTCTGTAGCCGGTCTCAGGTCTCAGGTCTCAGGTCTCTTTAGCAGGTCTCAGGTCTCTTTAGCAGGTCTCAGGTCTCTGTAGCAGGTCTCAGGTCTCAGGTCTCTGTAGCAGGTCTCAGGTCTCAGGTCTCTGTAGCAGGTCTCAGGTCTCTGTAGCAGGTCTCAGGTCACAGTCAGGTCTCAGGTCTCAGGTCTCAGGTCTCTGTAGCAGGTCTCAGGTCTCAGGTCTCTGTAGCAGGTCTCAGGTCTCAGGTCTCTGTAGCAGGTCTCAGGTCTCTGTAGCAGGTCTCAGGTCTCAGGTCTCAGGTCTCTGTAGCAGGTCTCAGGTCTCAGGTCTCTGTAGCAGGTCTCAGGTCTCTGTAGCAGGTCTCAGGTCTCTGTAGCAGGTCTCAGGTCTCAGGTCTCAGGTCTCAGGTCTCAGGTCTCTGTAGCAGGTCTCAGGTCTCTGTAGCAGGTCTCAGGTCTCAGGTCTCAGGTTCAGGTCTTCAGGTCTCTGTAGCAGGTCTCAGGTCTCAGGTCTCTGTAGCAGGTCTCAGGTCTCAGGTCTCTGTAGCAGGTCTCAGGTCTCAGGTCTCTGTAGCAGGTCTCAGGTCTCTGTAGCAGGTCCAGGTCTCTGTAGCAGGTCTCAGGTCTCAAGGTCTCAGGTCTCAGGTCTCAGGTCTCAGGTCTCTGTAGCAGGTCTCAGGTCTCTGTAGCAGGTTCAGGTCTAGGTTCAGGTCTCTGTAGCAGGTCTAGGTCTCAGGTCTCTGTAGCAGGTCTCAGGTCTCAGGTCTCTGTAGCAGGTCTCAGGTCTCAGGTCTCTGTAGCAGGTCTCAGGTCTCAGGTCTCTTTAGCAGGTCTCAGGTCTCTGTAGCAGGTCTCAGGTCTCAGGTCTCAGGTCTCAGGTCTCTGTAGCAGGTCTCAGGTCTCTGTAGCAGGTCTCAGGTCTCTGTAGCAGGTCTCAGGTCTCAGGTCTCAGGTCTCAGGTCTCAGGTCTCTGTAGCAGGTCTCAGGTCTCTGTAGCAGGTCTCAGGTCTCAGGTCTCAGGTCTCAGGTCTCAGGTCTCTGTAGCCGGTCCTCAGGTCTCAGGTCTCTGTGCAGGTCTCAGGTCTCAGGTCTCTGTAGCAGGTCTCAGGTTCAGGTCTCAGGTCTCTGTAGCAGGTCTCAGGTCTCAGGTCTTTGTAGCAGGTCTCAGGTCTCAGGTCTCAGGTCTCAGGTCTCTGTAGCAGGTCTCAGGTCTCAGGTCTCTGTAGCAGGTCTCAGGTCTCAGGTCTCAGGTCTCTGTAGCAGGTCTCAGGTCTCAGGTCTCTGTAGCAGGTCTCAGGTCTCAGGTCTCAGGTCTCAGGTCTCAGGTCTCTGTAGCAGGTCTCAGGTCTCAGGTCTCAGGTCTTTGTAGCAGGTCTCAGGTCTCAGGTCTCTGTAGCAGGTCTCAGGTCTCTGTAGCAGGTCTCAGGTCTCAGGTCTCTTTAGCAGGTCTCAGGTCTCAGGTCTCTGTAGCAGGTCTCAGGTCTCAGGTCTCTGTAGCAGGTCTCAGGTCTCAGGTCTCTGTAGCAGGTCTCAGGTCTCAGGTCTCTGTAGCAGGTCTCAGGTCTCAGGTCTCAGGTCTCAGGTCTCTGTAGCAGGTCTCAGGTCTCAGGTCTCAGGTCTCAGGTCTCTGTAGCAGGTCTCAGGTCTCAGGTCTCTTTAGCAGGTCTCAGGTCTCAGGTCTCTTTAGCAGGTCTCAGGTCTCAGGTCTCTGTAGCAGGTCTCAGGTCTCTTTAGCAGGTCTCAGGTCTCAGGTCTCTGTAGCAGGTCTCTGTAGCAGGTCTCAGGTCTCAGGTCTCTGTAGCAGGTCTCAGGTCAGGATAAGCTGAGTCTTGATGTCTCCCTCCTGACTTCCTGCATCAGGACTCCTCAGGTTTTTCTACTGAATCCTTGATCAGGCTTTTCAGAGTTCAAAGGTCAAACACGGGGGAGGAGTGGGAGGAGGAGTGGGAGGGGGAGGATGGGAGGAGAGGGGAGGAGCCGTGGGGTTCTGGGAAGCTGCAGGGACAGAAAGATTTCTTAGTTTATCGTAGGTTGTTGTTTCCAGGACGACGGCATCACAGAGTCTCAGCCTGGTTGTTGTGTGATTTTGACCCTTGTGAGCCTCCGTACTCTGACTGCTGAGTTCAGGTGCACGATTACAAACGTTGTGTCTTTGTGTCTGAACAGTAACTGCTGAGCCATGTCTGCTGGTCTGGACGACACGGACAACGTGTTCGGTGAGTTCACGCACACACACACACACACACACACAACACACACACACACACACACACCACACACACACACACACACAACACACACACAGACACAACAGCACACACACACACACACACACACACACAACACACACACAGACACACACACACACACACACACCACACACAACACAACACACACAGACACACACACACACACACACACACACACACACACACACACAACCACAACACACAACACACCACAAACAACAACAGACACACACACGACACACACACATTTACACACACACAGACACACACAACACACACACATTCAGAACACACACACACCACATACCACACACACACACACACACACACACACACAGACACACAACACACACACACACACACACACACACACACACACACACACAGACACACACACACACACACAACACACACACAGACACACACACACACATACACAGACATGTTTTCTCCATCATCAGTGTCTGTAGCTTCATCACACATTAACCAGCGTTTTGTCTGGTTTCATTTGTAAAAGTTTCAATAAGTTCTACACCGATTCAGAATCAGCTCAACTTCAGCTCATTATATATGTCACTATATATATATATATATATATAGATATTATATTATAATATATATATATATATAGTGACAAAACGCTGGTTAATGTATGATGAAGCTACAGACACTGATGATGGAGAAAACAAACAGTTCAGACACATGTGGGCTCACTATTTGGCAGGAAACAGGTCACTGTTGTCCTTTTTATCTAATGTGTTATACAGGATTCACAAGGGGTGACAAGCTCATTAATTAACTCTACATGAACCATTCATAAAGCCTTTATAAGTCTTATTGTGAAAGGGAACCATTACATCACCATCAACAGAAATGGCGGACCTGCTGGGTGACAAGAAACGCTACAGGCTCAAAAAACACGTGACTGCCTTAAGAAGAAACTTAAAAAGCACCAAAAAAGTTAAAAGAATGAAATTATCCAGGTAACTGAACAATGAACACACAACACAGGGTGTTTCCTCTCTGCTGTGTCTGTCTGTCTGTCTGTCTGTCTGTCTGTCTGTCTGTCTGTCTCTCCTCTGATGCCGGGCTTCAGGGCGGCTTCTTTAATTATTAACGGGGGCAGAAATGCTCAGAGAAGAGCTTTGGTCTCAGAGGTCGTCCGGGACAAAAGCTGGATGTATTCCCTGCAAGAAACCACAGTGACCCTCTGAATGAAGCAGACTGGGGGCTTATGGTGGGGGGGGGGGGGGCGGGGGGGCGTCCGTCAGTCAGGCAGTACTCCTGGGTCAAAGTGTCGACGGCAGGGTCAGTGCAGCCAGGCTGGACAGACTTTACAGCTGGAGTCACGGACAGAAACTTCCTCCCTGTTGGTTTCACAGACCACCACCTAGTGTCAGCAGAGCTGGTTTTATCTCCCACCCAGAAATCCTCATCATTCTGGCATTTTAATGTTGAGCTTTTACGTGACTCTACGTTTTGTGACAATTTTTAAAGTACTTTTGGTTTTATTGGAAATCCAGGAAGGAGTCTTTTCCCTCCCTTAGTCAGTGGTGGGAGGTGGGCAAGGGTCAGATTAGGGTCTTCTGCCAGCAGCCTACAGAGAGCTGGAGAGTGTGTCCTCTGCACTGAGCACAGACCATCTCCACAAGACCTTCATGTTCAAACAGAAATAATAAAGCAATAATAACAGTAATAATATTACAATATAAACTCATGGTAATTATAATGAGGTTCAAGATTTTTTATTCCATTAAATATATGATTTGTACCATTTTAAAATCCAACCAAGTCTATATATTATATATATATATATATATATTTATATACACACTTTTACTGTTATAAAGTTTGAATAATTTTGTTTTCAAACACAAGCCTCTGTTTAATCCTATTAAAATGCATCAGTAATCACCTTTGACAATGATTACATTATGTGTCTCAGTTACCCATATATATATATATAATATATATATATATATATATATATATATTAATATTAAGTGTCAAAATATGAATCAGTTGAAAATAATACATCAAATCACAAATAATAAAAATTAACAAAAATAATTACCAGTAACTTAAAATAATAATTAATCATAGTGGTAAAAGTATTGTGTGTGTGTGTGTGTGTGTGTGTGTGTGTGTGTGTGTGTGTGTGTGTGTGTGTGTGTGTGTGTGTGTGTGTGTGTGTGTGTGTGTGTGTGTGTGTGTGTGTGTGTGTGTGTGTGTGTGTGTGTGTGTGTGTGTGTGGTCAGCATGTTGAATATTTGATGGGCTCTGATGGGGTGAGTGGTGGGAGGATGAGGAGGATGAAGAGTAGCTCGTTATCTTGAAAACTTTCAGTCACAAATGATCGTTCAGCATAAACATCAGATCCGCTGTTACAGCCTGCAGTCATTCATCCATCCATTCATTCATCCATCCATTCATTCATCTAACCATTCATTCATCCATCCATCCATCCATTCATCCATCCATCCATTCATTCATCCATCCATTCATTCATCCATCCATTCATTCATCCATCCATCCAACCATTCATTCATCCATCCATTCATTCATCCATCCATTCATTCATCATCCATCCAACCATTCATTCATCCATCGAACCCTGAGACCTGAACCATATGTTGATCTGATTCAATGTGACTTCACTTCCTGATGATGTCATCATCATCATCATCAGCATTGACCACGTCACCTGTGTTTCAGACCTGAACGAGGCGATCCCAGAGACCGAGCTGCTGGACAACAGCATCCAGAAAGGCCGAGCCCAGCTGTCCGTCAAATCCCGGAGGCACCGCCCCTCCAGGTCCCGTTACCGTGACAGCGTGAGCTCGACGGAGGGAGACGACAGCCTGGACAGAAAGGTCCACATTTTATCTTAGGTCAATAATCATCGTTAGAGAGGACGGGTTCTGAGTTGGTTAGTTTTAGTTAAGTATTTACCTCTTTCATTAGTTACTCAGTCTATGGGTTAGTTAGTTATGAAATTAGTTAATTAGTCACCCAGTCATTAAGTTATTTTATAAGTGTGTGTGTGTGGTGTGTGTGTGTGTGTGTGTGAGACCAGGACAGTCCATTACACTCTGCCCGCTCACCTCTCCACCTGGCCATGCGAGGCTCCTCCCCCTCTCCTGATTCGCTCCTGTCGGCTCGAAGCCCCGCCTTCTCGGTTGACACATCGCTGGTGAGACCAATCAGAGCTTAGGACGAAACCGAGAGAGAAACTGAATGAGATGAAACTGTGAGAGAAATCCTGTTTCACTTTGGTTCCTCAGGTGCGTCGCTCTCCAGAGGACGGAGGCGCATCATTGGCTGCTCCCCCAAGGGGGCGGTACCACCAGCTGACCAATGCAACGTCTCAGGAGGCTCTGGTGACGCCCAGCAGCTCGCCGTCCAAATCCTGCCCCTCCTCCGACAGCTCACCTGTCTACATGAGGAGGAACAGGAGGCCCGACAGTGAAGGTACACACCTGTACTCACCATCAAACACACACCTGGAAACACACACCTGATAACTCACCTGAAATACATACAGATGCTAATGTGTGTTTGTTGTGTGTGTGTGTGTGTGTGTGTGTGTGTGTGTGTGTGTGTGTGTGCGTGTGTGTGTGTCAGTGTTGGTTTCTGATACAAGTCGGGACACCAGTCCAGCTGATCCCGGCAGTCCCACCGTTGTATTTGACAAGAAAACTAAGAGACGCTTCCTGGACCTGGGGTGACCGTCCTGCGTCGTCTCCTCGTGGACAACTCAGCAGGTCTGTCAGTGGCTCCGAGGACTCAACATGGAGCAGTATGTCCCAGAATTCAGTGCGAGGGACGTGGATGGACAGCAGCTGCTGCAGATGGACGGCAACAAGCTCAAGGTGAGGACGAGAAAACCTGACAGAGGAAAGACACAAAGACACAAACTTCAGGGTCTTATGAGTTTGACTTCTTTAGTTTTGTCTCCTAACGATTCTTCCAGTTTCTTTAAAGTCTGAACTTTAATGAATCAGCTTCAGTTACTGAAACTGAGGAGAAATGCACCTGGAATCAGGGACAGGAAGTGACAATGTATTTCAAGGCTTGATAAATGACCTGAGTCTGACCTCTTCCTCTTCCTTTTCTTCTTCCTCCTCCTCCTCCTCCTCCTCCTCAGAGTCTGGGCGTGCTCAGTTCGTCCGACCGCAGCGCTCTGAAGCGTCGCATCAAAGACATCCACTCTGCAGCGGAGAAGGAGAAGAAAGCTCTGGACAAGCTGGAGAAACAGAAGGAGAAACAACGGAGGAAAGACCAGGAGCAGCGCAGGAATTGAAGACCGCCACCAGAGGGAGACAGAGGATGAGCAAAGGGGAGGACAGGTGGAAGACAAGAGGGAGGAAGAGAAGGAGGGACGGACAAACTGACAGTGTTCACAGGAGCAGAAAGATCTGTACAAGTGAACGCTCTGCCACACAAACAATCTCTGTTTGAGTCATCCTGGAAAACCTGGAAAACCTGGAAATCTCGACTACAGCCTTCGAGTCCTGGAGAAGGACTTGGAGAAGGACAGCTGTAAACATCTGGAAGGTTTGATGAATCTACGGAGGCTCGCAAGGTTTTGTTCATTTCACCAACAAGACCTGATGCAAAGTATTCATTGACAACCATTTCCATGGCAACAACCAGACTAAAAGTAAACAAAAGGTGACCTTTGAAAACACACAGGTGTTTTCACTGAATGATGATGAAAACAAACAAACTCGTTAAAGGAAATTTAACTTTTTACACTTGTTTGTCTTTCGTCCTTCTGAGCCACCGTACTGTTTCACAGTGAGTCAATCTGAGTCCAAACGACATGTGATTTGGTCCTTAGTATCCCACAATCCACTGCACAGCAGAGTAAAGGTGCGTTCAGGTGCTGCTCGTCACACCTGAACCTGATGCTGTGAGCAGGTCTGAGCTGATGAGATGTACGGAAACAAAGAAAGGTCAAAATAAAAGAGTGAGATTTAATGTCATTAAATAAGGAAAGTTTGTGTAATTTCAAACTGTCTAATTTTCAACTTTCAAAATAACAATTTCAAATTAGCTCATTTTGGATCTAAAAATGTCATATCAATCAATCAATCAATCAATTCTGAATGGACCTGATCGGACTTATCAAACTTGTGGCATTTAAAGCTGATAAAATAGCGTCCTTTCATTGAAGCACTTGAACTCATCGTCAGTTTAACGTGTGGTGTGACGTCAGCTGTGTCCCAGTTCAGAGACCGCGTCCTTCAGGGACCTGGTCTACGAAGGCCGAACTGACACAGAGGATTTTCTCTTTGTGTCACCAGCTGTTCCCGCCATTACTTTATGTCACAAAGCGCGGCTCCTGTTGCCTAGCAACCTTGACAACGTAACTTTTTCTCACTAAAACTTTGTGTTTTCAGTCTCTTGCTTTTACGGACATTAACGGTGTAATCCTCAGACTCTCTCCACCTGTTGGAGCGCTGGTTGTCCAGGGAACGATGGAAATTTGAAATGGGACAGTGTAGTCGCTCTTCAGATACAGCCTCTGAAGGAAGAAGCACCTGAAATGGGACACAGCTGCAGTTTTTCTCAGCCTGAAGCCCCGCCTCCTCTGATGGAACCTTGACCACGCCCATCCAAGGAGGCGGAGCTGTGTTTGAAAATGTGGAAGCTGTAAAGAAGGACGTGTTTACTGTGAAAGAAGAAGAACTCAAACTGAAAACGTTGATAAAAACATCTGGTTCATGTCGTTTCTGACACTGTCTGTACCGACCGACCTCTGACCTCTGACCTCTGCATCATTCAAATAAATAAATCTGTGAGAAACTTTTAAAATGGATCCTGTGCTTGTGTTTTTCCTTTTTTATAATGACACTGATAAACACGTTTGTTAAAGCTCAGAGATCCTCCACTCACAGAGCTAACAGCACACATCAATGGGAACTGAAGTGTTAGCCTAAACAAGCTAATCATAAACAAGCTAACGTTAGCTTAAACAAGCTACTATCTGACCTCAGAACAGCTTCTGTCTCATTCATCATGTCGTTTACTGCCCTCTTGTGGCAGCAGCAGGTTTTGTCTCTGAAGCTAGCTTCACTACAATCTGATGTGTTTACTGTCAGAATAAGAATAATCCTGAAAATCTTCAGACAGGAAGGTGAAGATGGAGAGAGAGACTTTCAGAATAAAACCAAGAGACAGAACAGAGACTGAGTTTAACAGATTTAAAGTGATGCTGTGATGAAGGTTGTTTCAGTCTGAATTCTTCTCATTGGTGTGATTAATAACAGATAAATAAAACTGCTGATGCACATACTGTATAAAACCATTCTCCTGTATCTGCTTCACAATAAAAGCCTCCATGTTGAAACAGGAAGCTGTGGTCCTGAAAGACCACAAAAACAAAGTGACAGTGAAACAGTAGAAAAGTTTTATTGTGAAAGAATCAAAGGACACGAAAAAAGATCAGGTTTCATTGATCACTGTGACATAAATATCAATAAATAAAGTCAGGTCACCCATGGGGTTTACTTCCTGTTTCAGTTTCACACCTGAACACGTCTGAGATACAAAGACATTTACCTGTCATTTACCTGCAGAACATCTGCATGTTCACACACTCACTGATGACATCATCACTCACGTCATCACTCACTGATGACATCATCTCTGACATCATGCATGTCCATCAGCGATTCTCTCTCTCTGTTTGTTTTAAACCTCTCTCGTCCCTAAAATTGATTTAATATTGAAAATATAAAATCAATATCATATTATGATCTTAAATTCATGTGCTGCAACCATGTGAGGTCACGACCCACAAAAACAAAATGATTCACACAAACAAATCAATAAATACATCAATATAAATAAGGAATAAATATCAGTAATAAATAAATGATTAATAACCTGCATATGATCAGAGATCTGATCAGAAATGTTGATAAATATCATCATGAGATATTAACTGCAGATACACCTTCAGAGTTAATTGCCAATTTGATGCACTTCCTGTTTCTGCTTCACAATAAAAGCTGCCTTTTCACATTTCATTCTGCATCATTTTCATTATTGATTAGTCTAATGATCATTTAAATTTTTGATCAGTCTAACAATCATTTTCATTATTGATTAGTCTAATGATCATTTTAATTTTTGATCAGTCTAACGATCATTTTCATTATTGATTAGTCTAATGATCATTTTAATTTTTTATCAGTCAAACAATCATTTTCATTATTGATCAGTCTAACAACCAATTGTTAAAAATTGTCAGAAAACTGATTCAAATTGTCTGAAACGATGAATCGATTATTAAAACTGATTGATGAACTGATGCTGCAGCTTTAAAAATGATTGTGAACTAAAGTTTGAAAGAGCAGAAAATAAAGAGGTGAAATGTTTCAGGTCGTCCCCCCTCCTCCTCTGAAAACTTCTGATAATCAATAACTCACAGTCTGATCTGAACTTCTGATAATCAATAAGTGGAAGTGTCTGATCTGAATTTGTTGGCGTCGACCTGCAGCTCCACACTGACCTGTGACCAGGTTCAGACCTGCAGCTCTGACTCGCCGTGCTGCGTTCACATTCCTCTGAAAAGAGGCGGAGCTTGGATCCTCCGACTGACAGAGGAGGAGCAACACCCAAAACACTCTGGGATATTTTCACAGAGGCTCACAGGAAGTCGACTGTCACAATAAAACGTCAGGTTTAGAAGCGTCCTGCCGGTGGAGAGGTTTGAGACATTGTCCCCCCCACTTAGAAAATGTCATGAAATACAACAGAATAAATAAATCCTCAGATGTGTCTTCCTGCAGAGACCTCATCACAGACTGATGATGTCACTGATGATGTCACTGCTGAGGTCACTGACCTCTCATGTATGAATTGTCTGTCCTACTTTTAATAATCTGTCTCTTATGTCCTTGAACGCAGCACTGTGTTGTCCCTGGTGGGCGGGGCTTAGCGTGTACCTGAAGCACGAGCAATGGCTCTCAGGCTGCGGATCAGGTCGTGACAGAAGGAACGAAGCTGTGTCAGCGTCAGGTGGACCGCCACCTGGACCTCGTAGTTGCCATGGAGACGAGTGGACAGATCCAGACTCGGGTTCTGATCCAGACCATCATCGGCGAGCTGAGCCGCCTCCTTCATCTGAAACACAGACAGACGTGTGAGCAGCCAATCACAGCTCTGTCCTCAGCTGTGATGTCATCTCAGGTGTGTTGTTACCTTTCTGAGGTGTGTCAGCAGGTCTCTGAGGTCGGCTCGCACATCCGTCAGTCCGCTCAGTCTCTCTGACAAAATTCCCAGCAGCCCCTGGTACAACCGGCCGCCCGCCATCATACGACTCACACACATGTCCTGCAGGGGGCGACACACACACGTTACATCACATCACATCACATGACCCCTATGACTTCAGAAACCCCATCAGACCATAACCCCCTCTTCAGTTAACCCCAAAACCTCCCTAAGGGACCCCCAGGACCAGGACCAGGACCAGGACCAGGACCAGGGGACCCCCCTCGTTACTCCAAGAACCACCTCAAGCCTCTTTGAGAAACTCGAGACCCAGGAGAGACCCCCCCCCCCCCCCCCTTCAAGAACCCTGAGAACCCCCAAAGACCTAAACCCCCCTTCACTCAGCCACAGAACTGTCAACACACCTGAGTCCCTTCAGAACTGCCTCTAGAACCCCAGAACCTCCACAAAGACCCGGAACTCCTCTTAGTCACCCATAGTCACGATTAGAACTCAGACTCCCTCAGGTGCGTCCAGGTACAGAACCTAACGAACCCTCAGTTACCAAGATCCACATCAACACCCACTAAAGCCTCGAGGACACAAAGACCCCCCCCCAGACTGACCAGTGTGAAGCGTTCGGACAGCGGCTTGATGACGGGGCCGGCGGGGATGCCCAGTGAGGTCACCATCATCTGCAGGTTGGCGGTCTGAGTGGAGGGGTCGAGGGTCAGACCCTGCGGAAGACAGGAAGACGTTATTAACACGCGAAGAAGAAGAGGAAGGAACAGCCAATTGGAGTCGAGCTGAACCAGCCAATCAGATGTGCCGTTTACCTCCGTGTTGATGGTGGCGGCGTGCACGTCGGGGAGGTCCCTCAGGATTTTCTCCACCAGCGTCTTCGCTCGTTCAGCCGTCTCCCTGAAGGCTGGGAGGGGGGCGGGAGCTGATCGGACCAAAACTGCAAACAGGAAGCAGTGCAGCAGAGCGACGGCTGGAGGGAGCACAGAGCGGATGTATGGAGGATCAATAGTGTCAGAAACAATAATCAATATGATCAGTTACAAAGAAGTGATTTAAAACTGCCACTTTATATAACTTTCTTGAAGAACTTTATTCACATGAACACATCATTAATTAATGCTTCATAGATCTGTTATAATCAATAACTAACAAATTGTCAACATTTATAACGACTTATTAATGTTTACCAACAAACAACTAAATACAATAAATAAATAAACAGCAGCCACAGTGTTAACACACCTGTAACAATAAACAATAAATAACACCTGATTTATGACGCATCAGTAAATGATTTATTAACTGATAATAAAACCATTAGCAACTAAGCCTTTCAAATCAATAAGCAATAACTAATCGATGATGTCACTTAGACAAGAACTGATACAGACTTGAGTTAAATAAGGCTTCAGCACATTTCAATATTGTACAGTGAAGAATAGAAACCAACGTTAGCCAACAGTAGGACATTTCCTAAGTTGGTTTTTACAGAGCGCTAACAGGATGTTAGCTGAGAGGATACTACCAAAATAAGAGTCTCCATCTATGCCGGCAGCTCTAAAGACAGCGGTACTTTGAGCCAATTGCTGTTTACCAGGTATAATGTTTACCATCTGTTAGCGCATTACCATGCTAACATTGGCTAATTAGCAGTTAACGCAAAGTGGAGCTGAGGCTGATGGGAATTAAAATTATTCTGGTTTCACTAGCAACCTCCCATACTGCACCGCGGCTGGCACTAACAACCCCCCATACCTCCCCAGCACCAGGTGATCCAGGCTGAGCTGAGGTGGAGGAGGTGTTTTAAATGTGACTGATAAAGTCTTAGTTCACTCCTCCACCATGTTTGTGCTGGTTTAACCCCCCCCCCCCCCCTCCCTCATCACTGCAGACTGTCACAGCAGGTAAAGTCTCACCTGTCGGGGTGTTCATGTCTCAGGGCGGCTGTGTGTCTCTCTGGCTCGGTGTGTGTCCGCCGCTTGACGCGCTAAAATCCTCTTCAGCTTCCATTTGTGGCGGTTTGGACTTTTTATCTTCTCGCTCTCGTGCGGGGTTTTCCATTGACGGGGTCCGACAGCATCGTCACCGACTCACTGCGGAGTCATCCGATAATTCCCGAAGTGTCGAAGCTTGAGAAACTTGTTGCGTAATACCGACGTTAAAACAAAGACAAAAGGAAAAGAACCGTGAGAGCGGCAAATCACACACACGGAAACCTGCAGGGGTCTCACGTGCTGCAGGTAAACCACGTGACTGTGACCTCACACAGGTCAGGGTTCACACCTAGGGTCAGTGTGCAGGTTTTCAGGCTCCATTAAATGACCCTTACTGATAAAGACGGTGAGAGCTTTTGACACAGTACAATGATACTGGCTCAGCTTGTTGTTTATTTCATCATTGATCCTTTACTGTAATAAAATGTCCCGAATATAAACGTCCTGCAGTGAAGAAGTGACGATGATATAATAATATATTATTATTACACATACAAATATAATTCAATAAGTTATTATATTTAATGAGAAAATATTATGAATAATAACATTAAAATAATATTATTAGTTTATTGATCTGAGTGATCAATGCTTCAGTAGTTCGTTACTGTTTTATATTCATTTATTTCATTCTAAAATGATTCTATATAAATGTGAATGAGTGAAGTACCTGCAGCTGTCAGGTAAACACAGGTATACATAGAATATAATGCAAATACTCAGGTAAAGTACTTCAAACACTGCGGTACCTGAGTAAATGTATTTAGTTACCTTCCCTCACCGTTGTCAGTAAAACAAACGCGACACTTTAATAAATAGTTAGTAAACTGAACACGCGGATATAAAGTCAAAATAACTTCAAACTGTTTTATTTACTTGGTTTTCAGTTTCCTAGATTTTTGAGAACAACTTTCACTTTTTACAGCGCGAGAGCAAGAAATGAATTTTAAAAAATCCAAACAGCTGTTCAGTTGTTTCTAATGCTGCGTTCAAGTCACATCAGATTATTGTTCATCAACATCTGGGTCATAAATGTGAAATACAACCCAGATGACCTCACACAGCACCTGAACGCACCACTACAACAGTTTAAGGTGGACAGTAATGATCTTGTTTTTAAGGAGGATTGGGGTGAATGAAGATTTGAAGGGGTTAATGTTAGAACTAGACGGGGGCCCCAGGCTGTTAGGGGCCCACGAGGCATTCAGCTCCCTCCCACTTAAATAACCAATGGATGATTTTCAGTGACCTCTCAGTAGGAACCCCCCTGACGGCGCCCCTCGCTGTCAGACTTTAGAATCACCTCAGATTATAATCATCTGTAAACAGAGAGATTAAATATTACCTGAATTCAACTTGTTTTCTCTGTACTTTTTGTATTTTCATTTATTTTAAAATGTTTTAATTTTATATTGTATATATATATTATCCATTATTGATTTTTACTGATGAATCTTTCTGATCTCATGGTTTATTCTGATCTTTAAACATTTGTTTTTATGATTTATTGTTTCACTGGTTGTTTTTGTTGTTTAATTTCTTTACTGTGTGAAGTTTCTGTGTGTGTTATTAATCAGCTTCACTTCATGTGTGTCGTCATGTTTCTCTTTAAGAAATCCTGGAAGAACAGTGAGTCAGCGGAAACCTTGAACACACCTCAGAGAGGAGTCAGAGCTGCTGCAGAGGAAACGCTCACTTCACTGCAGCTGGAAAATAACAAAGTCCTCAAACTGCTGCTTTATCTGAACCATTAAACACACAAGATCAAGATTAAACCAGATGTTGACAGATGTCGACAGCAGCTCCACATCTCCCTCTAATCTCCTTTGAAAGTGGATTTTTTTCTCTGAGAACCTGGTGTGTAATTAAAGGGTTAACGACAGCAGGAAGTAAAAACACTCAGAGGATAAAATGTGATGAAACAAGAGATTTGACGTCTGTGTTTCACAATCAGAACAAACTGTTTCCTGCTGATTCACACAATAAGACTCAGAGACGATCACTCTGATGAGTAATGATTATTAATATTATTGATAAATATCAGACACATGAAACTTGACTTGCTGCTGTAACGACGCTTCAGATTTGATCAGCTGATCAAATGTTTTGAGTCTTTTAATCAAGTAAAAGTAAAAATGCTGAGTGACAGCTGATTATTGATGATCAATAACCTCGTTAACAGCAGAGCTGAAGACAAGTTTCACTTTACCAGCGAAACATGAGAAAAGAATGAAGTTTAATGTGTTTATTATTATTAGATTTAATTTGACTGAGACAGAAACTTTTCATCCTCCAGTACAAACTGATCAAATCAACTCAAGGGTCACTTACGGGCTTTCAACCACATCCGACAACCTTCTTCAGTGAATGGAGCTGGCTCAGATTTACAGAGACTCAGGCCACATGATGACACCTGGGCCAGCTGCACCTGCAGAGGAAGACCATGAGACATGGTCAAAAGCTCTGCACAAAGCTGGACCTCGAGTTTAGAATAAACAGACGTGGCTTTAACTCAGGAAGCAGGAAAGAGAAAAGACCAGGTGACGTTTGGTCAGGGTTCTGTCGGCTATGAATTCTGGGAGATAAAGGTTCATGTTTTTGTTGAAATTCATTCGAGTGACATTAAATCAAAGTTTCCTCCAAAACTCCTTTAATGTGAAAATCTCTTCCTCTTCCTGTTGACTGAACTCTGGTCCACCGAGGCTGATCAGACCTGCTGACTCGGCGCTTGTGAAACGTCTCCAGCTGGACGAGCCCAGAGTGAAGGGGCTGCTGGGAAACCACTTCCTGTTCTACTCGAAGCTGATTGGATGAAACCAACATCAGCTGTTTAGTTCTGAGAAAAAACGTGAACTTTCAGTTCAGAGTTTAATGTTGAAGGTGACAATCAGTTTGTTTCAAATCAATAAACACATTTCCCATGATGCATCAGTGTGACGCTCATGTTCTCAGTGGTTTTCTGCTTCGTCAGCTGAACGACTCTCAGAGGGATTTCATAAACCTGGTCTGAGAGAGGGTCCAGGTCCAGAGGGTCCTGAGTCACCGAGACCTGAACCAGAGACCTGCTGATTGATCAATCGATCAATCAATCAATCAATCAATCAATCAATCAAATCAATCATTTCGATTATTAAACAGAGTCTACAATAAATTTCAAAATTAAAACTCACAAACAATAAGAACCTGAAGGGAACCTGTGGACTCTGGTTTCTCCTGCAGCGGGGAGGATTTCACACTGTTGCCACGGTAACAACAACATATGAGCATCTCTCATTAATTTCTGCCTGTCTTAACGAGACATGTAATTATTCCTGATGTGAACAGCTGGACGAACAGGTGACACCCAGAAGGATGTTGTTGGGTTCAGTTTCACCTGCCCATCATCTACAACCTGGAGCTCACTGACTACATTACCCAGAAACCCACAGACACAGAGCAAGTGTAAACAAAGTCAGAGAATTTTATTTGTCTCAGAGAGAAAAAACAAGCTGAAGATGAAAGGCTACACAGCAGAATACACACCAGAGAGAAAAGAGGAGAGGGGGATTATGGGTATAAGGTGATCTACGAACATCAGCGTGCCGACACACACGCAGAACTACTTCCTGTCTGCACAGGAAGTCCAGACAGAGGATCATGGGAAGCTGTCGTCATCATCTTCCGCCATTTCTTTGGCGAACTCCAGGTCCTGCTGCTCCCGCTCCCGACGCTCCTGAACGCACCACACACACAAACACACACGCGTATTTAAGACGTCAGAGGACAGGACTAGACCTGTAAGTGTGTGTGTGTGTGTGTGTGTGTGTGTGTGTGTGTGTGTTTTACCTCTGCTGACTCCAGGTCTTTGTTGTAAGCTTTGGGAGGAAACCTCATGGCCTGAAGGAGACACAGACAGACAGGGTCACTTCAGTCAGGTGTCCAGGTGTGTGTCCAGGTGTGTTACCTTCACAGACATGTTGTGGATGTCCAGTTGTGTGTACAGAGGTGTGTGTGTCCAGGTGTGTTACCTTCACAGACATGTTGTGAATGTCCAGGCAGAAGGAGATTCTCTGGTGAAAAGCCAGCTGAGGCTCTCTGGTGCCGTAAATGTCCATGGTCTCTTTTGATTGGACGAAACCTTTCTCGTGGTTGATGCTCGCCTCTATCACGCCATCACGGATTGCCTGAATGACACGGATCTCATCAGAAGAAGACAACAAACACCTGGGCCACAGAGAGGTGCTATCTCACCACATGGGTCAGAGGTCACTGGACACGTTTCACATTAAACAGCAGAACACAAACTGAGGAGTCTGGCTCAGAGCCGTCAGCTTCTGTTGTGATCAACACTGTTTGTTTGTTTGTTTGTTTGTTTACCTGTTGTCTGTTTGATCTTATTTATTTCATTTGTTAGGATGTATTGAAATGTTTCCTTGTTACCTTGGCGACGATGAACTCGGCGTCCTCAGGACTGTCGAGCTGCAGCTTCTGAGCGATGTCGGCCAGAGAGATGCGAGAGTACGACAGGCTGATCATACGCACACCTGACACACACACACACACACACACACACTTATATTATTAAAACTACAAGATTCTTGAATAGTGAGTGTGTCAGCTGTGTGGCTCTCAAGGGCTGATGATGATCTACTGCAGGTAATGTGTGTGTGTGTGTGTGTGTGTGTGTGTGTGTGTGTGAACTGATTGGTTGTTGATTTGCCTTACAGTTGCTTTAATGCGTGAGTTAAAAGGCTATGAGTTTATGGGTCTAATTAGCCAATCAGAATCAGCTTTGCCCATTTCTGCCCAGTAACTGTCAGTAGCACCTGCTGAGACACTGGTTGCTATGGCGACTGTGGCCACCAGGGGGAGGATGGAAGCACACACACACCTCGCTGTCTCCCCAGGCTTTTAAGATTAAACTTTTCATTGAAAATTAAATCACAGAAGGAAAACTACGAATGTTGGAAAGACTTCTTCACCACAGCGTCCAAAGGCTTCAATACAGAGACCGATATCTTATGTGTGTTTTAGCACTGTTTTTAAACTCCCCCCCTCCCCTCTGTTGAGGGCAGAGCTTCAGAGATCAGTATAACATCGGACCGCCCACCCTGCACTTAGGGAGGATTTCCTCAGACCAACACATCAGGACCGAGATCTCTACAGTTCATATAAAACATGTCAATGCAGGCTGCAAATTGTGGGAGATTGTCTGATTTTTTTTTTGAGGAAAATGTTCCGGGTCTAAAAATGACACAAAACTTAAACTGTGGTTTTGTGAAAATCTTAATAGTTGTCAAAATACTGATTTAACACAGAAGAGCCTCAATTCTTGTGACTTTCAAGTTTCAACCATGTTTCTGCGTTAAAGTATGACGAAGCAGTAGAGCTCCAAAAAGGGTTGGTTTATCTTTCCATTCATTTTCTATGAGAATTTAGAACAAGAAGAAGAACGCAGGATGATAATTCATTGTTTCAGTCTGAGCAGCTGATTCACAAACCACAGACACACACAGAAGTGATGTGGCCTGTGATTGGCTCACCGGTCTTGATGACGTTGTGTCTCAGGCGGATGATGAGTGTGTACGTCCCGTCGGTCTGAAACTTCTCCCCAAACTGCTCCAACGCCTGGTTAAACTTGGCCAGGTTACCTGTTCTCACCGCTACACACACACGCACACACACACACACACACACACACACACACACACACACACACACACACACACACACACACACACACACACACACACACACACACACACAGAGTACAATTACTCAATTACAAAGGAACCAATTAGAGAACAGACTTGTAAAGTGGGACATTCTTCCTCATTCAAGTCCTGAAATGGGCCGGATCGTCAAAAGTGTTTTCTGGGGTTCAGACCCGGTTTCAGGATCCAGACCAGGTTCTGGGTCCAGACCGGTTCTGGCTGTAGATACTGACCCTGTGTGAGCAGGAAGTAGGGCATCAGGGACCTCTTGAGTGACGGCTGTCTGAACTGCAGCCTGTCAGGAATCTCTCCCAGCAGCAGCTCCACCACGATCAGCAGCTTGTGGACCTGGAGTCAGAGACACGTTCAGGTTCCTGTCACACGGTACTCTACAGGTGAGACCGTCACACCTGGTCAGTGTCAGGTCACTCACCGTCTGTTTGAATCCCACAGCTGTGTGCTGTGGAGCTTTCCTCAGGGCGTTGGTCAAAGTCCTGCGAGCCTCAGAGTACTCCAACTGGATCGCCTTAATACGACCTGCAGGTCACATGACACAGGTGAACATAGGTAAATATACAGGTCACTACAACAGCTCAAAGAGGAAGTTCAATAACATTAATGAAAGAGTAAACCCGGTGAAACTCAGTCTCTCAGGTACAGGACACGTGTGGCTCTCACCTGTGTAGTAGAGGTACCTGGCCCACTCGTTGTTGTTGGCGAGCTCGGGGAACACGGACTTGGACACCAGCTTCTCGGCCTGGTCGTACAGGTTGAAGTGCAGGTAGTTCCTCAGCAGCAGGTTGAGGAGGACGGCCTGACCGTCGGCGTCGTGACGCAGAGTCGCAGTACGCAGCCGAGTGTGGAGGAAACTGAAGGGTTAACCACGGAGACAATGACATCATCATCCTGCTGGAAGGTTTAAGTCAGTCTGTCTGTGTGTGTGTCTGTGTGTGTGTGTGTGTGCTGTGTCTGTGTGTGTGTGTGTCTGTACCTGCGCATAGTGTCAAACTGGTTGAGGAACTCGTACACTCTGGCGTGGTAGTAATAACACTTCGCAGCCACCAGGTCCAGAGCTCTGCGGTTCTTAGAGCCGATCTTCTGCAGCAGGTCGTCAGACACTTTCTGAGCCTGAAACATTCATATCAATATCATCATCATCCATCACCATCATCATCATCATCATCATCACCAACATCTTCATCATCACCACCATCATCATCATCATCTTCATCATCAACACCATGTTCATCATCATCATCACCATCATCATCATCACCACCATCATCATCATCATCACCATCATCATCACCACCACCACCATCTTCATCATCATCATCATCACCATCATCATCATCCTACAGAGACAGTGACAGTCTATGGAGTTGGGTTGTCACCAGAACCGATACTTCGGCACCAAGTCGCAAAAAATGGGACGGTACCCGTTTTTTTGTGGTAAAGAACCAAAAAGTACCGACACGTGACAAGATCGATCATCACGCTCTTAGTAGTAGTAACATCAGCCTGACTTCCTGTTCAGGGAGGCAGGTGAACGAGTCACGCCGCTCGCGCATCAGGTCTCGTCGCGCACAAGCAGCATGTCATTAACTATCAGCACCTTATCTCAAAGTGACAGAATCTACCAGAAACACGTGTAAAGAACATCAACACTAATCACTGGCGACACGAGCGACTCGGACACATGTAAACACTGCACATGCTCGGCCTCCGCCCGAGGGGCGAGGAGGAACGTCCACGACCAGGCTGCGGTCTAGCCGCAACAACAAATGGAAGATGGCGACAGACTCGGGCACCTCGGCTCGCAGAAAGAAAAAGCCTGAAGAGTCACGTATGGAAATATTTTGCTTTCGAGGCGGATGATGAAATACTGCTTATATTTTAGCAAAGTATTGTTTTCTTTAATACTTGAAGGCGACATGCCACTAGTTGTTTCATTTTATTATATCTATTATTTCCACATTTTGGATTTGGTAAGCTGTGCAATAAAAAGTTGATTGTTTATATTTTAGCACAGTACTATTTCAGAAGGCTGCGTTCCACTTTTGTTTTATTGGTATTTTTGAAAGAGAAAGTACGTGATTTTTTTTACCGTGGTATCGACAACCGTTGAATTTCACTGGTGTTGGTATCAACCACTAAATTTCTGGTATCGTGACATCACAGGAGTGTCATAAAAATAAATGATGTGTGAAACAATAAGAATAAATAATATAAAGAATAATTTGCATCATATTATTTTCATTCATTAAAATCTCATTTTTTATTTTCTTATTTCTCCTTTTACTTATTTCTCTATGTTTCCTCATTGATTTTTTATTCTCTTACAGTTTATTCTTTTTCATGGCACTCCTCTGACGTCACAGCGTACAGGTCAGCCCTCGACCAATCAGAGCTCCCCGACTGCTTTCAGTGCTCTGGGCCTGTTACACGCTCACTGACACTTCAGTCTTTCCTGGTTCGTCAGTGATGTCAGAACCACATGTGACCACTTGACTGACCTCAGTGTATCTCTTGTTGTTGGTCAGGTGAACCACCAGCAGCAGCTGCAGGTAAGCCTCCACCTCCGGCAGCAGAGGAGCCGACGCTGCTTTACCTGTCCTCGGACGAAACTGGACGTCTCCCTCCGCCATCTCCATGGGCTGAGAGAGAGAGAGAGACAGAGAGAGAGAGAGACAGAGAGAGAGAGACAGAGAGAGACAGGAGAGAGCAAGAGACACAGAGAGAGACAGAGAGAGAGAGAGAGAGAGAGCAAGAGACACAGAGAGAGACAGAGAGAGAGAGAGAGGTTACCTAGGCCCAGGTAAATCTGGAGGTTAAAGCAGGTTAATCAATACTGAAGGTGATCAGTGATCGGGGGGGCTCCTCACCTCCTCCAGGAAGCCCAGCAGGAAGTCTCTGGTGGTGGCGTTGTTGGTGAAGAAGCCGCAGATGGCTTTATGCAGCACGTTGGTGTTGAGGCGGCGGCTCGTCGACGGCAACGCTCGCAGAGCACGAAGCACGAACCGAGGCTCCTTCCCCGACACCGCCTTCTCTATCTGCTTCACATGCTCCCTGATGTCTGGGGGGAGGTCAGAGGAGGAGGAGGGGAGATCAGAGGAGGAGGAGGGGAGATCAGAGGAGAGGAGATCAGAGGAGGAGGAGGGGAGATCAGAGGAGGAGGGGAGGAGATCAGAGGAGGAGGTGAAGAGATCAGAGGAGGAGGTGGTGAGATCAGAGGAGGAGGTGAGATCGGAGAGGAGGAGAAGATCAGAGAAGGAGGAGAAGATCGGAGGAGGTGAGATCAGAGGAGGAGAAATCAGGGGAGGAGGAGGTCAGAGGGGGTGTGGCCAACACCCAGACAGGAAGAGGAGAGACAAACAGCAGTTCATTAATAACTTGTTGTTGTAGCTTCAGTCACATGATCAGTGTTTACAGTGACTCATCGATTCATGTTCCAATCACAACTCAATAAAAATATTGATCTTCTGAAGCTGCAGGGACAGATGAACCGTCTCCACGTGGACCATGTTTCTGATCTGGACCTGGTCTCGTGGAGAGGAATCATGTTTCACAAACAGGTTTAATGAACCTCCATGTTGATCTAGTCTGGGTCTGACAAGTCCACATACAGAAGGTTTCTGAAGACCTGGTCTGCTGTGGTCTGTAAACGACGTTACACAGATTAGAGTCCTAACACACGAGTCCGGGTTTTAACAGGTTTTGATTCCTCTGGTCCAGGTCTGACGAGGCTACATGAACTGTTTTTGAGCTGGACCCGGTCTCATGTGGTCTGAGGTGTTTAATTAAGTCCACTCGTGGGACTACAGAGGAACGATCCCCGGTAAATGTCCGTTAGCTCCGGTTAGCTACTGAATCTAAATAGTGTTTGGACGTTAGCTCCTCCGGCGTCTGTTAGCCCGCCATGCTAACAGGCTAACACCGCAGAGTGAACCCGGTCTCCGGCTGTAAACCGGCTCCTGTCCCGGGCTCTCCCGGTGCTTTTAACGGTGCAATGGAGTTTTACCGTCCAGGGTCAGGCTGTCCTGCTCTTTGGGCTGTTTGGCCGCGGTAGCCGTCTCCTCCTCCGGCATCTCCACGTCCTGCGGTTCTGGGCCCGGGTCCTTAGGCTTCTCCGCTTTGGAGTCCCGGTCCCGGCCTCCCGCTTTGTCCCGCCGCTTGGCCGCTGTCTCCTTCATGGTGTCTGGAAGACAAACGGCAGACAGTGAGGGGATACACGGAGCTCCAGCAGTATGAACAGGGGGACGATGAGCAGGTCTGAATCGGGTCTTTACCTGCACAGTCACTCTGATCCTCAAGCTAACGTCACAATGACTGGCAACTGTTGGAGCGCGGAGGATTGTGGGAGATCGCAGGCAGAAGCAGCAGAGCAGACTCAGACAATCGATCACAGATCGTCTGTTTCTGTTCCTGTCTTCACACTGGAAACTGGACTTCACACTCTGATCCGGGTCCACTGGGTCTCAATTCATAAATAACATTATTTTCTATCAAAACATTTATATAAAATTACACATGAGCTGTGAGTGCCAGATCTTTTAAATCTGAACTTCCTAACGAACATGTTTACCTGCAGGTTTTCACCTGATCCCAACAGGTACGTACGTCACAACTAGGACGCAGTGTAGCCACACTGGGAGACAGAGCAATTTATTTATAACTAGACTGTAACAGTTAGACCTAAAGATATTATAACTGCATTTGAATGTAATAACAACCTTTATCTGTTAAATTCCACATACATGAAGCAAAATTCTCCAAATCTTCACCAAACTACACCTTTTTAATAAAATTAAAAACATTCAAGACATATTTTGATATATTCTGTCTGTAACCCCTGATTAAAATGATTAGCCTATGATAAATTGCTGTATTTGATTTATATATTCTTATTTTATTTTATTATTATTATTCATTATTATTATTATTATATTATATTATACTTTTTTGGTTTCTCTGTTCGATCATCATCATCACCATCATCATCATCATCATCATCATCATCATCATCATCATCACCATCACCATCACCATCATCATCATCATCACCATCATCATCATCATCACCATCATCACCATCATCATCATTACCATCATCATCATCACCATCATTCATCACCATCATCACCATCATCATCATTACCATCATCAACATCATAAAAAAGACATACTAAATGTGTAATAAAATATAAATATAAATATTTATTACAAAAGCGAGAGAGAGAGAGAGAGAGAGAGAGAGAGAGAGAGAGAGAGAGCCCTGTTGCTGTGTCACACAGAACAGCTTCCCTCCCTGTCTGTTTCTATCAGGCAGGTGACAGGTGTCAGGTGGGCGGGGCTTGTTGCAGCTCGTGCAGTCTGCTCAGTGCTGATAGAGCTCGTGCTGTCGCTCGGTCTGCAGTAATTCTCAGAAACAAGAGAAGAAGAAGCCGGAGGACTCAGGACTGACTGTCGCTGTGTGAGACTTTTATCTGAGGCGGATCCTTGTAGAACGTGGACTTTAAAGATCTTACAGTCAGCTGCTGGTTTCTGTTGTGGTTTTACTGGTTCCAGTTTGTCCGCTCGGCCTCATTAACTCACCCGCTGCTGCTGACACAGTGAGTACACGGTCATAATATAATATAACTATTAAAAAAACTTAATTAAAGAAATATTATTGTGATAAAATATTATTTATTGTTTTTATCATGTATACATGTATATATGCATAAAATAATCTAATTAATTAAATTATGATGTAAAATATATAATGAAATATTAATTAAAGTAACCCAGTTAAATCAAATAATGGAATAATAAACTTAATTTGGAGTTTAAAATAACACAAACCTGCCTGTGTATCATAAATGACTCAGCGTACAGTAATAATAATAATAATAATGTAATTACTATTATTATTATTATTATTATTATTATTGTTAATTTAATACAATTCATTTATTAGTTTTTTTGTGGTTGAATTAATTATTATAATAAATCAATAAATACAAAAGTCTAATCTATATATCGTTTTCTGAAACATTTTATTGTGAAAAACGTCTGATGATTATTATTATTATAATTAGTGAAATTGTTATTTATTAGTTGTTTCAGACGAGTCAGGAGCTTCTGCTCATTTCAATTTCCTTGCAGCAGATAAATGCATCATCAGTGATGTCACAGTGTCATCTGAAGGGGGGTGCTCAGGTCAGCTGGTCAGGTCTCAGGTAGATCACCTGACTAAATGTAACTCATGTGATGTTTCAGACTGACGTTTGTCTGGAGACCCCTCAAGCTCCTCCCACTCCTCTGACATCATAGTGTGAGACTCGACACGGTGTCACTGCGGAGACGACACGTGACCCGCCCCCACAACCTGGTGAGGAAGAGGAGGAGAAGGAGGAGGAGAGCCTGAGCAGGATGCTGCCCCAAAGCAAGAGAAGACCTGAAGAAGAGGAGGAGGATGAGAAGGAGTCCATCCTTCCTCCTCCTCTTCCTCCCATTACCATGACGACCTCAAAGGACAGCCAAACAGAGCCTACAGTGAGCCCTCTGGCCAATCGGGAGGTCAGCTCAGACTCGGGGGAGGATACGGGGGTGACACTGTCAGACTCCAACAGGGAGGTGTTACCTTGGCAACAGAAGAACGAGGAGGAGGAGCATGACGAAGAGGAGACGCAGGCGGTGGCCTCGTCTCCGGATGGACGATTCCTCAAGTTCAACATCGAGATCGGACGAGGATCCTTCAAGACGGTTTACAGAGGTCTGGACACGGAGACCACGGTGGAGGTGGCCTGGTGTGAGCTGCAGGTGACACACACACACACACACACACACACACACACACACACATTACCTGCAGTAGATCATGATCAGTGGCTGCCAGTCAGGAGAAACGACCAGCAGCACCTGCAGAGCGTCAGAGTGCTGAGCTGCTGTGGGCGGGGCCAGCAGAAAACACCTGTTGTAGACACTTTTAAAAGACGCCCAGTGAAACAATCCAACATCTGTTTAAATGAAGCTTCATGAAGAAGATTTTCATCTTTATCTGAAAACAGAACTTTCCTTTGGCACTACATTCTTTCAACCGCTGAACTACCGTATTCCTACAAGAGCACCTACAGGGCGCACTGTATTACGCCGCAGCCGCCGGTCAGCTGAGCGAATCAGGAAGCGACGACCTGTGTGATCTCAGTGTGTGTGTGTGTGTGTGTGTGTGTGTGTGTTATATGAGGTCACAGTGTATCTGAGCTGATCTTATAGTTTTATTGGCTGCTGATGCAGCTCTGAGCTGTGATTGGCTCAGAATGAGGAACCATCACCTGTGGGGGGTTCTTCAGGTTTAGTAATATTTAACCCACACACACACACACACACACACACACACACACACACACACACACACACACACACACACACACACACACACACACACACACACACATTTATATGAATGTCATCCATTCTAAACTCACTAAACTCAGATGTAAATCTGTCACTCACACCTGGTCTGAAGGTCCAGGTGTGAGTCAGGTTCAGGGTCGGGGGGCTTGGTCCTCACAAGTATAGACAAACGTGTGTGTGTGTTTGATAGAACAGTGACTCAGCAGTTTTTCGTTCTGTACTCAGTATCTGATTGGACAGACGGCTGCTGGTTGGTGTTGATAACAGCACACACACACACACACACACACAGACACAGAGTTAATGGGGTCAAAGGTCAACTCTGTGTTGTGTGTTTATGGTCATTAAAAAAAAATCAACACACCATCATGTCACCTGCCATTGGTCAGCAGCAGTTACACACGTCACCTGTGAGGACTTTCATTGAGTTCACTCCTAACTCATTATATTATATATTATATTATATTATATTATTATTAGTAGTATATCAACGCAGTGTCTATAAGACCGATTGGTCAACATGTCTTCCATGAACAACATTGTCTTTAGGAAACAGATCAGTGGTTAGTGGATATGAAATCTGAGCCTGGCTTGAGTAACAGAAGGTGTGAAGCTTCATCAGGTTTATAACGTTATTAAAGTTATAACATGTAGCCGCTATGAGCTGAGTCGTCCTGCGGAACACAGAGTTTTATTTATGACCCAACAAGAAAACGTTTGTGTGTTATCATGTCAGCAAATCATCAGCGGCGTGTTGTTACAGACTGTATGAGGGCTCAGTGTCCTTCAGGTTTTTCTCACAGTCGACTCTCAGCTTTTTAATTTGCTCATCCCTGAAGTGTCAATTAATTAATTCATGTGCTAACGTATGACCTTTGGCCCCGTCAGACCCATCGTCTGAACAAGGTGGAGCGTCAGCGGTTCTGTGAGGAGGTGGAGATGCTGAAAGCTCTGCAGCATCCCAACATCGTCCGATTCTTCGACTCCTGGAAGTCGGTGCAGAAGGGCCGCAAGTGCACCATCCTGGTGACGGAGCTGATGACGTCCGGGACCCTCAAAACGTGAGTCCAGAACCAGGACCTGCAGAACCTGCTCGGTTTGGACCTTACTGCTATTTTAGATTTTGTTTTTATAGAATCTAATACTAGAATCTATATTATTAAATGATCTATATTATATTATCATAATATAATAACATCAAATATGCAGGTATATGTTTTGAAACTGTGCCTTAAAACGAGCCGTCAGGAATGTTGGATCTTTGTGATATCACAACAAAGCAGTCACTGCCCTCATCTACACCCAAGCCCCGCCCACCTGGACCCATCCATCCAACCCTGTTGTTGTTGTTTTAACTTTATTAACAACACAACAGGAAGTGGTCACTAATCAAGACAGAGACATGTCGAGGAGATGCTGCACAGTGACTGGGCATGTCAGCCAATCAGAAGAGAGACTCAGAGCCTCCTTTCTTCTGATTGGCTCACCGACCTGTTGTTACTAGAGCTGCAGCTCCAAAACTACACTGAGATGGTTTTTAAATCTTCTGATGGATCAACACTTCAAATAAAACACAGAAGAAGAAACAAACATTTTTATTTCTAAATGACCATTTTTGTCCAGATTCACATAAACTTGGGTGGAGTTCTTCAGGGATCCATGCTAGGTCCTGTTCCTTCAACATTTTAGTTCCTGAACATCTCACACAATCTTAGTTCCAGGACACTCTGCTCTCACCTGAACCTCACCTGAGCTGAGACCTGTGTTTCCCTCCAGGTACCTGCGCAGGTTCCGTCAGATGAAGCTGAAGCTGCTGCAGCGCTGGAGTTTCCAGATCCTGAAGGGGCTTCATTTCCTGCACTCACGCTCCCCTCCCATCCTGCACCGGGACCTCAAGTGCGACAACATCTTCATCACCGGGCCCACCGCCTCCGTCAAGATCGGCGACCTGGGCCTTGCCACGCTCAAGAAGGCCTCATTCGCCAAGAGCGTCATCGGTACGACCAGTGTGTAGACATTAGATGCAGTTGTTTGTAGTTGCTGCTGTTATTGTATTTCATACTGTGACTTGTGGTGCGTTCAGGGACCCCGGAGTTTATGGCTCCAGAGATGTACGAGGAGAAATACGATGAGGCTGTGGACATTTACGCCTTCGGAATGTGCATCCTGGAGATGGCGACCTCCGAGTATCCATACTCTGAGTGTCAGAACGCCGCCCAGATCTACCGCAAAGTCACCAATGTAAGCTCCACCCACGAGAGTGCTGCCTACTTCCTGTTTCTGTTCCGGTGTTTGACTGTGCACTTGTCTCTCAGGGAATCAAACCAGACAGTTTCCTCAAAGTCAAAGTCCCGGAGCTGAAGGAGATAATTGACGGCTGTATCCGAACCAACAGCAGCGAGAGGTAATGACATCACAGCCCTCTTGATTTAAAGGGACAGTGGTCTGACATGCCACCTCCATTGGATAGACGAGGACTTACCCATAATCCTCAACGTCCTGATTCAGGGGACGTTCTTGTTCAGATGTTCAGGTGTTCAGGTGTTCAGTGTTCAGGGGTTCAGGTGTTCAGATGTTCAGGTGTTCAGCTGATCAGGTGTTCAGATGTTCAGGTGTTCAGGTATTTAGTGTTCAGGTGTTCAGATGTTTAGGTGATCAGGTGTTCAGGTGTTCAGTGTTCAGGTGTTCAGATGTTCAGGTGTTCAGTGTTCAGGTGTTCAGTGTTCAGGTGTTCAGTGTTCAGATATTCAGGTATTCAGGTGTTCAGATGTTCAGGTGTTCAGGTGTTCAGATGTTTAGGTGTTCAGATGTTCAGGTGTTCAGATGTTTAGGTGATCAGGTGTTCAGGTGTTCAGTGTTCAGGTGTTCAGATGTTCAGGTGTTCAGTGTTCAGGTGTTCAGTGTTCAGGTGTTCAGATGTTCAGATGTTCAGGTGTTCAGGTGTTCAGATGTTTAGGTGATCAGGTGTTCAGGTGTTCAGATGTTCAGGTGTTCAGGTGTTCAGGTGTTCAGGTGTTCAGATGTTTAGGTGTTCAGGTGTTCAGGTATTCAGGTGTTCAGATGTTCAGGTGTTCAGGTATTCAGGTGTTCAGATGTTCAGGTGTTCAGGTGTTCAGATGTTTAGGTGATCAGGTGTTCAGTGTTCAGGTGTTCAGGTGTTCAGGTGTTCAGATGTTCAGGTATTCAGGTGTTCAGATGTTCAGGTGTTCAGGTATTCAGGTGTTCAGATGTTCAGGTATTCAGGTGTTCAGATGTTCAGGTGTTCAGGTGTTCAGATGTTTAGGTGATCAGGTGTTCAGTGTTCAGGTGTTCAGGTGTTCAGTGTTCAGGTGTTCAGATGTTCAGATGTTCAGGTGTTCAGATGTTTAGGTGATCAGGTGTTCAGTGTTCAGGTGTTCAGAATTCAGGTGATCAGGTGATGGTCAGTGTCTTTGTTTGGTCCTGCAGGTTCACGGTTCAGGACCTGCTGGACCACCGGTTCTTCCAAGAGGAGCTGGGCGTTCATGTGGAGCTCGCCGAGGACGACGACGGCTCGAGGGCGGCGCTGAAGCTCTGGCTCCGGATGGATGACAACAAGAAGCTTCACGGAAAATACAAAGACAACAACGCCATCGAGTTCCTGTTCGAGCTGTACAAAGACGTCCCCGAGGAGGTGGCCCAGGAGATGGTATCTGATGACATCACACTGATGACATCACCCGAGGTGGCAGGCTGAGGTGTCTCACCTGTCTCTCTCTCTCTCTCTGTCTCTCTCAGGTGGTGTTGGGTTTTGTGTGCGAGGCGGACTATAAGCTGGTTGCCAAGGCGATCAGACACAGAGTGACAGCCATAAAACGTCAGCGGGAGAAACAGCGGCGCCTGAATGAGGGAGCTCTGAACCGCCAAACGGACGCCGTCATCGAGGAGGAGCTGGACCCCACCCCCAAACCACCTGAACCATCCAACCAGAGACCTGCACCTGCTGCAAGCGCATCCGCTGAGGGGAAGGTAGCCAGCCAGGTGTGTTTGAGGCTGTTGCCGTGGTAACATCCATGAAACACAGGGCTTCCTGCTGGCTGAGTCTACTCCTACAGAGAATGATCTGTTCTCTACGTTTTAAACTAAAGAAAAAGGTTGAGGAGTTTTCTTTGGCGAGGTTCATTTGATGGTCGTGATGTCGTCGTGATGTCATCGTGATGTCGTCTGATATAACATCTGATATATTTATATATTTATAAAAATTATTGAAGATATTTCATTTCACTGTTTCATGAATCAGAAAAAAAGACACTACTTTTGACGTGAATGAAATTCTGGTTTGAACTTATAGCAGGACGCAGCAGTTGTTCCAGCACTGCCCCCCCCCTGGATAGAAGCCCCACCCATGGTAACCATGGCATCATCAACGCTGTCATCAAGCAGCAGCCTGGTGGATTCTGGGATCAGCAGCATGTTCAGTAGGACGGAGGAAGACGGAGACGAGGACGACAAGGCAGCCAAACACACGTCGTACTCCTCTGCCACATGTCCGTGTCACTTCCTGTTTTATTTTCATGTTTCATGTTTCTGAAGTTTTAAACTGAAATTCAGTCTTCATCTTCACATTGAAACGTCTCTCTCCCCTCTGGTTGCCACGGCAGCGGACTGTGAGATAGACAACTCCTCAGGTGTCACAGAGAAGGTTGAAGCCACGCCCTCTCCTGTTCACAAACCCCACCCCCGCCCTGTCCTTCTCTGCTCCTGCTCCAGTGGCTCAGGAAACCCCTCGCCTTGAAGCTTCTCCCTCTTTGACCCGGGCTCCATCCAAGGCTCCGCCCCTTCCTGTGCTGCGTTTCCCCAAGGTGAGCAGGGGGCGGGGCTTAAACATAGATAGAGGTTGGAGCTAAAATGAATCTGACACCGCCTCCTCAGAGTCAGACTGGTTCAGTGTGACATCACTTCCTGATGATTATCTCTGATGTCCTCCACAATAAAAAAGTCTGTAGGACTTCATTCAGAATCCTGTTTGGATGTTAGGGTTAGTTATCACAGCTGATCACATCACATCTGGTCACAGCTGATCACTGCTGATCACAGCGGATCTGATCACTGCCGGTCTGTGGAGCTCACACAGTTCTTCTGAGGCTGGAGTGTTGAGATGGATCTGTGTCGCCCTCTAGAGGACGTAGAACTGTACTGACACCAGGTCTGACAGGACCTGGATCAGGATCAGTTCAGTCTGAATCTTTGTCCTCATGTTGTCTCCAGAGCATCGCTGTGTCCCATAATGCAGAGCAGCCGTCGTCTGAATCAGTCTGCGGCTTCTCCTCACCTGTTGATAGGTGACACACACACACACACACACACACACACACACACACACACACACACACATTAGGGATTTTACTTCACATTGTCTGTCTGTCCGTAGCTGCACCTCTGATGTGACATCAGGTTTGAGTGACGGCACTGACGGCCAATCAGATAAGGGCAACCAGGAAGTAAGGAAAAGGGTGGCGATGAAGCAGTTCAGGAGGAGAGCGAGGGCTCGTCTGAAAATCACCGGGGTGAGAACATGACTCACTGTCATCCTCAGCTTCATTAACCACGACCTGACAGTGTGTGTGTGTGTGTGTGTGTGTGTGGTGCGTTCAGGTGTCAGACATGGTGGACCGGGTGGTGGAGTGTCAGCTGCAGACTCACAACAGTAAGATGGTGACCTTTAAATTCGACCTGGACGGAGACAATCCAGAGGACATCGCGTCTGTGATGGTGAGTAGCAACAGCCAATCAGAGCGCGTCTCTAGCAGCTGGAGCTGAGCTGCTTGTTTCTCTGATAAATTCAGATCCAGATGTCCGACGACTAAAATCATCTGCTTCAAAAAACGAGATCGAAGACACATGATCATAGAGGAGATGATGTCATCACAGGCGACCAATGAAATATCACCATGATTAAAGTCAGATTTCTCTGGTTTGAGAATTGAACTCAATAACTATGAACATAGAACATAGAACTTATAGAAAATAGAACCTATAGAACATATAGAACACAGAACATATAGAACTTATAAAACACATAGAACATAGAACATATACAACATATAGAACACATAGAACATAGAACATATAGAACTTATAAAACACATAGAACATAGAACATAGAACCTATAGAACACAGAACATATAGAACTTATAAAACACATAGAACATAGAACATATAGAACACATAGAACATAGGTCTAGTTGTTTTAATGTGGAGAAGTCACAGATTACACTCGACAGAGATGAAGTCTCTGAAGTTTTTAACCCTTCACTGATACGACAGGTAACTACAGCTGTAACACTGTGTGTGTGTGTGTGTGTGTGTGTGTGTGTGTGGTGTGTGTGTGTGTGTGTGTTTCAGCTCCACAGAGACTTCATCCTCCCGTCAGAGCGGGAAGGATTCATTCTCCGCATGTATGAGATCATCACAAGGGTGGAGTCAATGATGCATCAGCAGCCAGCAGACACGGACAGGTTGTCTCACCTAACCCCCCCCTCACTGCCTGAGTCCACGGTGTGTGTGTGTATGTGTGTGTTCTCATTGATAACTTCCAAAGTGATCGATCAGTTAAACGATTCATCTTGAACCTGTTCAGTAAACTGATGATCTGGTGTTAATTGCATTTAAACCTGCAGCCTCACCTGTCGACCCCGGGCCTCTCCAGAGCGCTGTCCTTATCCTCACTACCTGGTAAAGAGGAGGAGGGGGGGTTATTTCAGTTCATATTTACTCACCTGTGATAAACAGGCTGAGTGACTGACTCACCTGTTGTGTTTTCCCATCAGACATTGATGCTGACCCCTCTCCCTTAAAGGGCGTAGATTTCTACATCGACCCTGAGGCCACGCCCGCCGTCAGGCCGCTGAGGTCACAGTCTTTTCACACCTCATCAGGTACATGAGCACACCTGGTGAGGTAAAGCCTCTCCCTTTTGAAAATTGCATTTTCAGGCTTTAATGACAGCGCCACCGTGTGGTGATGCACATCATTTGCAGTCATTGGGCCACGTTTCATGTTTGCAGCTCATTCCAGCTCATTTGTTTCTCTTTTTATTCTTTATTTTCTTTCATTTTCTTTCTTTTTCACATTTGTATTTGTTTTTGTTGTTGCTGATAAAAATGAACATACAACACTTAATATTATAATGACCCAATGTTTATATTAATAACAGATGAATAACACTCTTTAATACCCCCCCAGCTTCCTCTCATCAGCCCCCCATCTATCCCTTCCAATACCCCCACCCAGACTCCGCCCTTTCCTCCTCCCACCTCCCTCCTCCTCAGTATCACCTCCAGTCTACCCCCTATTCCCCCTACACCGCCCCCTTCCCCGCTCAGAGCCCCGCCCCCGCCCCCGGCCTCCATGGAGTCCACAGTAACCGCTCCCTCCTCACCCCCTCATCCACCTCTTCCTCGGCCCCTCCCCCTCCTCACTGGCCCCCCCCTGACCAGCCTTTCTTCACTCTGACCAACATGCTCTCTCTGGCCATGAGCATGGCCCAGACCTTCATGCCCCCACCTGGGGCCCCAAACCAGGGCTTTCTCCCCCACAACCAGCCCCTGTCTCCCCCGTTCGCCTCCCCCCAACCCCTCCATTCTCCCCCCATGTCTCCATCCCTGGGCCCTAAGCTCCACCCTCCACCTGCCTCCTTCTCTGCTCTGCTCTCCTCCCAACCTCCCCACAGCCACCAACTCACTCAGACAGGCTCCGCCCATGACAGCCAGCAGGGGGCGTCGCCAGGCCGGACTGACACACCTCAGGTAGGAGGCGGCCGCCAGGTGTGTTCTTAAATATTCACTGTGATTACCTGACTTCACTAACGAGACCTATGGTCCAGATAGAGGTTCATTCATTCATTTTCACTCATTCATTCAGTCATTGCCACGTCACAGTCACATGGTTCAGCTGAAGGTCGGCTCAGCTCCGCCCCCTCATGGTGAGTCTGCTGACATCACAAAGTGACATCACACCAGACTGAGCAGATTTACTGATCATTGGTCTGGTTTACAGGTTCAGAGACAGTCGCTGCTCCCAGTCTGACCAGTGCTCCCAGTGCTCCCAGTCTGACCAGTGCTCCCAGTCTGACCAGTGCTCCCAGTCTGACCAGTGCTCCCAGTGCTCCCAGTCTGACCAGTGCTCCCAGTGCTCCCAGTCTGACCAGTGCTCCCAGTCTGACCAGTGCTCCCAGTGCTCCCAGTCTGACCAGTGCTCCCAGTCCGACCAGTGCTCCCAGTCTGACCAGTGCTCCCAGTGCTCCCAGTCTGACCAGTGCTCCCAGTGCTCCCAGTGCTGCTCCTCACAGAGTAAGACATACAGGAGAAATGTGATTTTATGTTGTGGTATCTTGAGGTGCTGATGTGAAGAAGTGATCACCGCTGACACGTCTTTACTTGCAATCAAAAAGAAGTTTATTTACAAGAAAGAAGACGTGTCTCAAATGCTGAATCCTGGAGCATCTCTGCCAATGTGAGATCTTCTACCGTCTCACAAACCCCTCTATTTATCTGTCTTATCCCACCTTTGGAATGTACACTTCTTCCAATAAGAACAAGCCTTCCCCCTAATGGTAGATAAGATCTGGTTTATGGCCTCTGGTCTCTGGCCTTTGACCTCTGAGGCTATAAAGACCCCGACATGTCTGAGTTTCTCGTACCATATTAAACAGAAAACCAATGTTTAACCAGTTTTGACCCCTAATACACATTCCTTAAACTCAACTTACAACGAGTGGTTCAAGGTAACCTTTGACAAAGTCTTAGTTAACAGCCTTCTTGAACTTTAGAATAAAAAATACATCAAAGAAGAACATACAACAATTTAGAATGTTGAAATAGAAGGAAATGAAGTGGCTAATACACTACAATGGGAAATTATTTACTGTTGTAAAATCTCTTTATTATCGTTTGTTGCTGTTTTTTCTGTTTTAGTTTCAGTTTCTTTCATTTAATTGGTTTTTATTTAAAAAATCTGTAAATAACTTGAACGACATGATCGTGAATGATTAGTAAATAAATAACCACCACGAGACATCAGGTTGAATTTGTAACAATAATGATGATGATGATGTTCTTCCTCCCGTTCAGGTGTCTACCCCCATCCTCCCATCACCCAGACTGTCCCCCATTCAGGAGGGTAAGACACAGCTCAGACCGACTGAGACTTCTTCTTCTTCTTCAGTTTTCTCCCACAGACTACATCTGTAGGAACCTTCAGCGTCTCTGTACAGGGAGTGTTCCTAATAAAGTGCTCACCTGGTCTGACTGTGGAGGGACATGAGGCTCGGCTCAGTCCGACACTTCACAGGACAACCAGCTGCTCACACTCTTTCTTCTTCTGTGTTTTTACAGTGAAGAAACCTTCAGTCGTCACTGTCGGTCGTTTCCAGGTGACGCCCTCTAAAGACGTTCCCGCTGTCCATCATCAGGGGCCCCGCCCACTCGACCAGGCCACACCCACTGCCCACTCTCCACCTCCCTCCAGGCCAAACCAATCAGGGAGCTCAGAGAGCAGCACGGAGGAACAGAACGAATCAGACAGTAGCATCGCCATGGTGACAGTCTCCCTGGCTGGTGGTTACCATGACAACCCTGGAGGACAGGAGGACGAGTGGAGGAGGGGCGAGGATGAAGAGGAGGAGGAGAGGAAGAGGAGGAGGGTTCAGAGGCTGAGTGTCAGTCAGTGGGAGGGGTCAGCCAGCAGCGCCGGCTTCAGCCATTCACGGAGCCGCTCTGCACACGTCTTCAGCTCTGACGAATCAGAGAGCGAGAAGGAGGAGATGTGGGAGGAGCTACAGGAGCTGCGGGAAAGGTGATTGGTGGATTGATGATGTTTTCTTCACCGAGGCAGATGATTGGCCCAATCAGAGAGAGAGAAATTTCAATATAAGACCATGAGTCTGATTTCAAAATAAGACTCATGATTGAACCTGAGATTTACACAAAACATGAACCTCTGCTATTGGTTCTGTTCTAGTTCTGGTTCTGTTCTAGTTCTGGTTCTGTTCTAGTTTTGGTAAAGTTCTAGTGGTTCTCCTCTGGTGCTGTTCTGGTTCTGAGGGAATCTAAAGGGAATTTATTCAAATTTGCCACTAATATTCCTTTGACTCAACTGATTTGGTCAAAGGTCAAAGGTCAGCTTCAGTGTGACATCATAATGTTCTGGTCATTATTCAACACAGTTACATAGCAACAGTAAAGGAGACTGGGACCATGTTTCCTGTAATGTGATTGGTTGGTGGAGGCGGAGTTAAAACTGACCTGTCAGGAGTGTTGCTGCTTCCAGCCCTTTGACACCTGTGGTCACATGATCTTCTTCCAGCTCTCACATATTATTTATGTTAATTTATGTAAACGAGACTCGATCAGAGTCCAGATGAGTACGCGACATGAATCCTCTCCCTCCCTCCCTCCCTCCCTCCCACAGACACCTGACAGAGGTGCAGAACCTACAGGCCAATCAGAAGCGAGAGATCGAGGAGCTGTACCTGAGGATGGGTAAAGCCCCGCCCCCTGGTATCGTCTCTCCGGCCGCGATGTTGAACCATCGCCAACGCCGCCTCTCCAAGAGCGGGAACTACCCACCTGCTCACAAAAACAGCCTACAGAGACTCGACGTGCTGCCCCCTGCAGGTGGGAGGGGCACTGCAGCCTGTTCACCACAAACAACAACAACAAATACAACAACAACAGAGTTTATGATAATGAGATGACCTAATGACATGAAACCTGATGTTGTGTTTGTGCTTCAGGCATCATGAGGAAGAGTTCGCTCAGCGGCAGCAGCAGCGGCTCTCAGGAGAGAGCAGGGAAAGGAGTGACCTTTGCCCCCGAACACACCTGTATGGTGAGTTCACACCCTCACCTGTACAGCTCCAGTAAGTTGCTTCTGCCACCTGGTGGTCACTAAAGTCCCTGAATCCACCTCCAGGTGGAGAGACGTGTTGAAAATGAAGAGCTCTGATTGGCTGTCTGTACAAATAACATCCAGGTAGAACACCTGGTTGCAGTGTTGTGTAGACTGCCACTGGAGAGATTAACCTCTGACCTTTCTCCTCCAGTGACAGAGAGCACCTGCTGACTGATGTGGAGGATGAAGAAAGAGGAAGAGGAGTGACACGTCGCTTTATTATCAAAGCTGCAGAGAGACAGACACCTGATCTGGGTTTTATAAACTGTCCCAGCTCCTGGATCTGGTCTGAGACCTGGATCTGATCTGAGACCTGGATCTGATCTGAGACCTGAGACCTGGATCTGATCTGACACCTGGATCTGGTCTGATCTGAGACCTGGATCTGGTCTAAGACCTGAGACCTGGATCTGATCTGACACCTGGATCTGGTCTGATCTGAGACCTGGATCTGGTCTAAGACCTGAGACCTGGATCTGATCTGACACCTGGATCTGGTCTGATCTGAGACCTGGATCTGGTCTGAGCTGCTCGTCCTCCTCTGACCTGGATCAGTTGTTTCTGCATGAACACGTCATCAGACCCTCGCAGCTGATTTTACACATTTTATATGTTTGTGATTGTTTGTGTTTGACTGCTGTCAATCAAATCAGCTGCAGAGTTTCTGAGTGCTCGATGTGAATCTATAACTTTGACGTGCTGCTCATGAAGTCCACCTCCTGCTGTATTCTGAGTCTGTATCCACCGACCCGGAACCACTGCGCTCCGTATTAAGAGGTGATGTCATAAAGACTTGTTGTGACGTTTGAAGAGAGACGACTGAACGAACAGAAGCTCCAGCACAGCGAGCGCGCCTCAGGTGACGTCTGGCCGAGATGTGAAGAGATGAACATGTGGGTTTGGACGTGTCGCATTCAGAGCCCACACCCTTCTGAGGACTCTGCTTTCCTCACATAAACTTTCTGTTTTCAGTCTCTTAGTTTTAACAGATGTACCATATTATTTTCATTACTGGAGTCCAATGCATCTTGGGATATGTTGGACCAGAAAGGATTCACCCCCCACTGGGAACTCGTCTTTGACATGAAACCAGAATTTACAGGATTCATTTAATCTCAGTTTGTAAAGTTTGAATTATTCCAATATTAAACCTCATATTTGAAAGTTTTTTGTCCAATAAAAGTTTGATGGTAGAATTATAAAAACATTGTGATGTTTTTCTAACAGGGTCCAGTTTACATTCATCACTAAGGCAGATTATTCTTCCTCTAACAGACAAAGAGCTCTACAGTTTCCATCCACCATCACAAGCCTCGGGGGGGCAACACTTCCCCCCTGACTCCTCCCACTGATTTCATCTCTGTGTGTTTATATTTTTATCGATGTCTCAGTGACGCCTTGACAGGACGTCTTTAAATTTGGTTCAAACATTCACCAGGACTCAAGGACGAACTCATTAGATTTTGGTGGTCCAAAGGTCAAAGGTTAAGGTCAGTGTGACCTCACCAAACACTTTTTAGCCATAACTCAAGACTTCACACAAATGGTTCATAAACGGCTCTGACTCTGATAAACAGGATGTGACCTGGAACTAGTCTGAGAGGCGGCGGGATATGACCACAAGGAGGTGACTCAACATTCAAATATGTGTCGAGCAACTGTTGCCACAGCTCTTCCAAATTCACCATTAAACCTGCCTCAATGTCTGAATATTTACGATGAAGATGACGAGATGTGGGAAATAATGCAGAGGGAGGAGGGGTCAGAGGGAGGAGGAGTCAAAGGGAGGAGGAGTCAAAGGGGTCAGTGGGAGGAGGGGTCAGAGGGAGGAGGAGTCAGAGGGAGGAGGGGTCAGAGGGAGGAGGAGTCAAAGGGGTAGGTGGGAGGAGGAGTCAGAGGGAGGAGGGGTCAGAGGGAGGAGGGGTCAGTGGGAGGAGGAGTCAGAGGGAGGAGGGGTCAGAGGGAGGAGGGGTCAGTGGGAGGAGGAGTCAAAGGGGTCGGTGGGAGGAGGAGTCAGAGGGAGGAGGGGTCAGAGGGAGGAGGGGTCAGTGGGAGGAGGCGCTGCTGTGTGAGCTGAACAATTCCATGTTCTCAAACCTGTTTCCACTGCTGATGATCATCTTAAGAAACCAACAACTGACCCTGAACTCAGACCAGTCCAGAACAGACCAGACCAGTCCAGTCCAGACCAGACCAGTCCAGTCCAGAACAGTGCAGTCCAGTCCAGACCAGAACAGTCCAGTCCAGTCCAGTCCAGAACAGTACAGTCCAGTCCAGAACAGACCAGACCAGACCAGTCCAGTCTAGTCCAGATCAGACCAGACCAGAACAGTCCAGAACACAACACAACAGTCCAGAACACAACACAACACAACACAACAGTCCAGTCCAGAACACAACACAACACAACACAACACAACACAACAGTCCAGTCCAGTCCAGAACAGACCAGACCAGACCAGACCAGAACACAACACAACAGTCCAGAACACAACACAACACAACACAAATCGAGTCCAGTCCAGAACAGAACAGAACAGAACAGACCAGACCAGACCCGACCATAAACCTCAGCTCTACTGGCTTTAGTTCCTGTTTATTATTTGACTTTTTCTTTAAGTGTTTTCTATTTTCTATTCTTATTTCTAGATCTGTGTCATAAACGTCTGTGCTGTTTCTTCCTTGTGCTGCTGGGACGGCTAAATTTGTCCTCAGAGACAGACCATACTTGTTTAGGGGGGTGGGCTGAGCTGGGGGGGAATTCCTGCAGACAGACACAAACAACAGGACTATCTTTCTTCTGGTAGCTGAGGGTCAGACCGGAGCTTCTCCTCAACACTTCTCAGGAGGTGAGACGACAAATATACATGTTCATTTCATGATTTTGTTTCTTTTCAACATTACTTTAAAATAGAATCAATATTTTAGAACCAGTTTTCATGAACAGCTCAGAAAACTTAGTGGCAGAAGAATAAATGTGTTCAGTGTCTGTCTGTGTGTTATATATCTGTGGGGAACTTTGTGTCTGTGCTGACACATGGAAAAAATTCCAATAATTCCAAACATAGTGAATCGTCTGTAATACAAACTGAATATTTCCTACTGCTGCACCTTCACATTAAAAGCATCTGATTGGCCATTTGACTTTTATTATGAAGTGGTCACAGGGAATGCAGTGTGTTTATCAGTAAGCTCAGAGTCCTGTGAGTTGAAGTTCATCCTCGCTTACGTCCTGGTTGAGAAATCTGGATCAGGCCCTGTCTGTGACTCAGCCACATGTTTGAGCCTCAGTCAGACCCAGACTCAGACGAGGAGGCTGTTGAGACCAGAACCACAGTCTAGCATCTTTTCAGAACAGTTAGTGTAGTTACAATCTTTTCAGCTCTGATAGTGTAATTAGCATCTTTTAATAAAGTTGGTTGGTAATGGTTGGCTTAATTAGCATCTTTTCCTTGGCACTTTAAAGACAATCCAGCGGCACGTCTTGCTGACAGGGTTCACTGTTACCAGTTGGTTTTTCTTTGTAAAATACAGACAGACAGATTATTAGCAACATTCAGGAATTTTAACTTTCTGACATCTGTCGACACTTTATTTCCTAACTAACTTTTTATCTGACGTTCTTGTAGACCTGCCGACCTCTCAGTGTGATCTCAACATGGACGTTGCCGACAAGCTCGTAGATAAAATCTTCTCGTGGGTGGAGCTACAGAAGAAAGGTTCACACAAGTTGAAGAAACTGGCCACTGAGCTTGAGGAAAACAAGAAGAATGTTAACGTCAGTAAGGTTGTTGGGAGCTCAGTGTCTGTAGGTGGTGCAGCTGCAGTGACAGCAGCAGGTGTATTAACCTTCTTTACCGGAGGGTTAGCAGCACCTCTTCTAGTTGTAGGAGCAGTAGCATCAGGGGCTGGTTTGGTTACTAATGTGGGTGCTGATATTGTAGATCTTATAGCATCAAGTCGCACCATGAAAGAGGCTGAAAAGATTTCAGAGGAGATCCAGAATGTTGAGAAGAAACTCCAGGAACTCATGAAGACACTGTTAAAGGAACAACGGGATGGTGATAATCTTCCTCCTGATGAATATGTCACAGAGCGAATCCTGAGAGCAATGGCCAACAACAACGGACTGCAACTACATGATGACGTCAGTTTGTACAAAATCATCACTACGGTGACCGGTTTGTCCAGATATCGGCTCACTGGGGAAGACGGAGGCCTGAGCCTGATTACACGGTTTGTTGTAACACAAGTAGTTACACAAACAGGGAAAGCTGTGGCTTCAGTGGCCGCTTCCATCGGAGGAAAAACAGCAGCGAAGGCAGCTGGTCGTGTAAGTATCAGAGAAAGTGCCTGGCACAGCAGAGGGCGCTGTTTCCTGCCTCATCAGTGACTCAGAGGTCACAGTGAGGTCTAGGCCCAATCCCAATGTCCCCCCCTAAGACCTCACAGACTTAAATAATACATAAGTAACTGTGACATATCATGTTACCTGGACGACTTCAAAACATGTTTGGTACCACTGTGGGTTTGGTACATTTGATTTTACACGTTTGACTCCTTCCCTTCGCTTCCTGTGTTTTCACAGGAAGTACTGACATCTACTCTTCTTTTGTGCCATGCCGTCATTGCTGACTCAGTGTGAATTTACTCAGTTGTTGGAAACTGTGTACATTTCTTCTTCTCTCAGTCGTGGTAGCTGTAGGGTTGAGACACCATTTTCTTTTGTGAACACATTTTCCTCCTGTTTGTCAGGAGGCAGGTGAGACGCCTGTATTTTGTTTTTGTTTTTGTTTCAGATAAGTTAATGGACACTTTACAGATTGCTATGTCTGTTGTTGCGACTGTGCTCACCCTGACACATCTTTCTACTTCAAATGATAAATAAATCTTTTGAACTACAAATTGTTGTGGCACTGGACATCCTTGAGAGTGAGGATTTGGTGGTTTCAGCAGGTCTCAGGTCTCTCACCGAATGACCTCCTTGATCCAGACCAGTCAGGCTTTAAAAGCGTTGTCTGGTGTGTACAACAAAAGCCCTACAAGCAGCGAGAGCTGCAGTTCGGTCCTCAGGTCTGATCTCCCTGGACCTCTCGCAGTCTTTCTCACAGTGACCCACCACATCCTGCTATCTGTACTCTACGACACCAGTGTCTCAGGCAAAGTCCCTTCTTTGTTTGAATCATGTCCTTATCCTAAGAGGTTCCAGGCCTTGGTGTAAGGAGTGTTGTCCTTTTTCAGATTGCAGGAGGAGCAGTTGGACTTGCGATTTCAATTCCTGAGCTGGTCATCAACTGTAAAAACCTGGACAACTGTGAGACAGAAGCCAGTCAGAGACTGAGAGAGAACGCTGAAGCCATACAGAAGGCCTCTGAAGAGCTGGAAACACAACTTAATGAAATCCAGTGAGTCTGAACATCAACATTATTTACAGTGTAATGCTAGAAATTAAAAGATGACATCAAAGGTTTATTTGAGGTGTATCTGAGGTTTTCTGTCCATGTTCTGAGGTAAAGACTCGTATCTGTACAGGAGAGTAACACTGGAACACCTCATCGTTAGAAAGTGAATATTTAGATCAGACTGTTTAAATGGTTGAAATGATGCATCTAATTAGTTTTTTTAATTCCTCTTACAGGAAGGTGATTAAGAGATTAGCCAGGGTGAAACTCTGCATTGAAAACGAGGACAGGAGCTCCGATCAAAGGAAAGAATTGATAAAATTTGCAATAGAAAACTGTCGGGATGAAGCCGTTCGACAATGGCTGAGAGAGAATTCAAAGTCTAAGACTTTCTTCCATCTCGTGGACGTGTTTCATTTAGTGAAAAAACACATAGATAAGAAGGAAAAAAAGAAAAAGGTTGACATCACCTTTGTGGCTCATGGGTCGATCAGAGACGATGATATCCCAGCCAGCTGTCTGCTGCCTCTGCCCACCATCACAGATGTGCTGCTGTATTCTCCCTGGAACTGTGCCATCACTGCTAAGGTAGCGTATGGTATTGCTACAGGACTTGTACAAACTCAGCACAGAGTTTTTATCTGTGTGAAGAAACACAACTGTCAAATTCCTCATGAAGGACATTTTCCCACAAAGCTGCCAAGTCGCTGGAACTCAATGAAGAGAGCTGGAGTTCAGAAGATTCCCAAAATCATGGTCAGTACTCTCAGACTACCAAAGGACGGTGCATGGGATTGTTTTAAATCTCTCACAGCAACACATGGTAAACCAGAGAGAAGCCGCATCGTCATCCCATTCATCTTCCCGGGTGGTCCAATAAGAATCCCGTTCTTCGTCGTCACCTTGGCCCTGTCTCTGGTGCTCTTTTTCTACAGGTATGAAGCCACCGTCCATCTGGCTGCCTGTCTGGATGATAGATCTGATGAGAAGTTTGACCGGGAGTTTCTGGAGACACAGTATTCCTACACCATCGACAGCACAGCAATGACGTCTTCAGCAGACATGCTTCCCAACAGACACGCTGACCTGTACAGGGCCTTTGAAGCTGTGTTTGATTAGACAGGTTCCGCCTCACTGTCCAAACTGCACTAAACAACAAGTTGTAAAATCAGTCGAGTGAAAAATGTTTCCACATTTATTTGGATCCAGTTCAGTTTTAGTTTTCAGGGTGGATTTACTGTTTAGTAACAATTTTCTGGAGATGAACAGTTTTGTTTCAGACAAATATACATTGAGGCCTCAAGCTGAACTCAGTGTTTCCAGGTGTTGGGGAGTTGTCAGTGTGTAACAACTAACACACACTGACAATGTGGAAAACAATGATATAAATATGTCCTTTCTGACGTTAGCGTAGCTGTAGCCCAGTGAAAGGGACTCACACTGACGCCAGTGTTATGATTTCATCTGCGAGTATGTGAGGATCCACGAGGGTCAATATGACGTACATTTCATCATTGGCGGGTCGTCCACCGCTACCTTCATCTCTACAATTCATCTTTAACAGTGCAGCAGACTAAGCAGCTCCTCTTCTTCTTGCATGTCGCCATTTTGATTTGATTCGTAGTGTGAATGTGCGTTATACGTAGACAACGATCTACTTCACATGTATGAAGTATTTATACTTTGTGGATTATTTTTCTTCTCTCAAATGTTAATCATCACTTCACTTTACGTTATTCAGTCTTATGTGTTTTGGATGTCACGGTACAACTGTTAAAACCAAAGGCCTTAAAATTTGTTGTTGGCGCTTCGCAACACAGCAGTAAGGGCGGGAACAGGTGATGCAAAGCAAAAATCCTCCACAGATCAAACCTTCTCATTTTGGTTCGGACTTCGTGCCCTCAGAAGACCACCTCCGTGACCATAGCTATAGCTATATGGTTTTCTGCTAACAGGCTTTTGTAGGTATCCATGACAACCATTGTAATGTATTAGACAACCAATAAATATAAAATAAAATATATATGAACTCTGATGTTCATTGTGTTCTGTCTCTATGGTAACTGTGTAACTATATAACCTCATTCTCAATGTGTCATATCATTTATGTTTTTAGATGCCCCCACCTGAGGAAAGGGTCTGTGAGTGTGTCAGATAAGAAAACAGGAAGAGGAAACCCAACAATACTGAGGGGCTGTCCTTGTCTGACAGGTGGGAGATAGGAATATGTTATCACAGGTGTATTTCTGAGGGGGAGGCGGATCACACCCAGGTCTTTGTTGTCGTCAGATTTGGGAGATTTTTCATCGACCATCTAACTCAATATGAACTTAGTGTGTTTTCATTCTTCTGACTTTTCACCTTTGGTTTTGATATTTTGAGGTTTAACTTTTGATTTCTACATTTATATCTGGGGGGGATTTGACCTGTGTCCTCGAGGACACCAGGTAAACCCACCTGCATCGACCTGACAGCAACAGGCTCCTGGCTGAGCCGTGTGAAGACGCTGCTAACACGGTTAGCTGTCACAACTGTTACATTAGTCTTACAGGCTGATTACAAATATCATATATGTGAGGAGTGACAAGTTTAAAAGTAGCTAATTTTACCGTGTGTTGCTGGTATGTGTTAATGTTGTCAGCTGGTTTAAAGCTTAAATGAACTGATGAGAGGTGAATGAGTGAAGTGAATGAGTGAACTGTCTTGTACACACTTGTTCACTCAGACAGAGAGGACCAGGAAACACACGGAGGAGCAGGAGTCTGGACTGTTGTCTCCAGCCTCCCACTCATGGTTCCCATCGCCGGCATCAGCCACTTCCTCATTGTTCCCCATGTTCCAGAGACTCAGGGATCTGTGGGTTTAAATGTCCAGCAGGTAGTTAGTCACTGTAATGAAGAAAACAACAACATTAACTGTGTTCACACAGAGCAGCAATAAACTCTACCGGTAACAGAAACTCCAGAGACTGGCGAGGAGACGCTGCAGTGACGTCAGCACGTAAACGCTCCGTCACTGCTGGTGATGAAAGGTGATGTACTCTGAGTGAACGTGTTACTGCGGCACATTTTTAAAAGGGGAAGAGGAGGGTAAAACATCTGATATGGGGATGATAATAATAATTAATAAATAAAGAAATGCCAGTTTTAGTTCTTCAGATCATCCCGCGGCTCTGAAGAACTGTTTGTGAATAATTGGTTGATATTGTAAATTTACATCTTAATATATTAAATAAAAGTGTTATAAAGTCAATAATGCTGCGTATGTTATTTGTAATTAAGTTTCCAACCCCACTTTAGTTGAAAGACGACATACAGAGACTTAACACTTTAATTTGCATTTCTTCAGTTTATTATATTTTATGAGAAATGTAAGAAAAATGAATCTGAATCAGTAAATATTGTGTTTAGATTGTGCTTCTACAGGTTTTAACATTACTTTACACTTATAGATTCAATGTTGACACAAATACTGCAAGTTGAAGTTTGAGATGAAAGAGTGTAGCTCAGTGCTCACACAGAGACATCGTCATCATGGATAAACGTCCTGAACCTCAGCTTTAGCAACAATCAGCTCGGCCATGAGCGGTTACCGTGTCCACACCAAAGCTGACAGTCCAGCTCGTTGCCATGGACACAGTTTTAGTATTTCAGTGTTTTGGGTTATTTTTTGACCACTTTAAATAAACAGTATGTGACTTTTTGTGCTATATTTAGTTATAATTTCATATCACATGTATGAACAACTTTCTCTATGTAGCTTGAGTGAACCGACCTCTCCCTGTGTAGCGTCGCTGCAGTTCAAACTCCACCTGTGTGAAGTCAGTGACACTGACACTGATACTGAAAGTGAGTCAGAGAGGAGGTGGGTGGGGTCGAAGATCAGGGCTGCTGTTCACACATGAGATAACACAGACTGTTCAGCTCCTTTACAATAAGTCATATGACTTACAGAAAATGAGCTGCAGGAAAAAGTGAATAGGAAAATCTGCTGCAGATTCTCTGGATGTAAAGATCTGATATATAATATGTGACTCATCATCAGTGCTTAATTATGTTTAAATATCAATTAAAAATCCTCTGTTGTGTCTGAAAGACAGAGAGTTGAACACGACTGCAGCTCTGCTCCTCACAACAACTGATGTGGGTCTGTTGTGTAATTATTAACATGGAGTCCCTTCACTCAGCATGTGTATAAACAGTATATACTAACATATATGCTGTACATCTGTATTGCTCAGACCTCTCGGCTGCGTTCAGGGCCGAGTGTCTCTGTGAATGTGGCCGCTGCTGCTGGTCGGCGCTTTACTTCAGCCAGGAGAGACTCACCATGTTTCCAGATACCTGACTGGTTGATGGAGGACACAGCTGGGAGGAGCTAAGTCTATCAGACTGACCAATGTCCTGATGTTAAAGTCACATCAGCCTCACTGAGCTGCTGGTGTGGCTGTAGTTTCACTTCCAGGTGCTGTGTTCTTTGTAACACCTGAGTCTGAATCAGCCAATAGAAACCAGGAGCAGACAATAAAAGCTGCAGCTGGACGACCAGTCTCACACTTCATCTCCTCTCAGTGAACTAACCTGTGACCATCTGCAGCAGGTAAGACAACACAATCATTTTCAGCTCAGGTGTCGCTCTGTTTCTCCTCACTTACTTCAGCTCATTACACACAACATGTGAGTGAGAGGAAAGTTTCACTGTTGACTGTGGAAACTTGAAGACTGAGTCCAGATGTTCAGGACATTAATAATAATATTCAGTCTGAGCAGCAGCAGCTTCATGTCCTAAAAACACTTTATAGACTCGTTAGCAGCAACATCTGGACTGATGTGGAGCAGTGAATGTAGTGAACATACATCTACACTATAGTGACTATAAAGTCTTTGTTTTTATTTATATTATTATTTATCATTCATTTCCAGTCTAACTTTGCTTTGATTACCAATCGGGTCGACGTCTCACTTCACTGTGTGGAGGAGTCAGAGAGGAAGTGGGTGGGATCTAAGACGAGGGCTGCTGTTCAGCTCCTTTACAATAAGTCACATGACATATAGAAAATGAGCTGCAGGATTCCACCAGTGAAGAAGAAAGTTGCTGCAGATTGCCTCTGGGTGTAAAGGTCTTTGTTAGAAAAGCTTCTGACTCATTAGTTTCTCCTCAGAGTGGAAACACACTCCTGTGTGTTCCCTGTACGACTCTCAGTGAGAACAGCTGACAGCGGCAGCGTGCTCGTATCTAAACTCGCCGGTCACCACAGCAACTGTTGTCACGTTTACTCATCAGTCCCGAGATTGATGAGGATATTAAAACTAAACCAGCAGCCTGTTCACTGCAGAGCCTCTTCAGAGTAGCACGTTCACTATTGATCTGACACTTCACTGAGCCAAAGAGTCAAAGCTTTTTATCATATATATATATATACACATATATATATATGTATATATATATATATATATATGTATATATATATATATACATATATATATATATATATATATATATATATATATATATATATATATATATATATATATATATATATATATATATATATATATATATATATATATATATATATATGTGTGTATATATATATATATATATATATATATATATATATATATATATATATATATATATATATGTATATATATACGTATATATATATGTATATATATATGTATATATATATATATATGTATATATATATGTATATATTCTTACTCTAGTATTACTAGTGTAGTCAGTCTAGTATACTAGACTGAAAGCAGCTGACACTGGACTTTGCTTTTCAACTAACCTCGGCACATTGACCAATCACAGTCAGACATACTAAACTCTGTGACCAGGTCAAGTCACAGTGTTAATGTGCAGAACTTCCATCCTGCACACACACACTGTAAGACCTGAACATTAACTTTACAGCGTGCGTTATATTTCAGTAGTTTGACAAAAATAATTACTAAAAAATAAACTCAACTTCCCTTTAAGGGTTTTCAATTTCATTCCATGGTCTTCATCAGAAGATAGAGCTGGCTCAGTTGTCATGGAGATAGATGGTTGCATTGAGTCTAATGGTCCTGCTGTGGTTGCTCTCCCTGACAGACACAGACCTCCATCATGAGCACCGCGGACCAGCTGCTGGAGAACATGCTCTCCTGGATCGAGCAGAACGAGGCCTGTGAGCAGCAGCTGAGGAAACTGGCCAAGGGGCTGGAGTCCATCAGCATGGTGAGCAAAGCTGGTCAAACTGTGGGCAGCACGGTGGCCGTGTTCGGAGCTGCATGCACGGTCGCAGGAGGCGTGGCCACTCTGATGAGCGGGGGAATGGCTGCTCCGTTGTTAGGGTTTGGAGCGATGTATACAGCAACAGGTGGCGCCATCTCTCTGTCGAGTGAAGTCCTCGAGATCATCTTTTCCAGCCAGCCCATGAAGGAGGCAAAGAAAGCAGCAGAGAAGGGCGTGAGAATTGAAAATGAAATCCAGCAACTGTTCGAGAAACTGAAGATGGAGCGGAAGAGTCAGAATCCGCGCGCAAACACAGACGAACTGGACCAACACGTCGTGATTGAAATTGTGAAAGCCATCGCAAGACGAAAGGGACTGGTGGTGAATCTTACATTCAACTTTATGTACGATAACCGTCACAACAAAAACTTCCAAACCATCTGTGTGATGACGCTTGGGGTTTTAGCGGTTTTTGCGTTTAAACTCGGTGGAACCGGACTCCGGTCTCTGTACACGAGAGGAGCTGAGAGTATCGCCAGACTGACGTCTACAACTGCATGTAAAGGAGCCGCCATGGTACGAGTCAGTCAGAACATCCAGAGTCACTCTCATACAACCACATGCCACAGATTCAGTATTTATGCTTTATGATGGATAATTCTGACCAATGTACATGATTGATTACGTCTGATAATGAGTCCTGTCTGTTCCTCATCAGGTTGCCACAGCTGTTGGAATAGTGTTCACGTTTAAGGAGGCGATTGAGAACTGGACAGACATGATCAAGAAAAATCATGTGACTCCAGCCAGCAAATCACTGAGAGAGAAAGCCGACGAGCTCCGCGAGGTCACCCAGACACTGAAGGGCCAGCTGAACGAAATCGAGTAGGATGTTTTCTGTGGCGTTATCGTGATTGTCAGAGTCTGTCCTGGTTTACGTCCACACAAACGTGTCTGAACCACTTCCAGTCCAGTTCTACAGTCCAGTTCTACAGTCCAGTTCTACAGTCCAGTTCTACAGTCCAGTCTGCTTCATCTCTCTCTCTACAACACGCTTTAGTCTTCATGTTGTGTTCTCAGCTGCTGATGCAGCTCTGCACCTCCTTATAATGTTTACTGACCCTCAACAGCAGACTTCAGAAACCTGCAGCAGAACCACACCCAGGGGGCGGAGCCATCTGCCTCACCTGGTGGGCAACCCACTAGGTGAGGCAGATGGCTGGAGAGAGACAGAGAGAGACAGAGAGAGAGAGAGACAGAGATAGACAGAGAGAGACAGAGAGAGACAGAGACAGAGAGAGAGAGACAGAGAGAGACAGAGACAGAGAGAGACAGAGAGAGAGAGAGACGAGAGACAGAGAGAGAGAGACAGAGACAGAGAGAGACAGAGACAGAGACAGAGAGAGAGAGAGAGACAGAGAGAGAGACAGAGAGAGAGAGAGACAGAGAGAGACAGAGAGAGACAGAGAGAGAGAGACAGAGACAGAGAGAGAGAGAGAGACAGAGACAGAGAGAGACAGAGAGAGAGACAGAGAGAGACAGAGAGAGACAGAGAGAGAGAGAGACAGAGAGACAGAGAGAGACAGACAGGGAAAAAACAAACGGTTTGAATGATGCAGTGATAATCAGAAAGTTTACAGTCCAAAGTTTACCATGATCTCGTCGGCATGACAACCTGGATTACAGTGTAGGGAGTGTCCTGGTTCTTTGGGACTGAGGCTCAGCTGCTGGCGGTGGGATGGCAGCAGGTGCAGAGTCTGGAAAAGAATAAGAAGCTAAGTGAAAACAGCGTTTAGCTTCAGATCAGAGTGGGCGGAGTCGGGGAGTCTGACGTCAGCAGGTCGTTCCTGAGGAGACTCTTGCTTCATTCTTTAACAGTACAGTGTGTGATCTCACTGCTGAAACCTTTCTTTGTTTTGCTCTTTGTTCTTATTTCCTGATTGTACATTAGCCTGTGATGTCACGTGTAGAGAGGGTGGTGCAGTAGGTGAAGCTTCAGCCATTATTGCTGTTTCCTTTCTATATGTATTTACTAAATATAAATATTAATAAGGACCGAAATAAACTGAACTGAAATTGAAGAAACTATAGCTAGCATCATGCTAGGCAGCAAAGCGACATGTGTTATTACTTCTCAATTACTATTGTAATAATAATAATTATTGACATTATTATTATAAATAATAATTACATCTCATTTCAGTGTAAAGTGTCTGTTGGTTACCTGTGATGCTGTGGGTCTGAAGTCGTGCTAACTCTCTTTACTGGCTTGTTCACAGGGCGATGCTGAGGAGGAGACCTGATGAAGAGAGGAAGCAACAGCTGTTTGGATTGATGGTGTTAGGAATACTCGTTGCTTTCTTTGCCTTATTTTTTTCCTTACATTAGCATCAGGAAGGAAAACCATGAGACCAGTGAACCCCTCCTAAGGGGGGGTTCGTCAACGTTCGTTAAGATAAAACACCACCTGTCTGACGAAGGTTTGAAATGTCTTCATCAGTCAAGGGACAGTGTTTTAACAAACTGGAGTTAAGAACTCAGTTATTATCGTTTGTTCTTTTATATGTAAAACATGTGATCAGCCTCTTACCTGGGAACTTTCAACTTGTCGATGCTGAGTTCTTGTAAAATGCAAGTGAATGTAAGGAACCAGACTTGTTGGCTGTGCTGCCCCCTGCTGGAAGCAGCTGCTCCTTTCTTCACTGTCTTCACTCAGTCTTTAATCATTTACTCTTTTACACATTTAGTGTTTGAATCATTTCATCTTTTTTATAATCTGTTTTTATGCAGTTTATTTTATGCTCTGTGTGTGAACAGCTGTGTGTGAACAGCTGTGTGTGCTGAACATGAGGAGACGTGTTTCATTCTCATGCACTTCAGTGACCTTTGACATATGATTAAAATACCTTCCATCCATCCATTTTCTACCGCTTATCTTCTGATTATTCTAAATTGGTTCATTTGAATTTATTTGTGAAGATTTTCTAAATTCTGAACTTAAATTCAGACGTATCAATATTTCTGACCAGGACTGTATTTACACAATTATTGATCATTTCTATTCAGTCAGACTTTGTACCAGTAGGATCCATGTGTTACAACTCCACTGCCTTAAGGTTCAGATTATGTAAATGATTTAAATCCTGGCCACGCCCACCCCTGCTGTCTGTGCAGAGTGGGCGGGGCTTGGTGCCATCCTGTGCTCTCTCACAGTGATGAGCTTCTGTGGGCGGGGCCAGCAGAAAACACCTATTTTAGACACTAAATAAAATAAATAATCCAACATCTGTTTAAATGAAGCTTCATGTAGAAGATTTTCATCTTTATCTTTCTTTTTAATAATTTCATCATATCTATTTATATCTTTCATTGTAAGAGGATGCATCACTGAGAAATACCGTCCAGCCACATGAAGACGACTCAACTCAAACCTTCAGCTTTAGATCCTGTTGTTTTCCTCTCTCCCTCCTTCATTGTGAAGCAGCACCGAGTTCTCACAGTCTCACTGCGACAAGCAGCAAGTTACACCATCAGGGCAAAAATCCCAAACATCATTGTAAGATACACCTTCACTCGCCCCGTTCTTTTTCAAGAACCAATCACGACGTCCGGTCGCCCTCCGCTGGAACTGGCCATGACAGAGAGAGAGAGCGAGCGAGAGAGAGAGAGAGGGGTTTATGTTAGGCTTAGTGACACTGTTGAACCTCAGCTAATAACTCTGTAGCTGGACTATCCAAATGAAGTGCTAGCAGGTATGAAAGTTTCTGCTGGAAGCAGCTGGAACAGCTGTAGAAGCACTGGGGCGTGGCAGTCTCTGTGTTGTCAGCTGTAATAACAGGGTGTTGTCATGACAGGATGCGGTTAAAACACTTATGCTTCCTGTGGTAACTTCCTGACACAAGATGGCTGAGCAGCAGACATCTCCACCGGCTCAAACGCTACGACTTTTTCTTCTTCAGAGGCTGAAGTGTTTTCTCTCCTCCATGTTTCCTCAGGCTGATATCTCACACGGCGCAGGCCAGTGATTCAAACACCACTGTGTATCTTCCAGAGCGAGACGCTGTGCTCTCTGGTCCTGTGTGACATCAACCTGCTCAGATGAATGTGAGCATCACTGTCCTGGGAATTTTTGGACACAGAGGACTGACAACAAGAGAGCGGTCCTTCTAGTTTATTCTGACGTGGACGCCTCGGCCAACAACCGAGCGCACTGCGTGTTCACTGCAGCCTTTACACACTCACACACGGTGTAACTGCTGCCACGCCTGTAGTCTGTCTGTCACTGCTCTCGACATGTGGACATGACCGGGAGAACGAGAAGCCATTAACCAGGAAGGTGCTGTGTTTTCCTGATACAATTATACATTACACACAGCATGTGTCGCTTGATGTGAGCTGCCGGTGACACAGGTGATTCAGAAACGTGAGGTCACAGAAGAACTGACGAAGGCCGTCGGGATGTTTCCCCTCTTTCAGAGATTTAAGGTTGTGTAAACTAGATTTACCTCGACTGTTCCTCGGAGCCGAAGCTTCCTCCCGGTCTCGGCGGGGACGAGCGATGGCCACAGCGATAGAGCTGCTGGAGACTCTGGAGGATTTGGGGGATAGAGAGCTGAAAAATTTCAAGTGGTACCTGCAGCAGCCAGACTTCCTGAAGGACTTCCCCTCCATCCCGAAGAGCCAGTTGGAGAAGGCCGACCGGCCGGACACGGTGGACGTGATGGTGCACACCTACAGCCATCGCTGTGTGGAGGTGGCCAAGAGGGTGTTGAAGAGGATGAGGAGGAACGACCTGGTGGAGAGTTTGTCCAACAGCGGCTCAGCACCTGAAGGTCAGTCGAAGTCCACTCTGCAGTCACTCCAGTCTAACAGCAGAATACCTTCATATCGACCTGATGTTTCTATGTGCAGGTCCATCAGCTGGTGCAGCACCTGCAGCAGGTGAGGCCAAGGCTGCTGCTGATGATGCTGATGCTGATGATGATGATACTGATGCTGCTGATGGAGAGCCTTCATCTGTGGGGCCACAGGCTGCTCCTCTCTCTGACCCCCCCGCTGAAGGTAACCTGCTTCGTCTGGATGATTCCTGTTTCCTGCATGAAAAAATCTAATAATAATAAATGATAAAACGTTTTATTTACAGCAGCAGTTTTTAGATGTGGGCAGGTCGTCAGTGTGAGTGTTTATTAAGGGCACACAAGGCTAAGAAGTCTGGGTAAAGAAAGTCAAACCCAGCTCTGGTTGGGCCTGAGCTCAGTGTTGGACAGTGGATGATCAGGTGTGATGCTTCACATTCTCAGCTGTGTTACTTTGTTCTCCACAGACGTGATGGTGCAAGTAGCACAACGTCCACAGAGCAGCCCCACGCTGCAGCTCTCGGTGCAGTCCCGCCTCCAGGACGTGTTCAGGAGTGCATGGGGGGAGGCAGAGAGGCAGCGTGAAGGACGGTTGTGTGACGTGAACCCGGAGCTGTTCGTCATAGACGGTCGGGACGCACAGAACAACGCACAGCGTCCGTTCAGGAAGCTGGAGACAGAAACTGGACAATCAGCAGAATCACAGAGACCGATTCAACCCTGTGACGTCTTCCAGCAGCTGTCCATCAGAACCGTCCTCACCACTGGGGTCGCAGGAATTGGGAAAACATTCCTTGTGCAGAAGCTGTTGTTGGACTGGGCTGAACAAAGAGCCAGTCAGGATCTGCATCTGATATTCGCCTTCACTGTCCGGGAGCTGGGTTTATGGAGGGAGGAGAGCTTTCGACTGGCAGAGCTGATTCACACATGTATCCCAGAAACTAAGTGCATCAAGGAGGAGACTCTGAATGACATCCTCACAACTTCACAGAACTCCAACAGAGGTGACTTCAGACTTCTGTTTGTGTTTGATGGACTGGATCAGAGCCACTTTCAACTAGACCTCAAAAGTAACACGTCTCTAGATGTGACCAAGTCGATGAGAGTGGATGTGCTGCTGACAAACCTCATCAGGGGGAAACTGCTTCCCTCTGCTCGCCTCTGGATAACCACACGACCTGCAGCAGCCAATCAGATCCCTCCTGAGTGTATTGACCTGGTGACAGAGGTCAGAGGGTTCACTGACCCACAGAAGGAGGAGTACTTCAGGAAGAGGTTCAGAGATGAGGAGCAGGCCAGCAGCATCATCTCCCACATCAAGACATCACGAAGCCTCCACATCATGTGCAGCATCCCAGTCTTCTGCTGGATCACTGCTACAGTTCTGGAGGAGGTGTTGAAAACCAGAGAGGGAGGAGAGCTGCCCAAGACCCTGACTGAGATGTACATCCACTTCCTGGTGGTTCAGCTCAACAAAGCGAAGGAGAAGTATGTCCCAGAGAAGTGCATTCAGTACATTCAGTCCCTGGCCAAACTGGCTTTTCACCAGCTACTGAAAAGCAGCACGAGCTTCATGGAGGAAGACCTGAGACTCAGTGGCATCAACACCAGAGCGGCGTCAAAGTACTCAGGTCTGTTCAGAGACATCTTCACACAGGTGTGCGGGCAGAGGGAGGGCGGAGACCAGAGAAACATGTTCTGCTTTGCTCACCTGAGCCTTCATGAGTTCCTGGCTGCTGTTCACGTGAACATATCGCTCTTCATCTACAACAGAAACGTGATGCCTGGGCCCAGACTGAAGGTCCACAGCCTGCTGACGTGTTTCAACAAAACCTCTGCAACTAATGTCCACAAAATGGCTGTGAACAAGGCCGTACAGAGTCCAACTGGACACCTGGACGTGTTCCTCCGTTTCCTCCTGGGTCTGTCACTGCCGACCAATCAGAATCACCTACAAGGCGCCCTAACACTGACTGCAGGACGTTCACAGAACAACCAAAAAACAATCAAGTACATCAAGAAGAAGATCAGGAAGAGTCCTTCTCCAGAGAAAAGCATCAACCTGTTCCACTGTCTGAATGAACTGAATGATCGTTCTCTAGTGGAGCAGATCCAACAGTCCCTGGATCAGGACGTCTCTCCACAGATAAACTGTCTCCTGCTCAATGGTCAGCTCTGGTCTTCATCTTACTGTCCTCAGAAGAAGATCTGGACGTGTTTGACCTGAAGAAATACTCTGCTTCAGAGGAGGCTCTTCTGAAGCTGCTGCCAGTGGTCAAAGTCTCTAACAAAGCTCTGTAAGTGTAGAGATAAGTAGATGCATGTATGAAATCATATGTGATGATTCACTACAATGTCACAGCACCACAGCCCCCACATGTAGGTACAGATTTGAGGACCTCAGCTAGGACACAGGCGGAGACAAAGGTGTAGCTTCAGAGCCTCCAGATGTAGCTGCTGTAGTTAAGATATAAATACTTAACACTGAAGTATAAATCTTTCCTCTCCATCAGGTTGAGTGGCTGTAACCTCTCAGAGAGAAGCTGTGAAGCTCTGTCCTCAGTCCTCAGCTCCCAGTCCTCTAGTCTGAGACACCTGGACCTGAGTAACAACGACCTGCAGGACTCAGGAGTGAAGCTGCTGTCTGCTGGGCTGAAGAGTCCACTCTGTACACTGGAGACGCTCAGGTCAGTCTCCAGCTTTTCTCTTCAATTTAACAATTATATGCTGCTCCACATGCTGGGTATTATCCATCCCGTTTGTGTTGGTAGCAGTATAAACCAAACTAATTCAAGACAATGATGCAGTCTGTCAGGCTGTCTGGTCACAGAGGAAGGCTGTGCGTCCCTTGCCTCAGCTCTGAGGTCAAACCCCTCCCACCTGAGAGAGCTGGACCTGAGCTTCAACCATCCAGGAGACGCCGGAGCGAAGCTGCTGTCTGCTGGACTAGAGAATCCGTTCTGGAGACTGGATACTCTCAGGTATGGACAGATGAACAGACAACAGACCGAACACTCTCACACATGGGATGTTGTCAGACTGGACACTGTTAGATCTGGAGACACAACATCAAAGACAGAGACAAAAAGCGCAGGTCAATAAACATAGTTCAAGGCATAGAAAAACATCATGCTGTTCCACAGTCACACCGTGGGACAGGCAACTGTGATGATCTGAGGGACCTGAGGGTGGGATACAGGGTTCAAAGGTCAGAGATGGAGAGGAGAGGAGGCCTGCTCATTAAGGTTCTGTAAATGAGATTTATTTTAAACATTAATACAGCAGCAAACAGCTGTTCTCTGTGTAAAGATATAGTAGAGTAATGGCGTCCTGAGCAGAGAGCAAAGCCACACAACCTCTGTGTGTGATGTAATCTGAGTTTCTCTGCTCTTTGCTATGGTAGCTGGTCTGGCATGTGCATGAGAGTGCATGTGAGTCCATCCCGCTAAACCATTGATCCACATTTCTAAACACGCAGGCTCCACCCACAGGTGTGATGTCACAGTAGAGTACGCAGCATTTAGGTGAAAGTGACCTTCCAGAATTTCCCCCAATGAAGAAGAAACCAGATTTTACTCAAGTCCGGACCGTCAAGAAATATCAAAACATCCATAAACATCCAATTGTCAGGTGAAACCAGTATTTTCACAGGTACTTTGGTGGACCCACCCACAAGAGGTTAAATACCTGGGTCCTACTCCACTTTCTTGGTCAGACTAGTGCAGACTAGAGTGACCAATACATAAGAACTGATGAAGCCGCTTGGATAAGAGGCGAAACGTCTTCCACAGACAAATACAAGTCCAGTTGCCTTCGATTTAATTTGAGAAAGAGAAAACATCCATAAAGTTTTTCAACTTTTTACCTGCTCCATCTGTGTCTTTACCGTCAGTGTCTTTATTGTCAGTCTTTACCAGCTCAGTCAGTATCTCTACAAGCTCCTTCTGTGTATTTACTGGCTCCATTAGTGTCTTTACCTTTGTCAGTGTCTTTACCAGCTCTGTCAAGAGTCTTTACCAGCTCTATCAGCATCGTTACCGTTAGTGTCTTTACCTCTGTCAATGTCTTAACTGGCTCCATAAGCATCTTTACTGTCAGCGCTTTTACCAACTCAGTCAGTAGCTCTACAGGCTTCTTCAGTGTCTTTATGGCTCTGTCAGTGTATTTACCGGCTACTTCAGTGTCTATACTGGCTTCATTAGTGTCATTAGTGTGTCTGATCCCAGTGGATCAGTCCAAGACTGAATTTCTTTCCCAGTCTGACCGTGAAGCCAATACTGGTCTGGTTTTACTGCGATGAGAGGGGTCCAGCTGGACTCACAACTGGTTTTTTTCCAGAACCTTTAAATAAAAGCAGTAGGACCTTGACATCAATCCTGAACCAGACTGTAAGTCAGTGGGGAGAGGCCAGAATAAGTTGATGTGGTCTCGCGGGGATGTATTTTTGCTCTATCCAATCAGCAGCGACTGGCATATCCATGATGGTGATGTCATTTTCAGTTCACAGAAGCTGTGGTAGTAGTTAACATTTGTCTTAGTGGTTATTATATTTGCACAGTACTATTATGCAAAAGTCATTTGTTGGTGTAAGAGTAGCTTCACTGTGCACCATAAGCACATTCACACCGCTTCATAATGTCACCTGTCTGTTTCATCCTCCAGGTTGGACTTCGGTGGAGAGCAGAGGCTGAAACCTGGTGTGATGAAGTGTAAGTGTTTTTGTTCAGGTTGATTCATGAGAGAAAACGGGCTGATTTTCTATCCAGTTAAAACTGTTCACACATCAGTGTTAGAATGAGTTCAGTCAGATCCTACTGTGAATCCGGATGATGGTTCGTGTCTGACTGACGGGGGCTGTAGGTTTCTCTGCTGCTGAACCTGGTTTCTTATCAGCAGCAGGTGGAGGTTATTGCCTCGCTTCAGCCATCTTTGTCTTTATAATATGTCCTCTGAGCAGCTACGTCTTCAGACTGAAATTTGATGCTGAACTCACGTTTCTTCTAGACTGGTAAGAAAACAGCTGCTAATGCTAACATTAGCTATGGAGCATTAGCAAAACCTACATATAGCCCCTTTAAATGTTAGTTCATGGTGCTGGGCCCTCACTAAGACAAGCCTCAGTCATGTTGGCAGGTGTTACAGCATCACACCAAGCAAATTATATTCAATTAAACATCGTTTATAGGATTTTACATTGAGCTTCATGAACAACGTTATTGTCAGTTACTCCAGGCCGGTGGGGGATCTGCAGAGCTCATTTGATATCAAGCTCTTATTCATTGTTGTATTCTTGTCTTATTCAGACACCTGTGAATTGGAGCTGGACACAAACTCAGCACAGAGAAACCTCAAACTGTCCCACAACAACAGGAAGGTGACATTAGTGACAGAGGATGAGTCTTATCCTGATCATCCAGACAGATTCGACCAGTGGCCTCAGCTGCTGTGTAGAAACAAGCTGACCGGTCGTTGTTACTGGGAGGTCAAGTGGGGAGGACGAGTGGACATTGCAGTGACTTATGGAGACATCAGAAGGACCGGGAACAGTCTGGACTGTGTGTTTGGAGCGAACGATCACTCCTGGAGTCTGAAGTGCTATGATTGCGATCTTACCTACTCTGTCTGGCACAATAACAGAAAAATATCCACCGTCTACTCCGCCTCCTCCTCCTCTAACAGAGTAGCAGTGTATGTGGACTGTCCTGCTGGCTCTCTGTCCTTCTACAGTGTCTCCTCTAACAAACTGATCCACCTCCACACCGTAAACACCACCTTCACTGACCCTCTGTACCCGGCCTTTGGGTTTGGCCTTGAGCAGCTTTATTTCTTTGAATACGAGTCCTCAGTGTCTCTGTGTCGGCTGTAGGACGCAGCGTCTCTCAGGGATATGAACACATTATTGAGATGGTGTGTTTCCTGTCGCCTGACCTGAACCCAGACACACTGTGCTAGAATCAATCCACAGGATCAATTTAAAAATACCAAACAGGATTAAAGCTTCAGTGTTGAGCGGGCCGCTGCCAGGATCCACCCGACGCTGCCAACATACATCATGTTCCTGTACAACAAGTGTAAACACGACCATGAAAATTAAATGATGATGATCACTCAAGGGTTACTTCCTGTCGTCAGCAGGTGGCGCTATGACTTCAGATCAGCATGCAGATGTCCTCAGTGTGGGACAGTCATCAAACATGAAGTTTGGAGCAGAGTGGACAATGTGTATTATAGTTATGACAACTTCCTGTTTCCTGCCACAAGCACGCCATTCAATGAAAACTCACAGTTTTCGCTCTGAAGCATCATGGAGGTCTGAAGTGTGAAGGACTGAAGGAGGAGCACATCACAGTGTTAAACATGACATTACATGTGTTGTCACATTGAAGGTGTTTTCTGAAGATGCAGTGGTTTGAGCTTCAGGGCCACCGTACTACTTCTTTAATGCGAAGAAACAATTCATTTTAACATAGTGTCAAATCAAAGTTTATAGCTGCTGCTTATTCTCCACTCAGGTCTCTAGTTGGACTCTTACATGTGTGATGTCATTAAAACAGTCAATAGCAGAAACAACACAGTGATGAAATCCAACCCTTAGCTAAAACGGGGGGGGGGGGGGGGGGGGTATCTTGAGACACAGTGCTGTGGTCTCTCACAGTTCAACAGCCTCAGGTCACAACATGCAACACAATGTAAACTGGAGTTTGTTGAGTCTGAGCTAACACTTGGATCAGCTGCTGTCAGACCACGTGATCACATGACACTCTGACACCTTCAAAATAAGAAGATCACTTCCTGTCTGAGCTCGTACTGATCAAACTGAGCTGATTCTCTGGACCAGAAGTCCAGTCTAATCACCAGTGATGGACCGGCACCTGCCTTTTCTTCTGCATCTGGCCTCATCAACCATCAACCACATGACATCAACACGTATTATTCTTTACTGTTGCAGTATCTGATCTTTTTATTGTTATTTCCTGTTAATATGTTTGTTGGATACTGCACCAAACACTGAGCCAAATATCTTGTGAGTAAAAACCTTCCTGACAATAAACCTTAATATCTGATTCTGCCTTTGTGATGATGTCATCATCCCTTCCTCATGCTGCTGTAGCCCGACACCCATGTGTCCTGCAGGATCCCCTTACCTCCATATTTTTATAGGTAAATCAAAACATACTGTTTGTACTACAAGGCCTCATAATTTGTTTCAGTGCCACCAACACTTTTAACAATCAGCAATAACTGCACATATAAATAATAAATTATAAGGAACAAGGGGAAACAAAAATGTAATCAACTGGACGGGGCAAAGAGGTGAAATGCTGCCCCCTGTGGAGGTGGAGCAAGTAGCACGATCTTACACATTACACCTTTAAGTATAAGACTAAGATAAGGAGAACCCCTTAAATACTTAAGGGAACATTTTAAGGAAACCTTAAGGGGAAGATTTAAGGGTCTTTTGTGCAACTGTTTGTTGGTCAGTTAAACCTGACGGACCAAAGTTCACCTGGTGAAGTTCCCGCCAAAACAAACAGAGGATGAGAGAGAAACCAACTCCTTTAATGTTACCTGCTTCTCACCGGTGCAAATCAACCGTCTCCATGGAAACAGTAGAATCCCACTGCTGTAAATTCTCTTTCACTGCTGAAAATGCTTGAACTTTTTTCTATAACTAAGGAAACCTTTGAAGAGAGTCTGTGCTCAGCTTCAGCTGAGGAGGAATGACACCTTCATTAGAACCTTGAGGTGTTCTGCAGCAGTCATTACTGAGACCTGTATGAGGAGGCGGTGTGAGAACCAGACTCTGACAGGTCGGATCTGAACCAACAGCCTGAGGCTCAGTCACCTCCAGCTGTGAAGTGTTGACAGCAAACATCACATGACTGGACTCAGCTGTGCGTTTAATCCTTACGTTAAACTCAACACTGTTTGGTTTAGTTAGCTTCCAAACGGACAGGTAAACAGGTGAGCTGAGGATAAAAGTGGGACAGACTCGTCTCCGCCACAGAGCGAGGACACACCAGGACGTCTCACATCACAGGTGAGTTTCTCTTTCACTCAACATCCAGTCTTGGACTCGTCTCTGTCACGGTCCCAGGTGGTTTCACCGACAGCGTCAGTCTGACACGAGGAACATCAGTAAACCACGAAGAAGAAGATGATCAGCTGATTCAGGAAGCAGTGTCAGGATCTGATATGTTGCTCCAAACAGACCAGGTTAAAACTCACTCTGAGAACATTCATTCGTTAAGAGGTAAAAACTGAAATCTCACTTTGACACAAGTATTCAGACACTTCACTGTGACTCAGGTTCATGTCTCCTGATCCTCTCTGAGATGTTTCCTCACCTTCACTGGAGTCCACCTGTGGTAAACCCACACACACCTGTCTATATGAGGTCACACACACACACACACACACACACACACACACACAGAAACACAGACACACACAAACCTGTCACCTGCAGAGCTCGGAGACAGGATTGTTCAGTGGCCTCCATCATTCTGACATAAAGAAGTCTGGAACCAGGGCTCATCTAGACCTGGACCTGGACTAACTGAGACCTCAGACCCTGATGGTCTCTCTTCCAGAAGAACAACCATCACTGCAGCTCCAATGATCTGGACTTCCTGTCAGAGGGTCCGGACGGAGCCTCTCCTCAGGGACAGCTAGAGGACTCTGAGACTGAGAGAAACCAGGTTCAGGTCTGATGAGACCAGGACTGAACTGTCTCAGGTCTCAGAGTCAGGTCTGGAGGAAACAAGATATCACCTGTATGACGGTGAAGCCTGGAGGAAGACCTGGTCCAATGCTCAGGATCCCGGACTGGACTGAAGGTTCACACAGCCAAGGCTGAGGGACAACTCTGAGACTGAGTCCTGACCTGACCCCAGTCCAACATCTGGACAGACCTGAAAACATCTGTCCCCTGACAGAGCCTGAGAGGATCTGCAGAGAACAACAATGAAGGAAAATACCTGAGTCCAGGTGAGTAAAGGGAGTGATGTCACTGAGGACAGCATCTGAGAACTTCTGTCAATGTGAAGATTCAGTTTTCACTTTTTTATACATTTGAAATGATTTCATCAGAAAACTGCAACATAGAAGAGTTTAATCAAAGTCACTGTCACAGGTCACGAGTATTAATCTGATTAACCAATATTAATTGTTGATTTATTGATTCATTGATTCATTGATGATGTCAAAACAAACCAGGTCACGACCTCAGATCCAAATCTTTCTCCTCTGAGACGCTGGACTTTCAGTTTTTACTTGAATCAGGAAAGTTTCTGATATTTTCTCTGACTGATCAGCTGATGATTTCAGCTCTGACGCTCTCATGATGGACCATGTTGTAAAGATCCTGTGGTTCTGGTTTTGGACCAGGTCTTTGTTGTGCTGATGATGAGTTTGTGGACTGAGTTTTCATCCTGTGTCACTGCTGAACTTTACGATCATATTCCAGAGCATCGACACCGTCAGTGAGCTCCGAGCCATGAGGTCTGCTGTGGTCACAGCTGTGGTTCTGCTGCTGGTTCTGGTTCACATCCAGGCAGGTAAGAGCCAGCAGCACAGATCGGACTTCCTGTTTACAAAGTGTGATCCGTATGCACACACCTGATCCAGGTAAGAAAAACACACAGAGACCAGATCTGAACGAGGACAACGAGAACTTTTAGTATCTGGATCCAGATCACACTTTAGAACCAGGTGTAAACAGGAAGTGAGAGACACGGTTCTGTCCATGTGTAGTGTGATTATAGATCAGCTCTAGCTTCTATATTAATACTGTGAAAGTATCAAAGCCTCAGTCCACAGAGAAATGCACACAGCCTGTATTCAGAAACTGAGCCTTAAAACCAGCCGTCAGGACTTCTGGAACTTTGTGATGTCACAACAAAGCAGTCACCAAGCCCCGCCCACCTGGACCCACCATCCAAACCTTGCAGGATTTGGTTTTTCTGAGTGTTTTTACCTGAAATCTGCTTTATTTTTATTGGATCACTCAGAAAACAGTCAGCCAATCAGAAGAGAGGCTCAGAGCCTCCTCTCTTCTGATTGGCTCACCGACCTGTTGTTACTAGAGCTGCAGAGAGAAGCCTGAGAGAGGAGATGTAAAACTACACTGAGACGGTTTTTATATCTTCTGATGGATCAACGCTTCAAAAAAAAAAAACAGAAGAAGAAACAGGGAGCTTTAACCTTTAACTTCCTGACTCCACAGATCTCAAACAGAGGATTCATCACAACTGCAAAACTCTGTATCCAGCCAAACCATGTGGAGACGGATGGTACCGCATCGATGTGTATCGCTGCGCCAAATACTTCAAGACTGCAAGAACATTTCGAGATGCAGATGTAAAGACAGACAGACAGACAAACAAACAAACAAACAAACAAACAAACACACACACACACACACACATGTTGATATCTGTGTTGATTTCAGAATAACTGCCGCCACCTCAGAGGTCACCTGGTGTCGATGCACAACTCGGTCGAGTACAGTCAGGTGTTGTGTTTGGCCTTCAGAGCCAATCAACGCAAAGACCACTTCTGGATCGGGGGGCGGAGTAAATACTTGGTAAGAAAGAACAAAAACTGGTTTGGTCTTTAGAGCTAATTCCCTCCTTCATGACACCTGTTTATGTAACTCACCTGTTTACATTTTATTACAGAGTAAAGTTGTGGAAGATTGAGGGCGTGTGTTCTTGGCCCTCTGAAAAGGCAGAACAAGAAGCACACTGAAGCTATAACTCGTGGTATTTCTCCTAGGTGTTCTTTTATTTTAACAAAATCACCAAAGGTGGCCACAGGTCATAAACCTGAAATTAACCCAAATAAAAAGGTTTCATAATATTATTACAGAAATTGTGTTTTAATTAGCTACATTCACTTCTTTAAAAAAACAAAGCATTAATTCCTTTAAATACACAATCAAAATGTGCTTATAAATAAATGTAATAAATTGAATCAAATTCAAAGACCCATTTAACCAAACACTAGTGTTTTATCAGCTAACATTAGTGCTAACATTAATAGCTAAACGCTTAGGGAAGCTAGCTAAGCGCTAGCCCGAAATGCTAACGAAGTTAGCCTAGCACGCTAGCGGGATCTAGCATAACCGCTAATTAGCGCTAGCAACGCTAACCGCAAATACTCCATGAAAGTCTCATCAGAGCAAGACAGCTTAACATCTAGTATCATAAACACATACATTTACAGATCATATTATCAACATGCTTACCAATGGGCGGTGTGCATCTGTCGAAACCTCAGGTGTAACTGCCGTGATCACAATAAACCGGAAGCCACCAAGCCTTTTCACAATAAAACGAACCATTTCAAAATAAAATGACAGAAGACTAAATCTTCAAATAAATCATTCAGACCTTGAAATAACGATAAATAATGTAAACAACAGAAGTCTTGACAGCGTGGCCTCTTGTGTGAGTGACAGGTGGGTGTTGTCGCAGTTAGCCTCTCTGTTAGTCTGAGCTCTTGTTTTTAAAGGTGAGTCAAATTATACTATTATTTTATTTATATATTAGCACCAATTAGCAGGTATCAATGTCGGTGCTCACCATATTTGGCTTGTTAGCTTAAGTCGTTAGCAAGCTAATTATCCAGCAAATGAATTAGCCTTGGGTTAGCGTTAGAGTAAGATGCCAAGGTGGCGATAGTGGAGCAGCTCACTCTGAAACCTGTCACGAGAGGCGACGTCCATCTTTGACGTGTATTTACTTTGACCAGTAACAACAGCGAGGAGTTCAGAGACGAAACAGGAGACGGAGCAGTTGAACAAAGACTTGTCATTAATGTGTGTAGACAGACACTGAACTACCTGTGTGTTTCCCTCCTTCAGTGGCACAGCTTCCAGTGGACCGACAAGACTCCGTTTGAGTTCGAGCGATGGGCGTTTCTGCAGCCGGACAAGGAACCTGGTGAGGAGTGTGTGGAGATGAACTACGAGAGTAAGTACACAGTGATGTCAGACGTGTGTGTAGGCAGAACCTGAGTGTGTGGTTCTACAATAAAAATCATTTAAAGTTCCTTTCACACCAGACAAGGAACTCACTGGCACTTGCTAACAACTGCTAACAGCTGCTAACATCTACTGATAGCTGCTTACATCTTCTAACACCTGCTAACATCTGTTAACAGCTGCTAACAGCTGCTAACATCTGCTAACAGCTGCTAACATCTGCTAACATCTACTGATAGCTGCTTACATCTTCTAACACCTGCTAACAGCTGCTAACAGCTTCTAACACCTGCTAACATCTGTTAACAGCTGCTAACAGCTGCTAACATCTGCTAACAGCTGTTAACATCTGCTAACATCTACCAACACCCACTAGCACCTGCTAACACCTGCTTACATCTTCTAACACCTGCTAACAGCTGCTAACAGCTGCTAACATCCGTTTACAGCTGCTAACATCTGCTAATATCTGCCAACGCCCACTAGCACCTGCTAACACCTGCTAACATCTTCTAACAGCTGCTAACACCTGCTAATATCTGCTAACATCTTTTATTTTCTTACACGTTGATGTTTGCGTAGCCACCTGTTGTTTTACCTGTGTTCATACAGTTTGATGTGAAGCTCACCTGTGTGACAGGTGTCATTATCATACACAGTTACAGACATTAGCTCATGATGCTTCCTGTTTTCCAGCCTGGGGTTACTGGAACAACGCTGTCTGCTCAGGGAGGAAGTACTACGTGTGCGCCCGGAGAATGTGATCATCATCTTCTTCATCATCATCATCTTCAGCTGTCACATTTAAAGTCAGAGTGGTCCTGAAACCTGCACCTGAGCCGATGACCCTGAGCTGCAGGTGGACCAGACAAGTCACTGCAATAAACCATCAGCTGATACTTTCCCGCCTCCGGCTCTGTTTGTGTTTCTGTCAATCACCAGACAATATCCCTCCTGAGCTGTTTACATGGATAAGAAAAATCAATATTCCTGTTTACTTTTTTGATATAAAGATTTTTTTTTAATATATATTGCTAATATACAATATTAGTAATCAATATGTTTGAGGTTTAGGATGTTTATCAGACAAAACAAGACATTTGTAAATTAGGCTATGTGCTTCAAAAATTTCACAATTTTCTGACATATTATTGGCCGAACAACTCATCGATCAATCAAGAAAAATAATCCATGTTGTTATATCCATAAAGAGTTTTTTGATTACCTGCTAACACCCGCTAACATCCACTAACACCTGCTAACACCTGCTAACATCTGCTAACATCCGCTAACACCTTCTAACACCTGCTAACATCTGCTAACATCCACTAACACCTGCTAACACCTGCTAACATCTGCTAACATCTGCTTACACTCACCAACACCTGCTAACATCTACTAACACCTTCTAACACCTGCTAACATCTGCTAACATCTGCTAACACCTGCTAACACCTGCTAACATCTGCTAACATCTACTAACACCTTCTAACACCTGCTAACATCTGCTAACATCTGCTAACACCTGCTAACATCTGCTAACATCCACTAACACCTGCTAACACCTGCTAACATCTGCTAACATCTGCTTACACTCACCAACACCTGCTAACACCCTCCAGAAGACTGCTGTTGGCTGTCAGTCGTCAGGTGTGAGGTGGTTTTAAAGGTTCTTGTTGTCCACACTGACTCGTCACATCACATTAAAGAGTCTGTTAAGTGTAAAGTGTTTTTGTATCCACCCACTTTTTCTGGATCATGTCACGTTTAACATCAAGGCCTTCACTTACACTAACTGATGTAAGCTGGTGAAACAGGGAGAACAAGGCGGCCATGGATTCAGAGGTTTTTCACTGTTTTTATCTCATATTTGTTCATATTTTATAAAGTTAACTTCCTCAAATTCACCGTGACCTGCTCCTGTTGTCAGTGTTGTCATGGAAACACAGACACTTGTCGCTGTTTCCCTGTGAAACTGAAGGAAACTTAAAAACAGCAGGTTTCTCTGTGGAGTTTTGCAGCTACAAGCAGCGTCTCTTTTCTGTTGCTGTCGTGGGTTTACAGACATTTGATGTGGATCGACGTCAGAGATGATGACGTCGGCTCATTGATATAAAGCGTTGAGTATTTTCTGTTAAAACTCCATGTGTAATCAGCCGTAAATAAAAAGATGATGAATAAATTATTATTTCATTCATCTTCAGCAGGTAACAGCTGATTTGAAAATAAAACTTGTCAGTAACATAAATCATCACAAAAACTTCAAAGTTTTCAGAGTCAAAAAAATCTAAGAGGACATACTCACAAATATCGTTTGATTGTTATTTGTATATGATATTATCAGGAGAAATTATCTTTTGTTATCGACGTCACAACAAAGCAGTCACCAAGCCCCACCCACCTGGACCCACCATCCAAACCTTGCAGGATTTGGTTTCTCTGAGTGTTTTTACCTGAAATCTGATATATTTTTATTGATCACTCAGAAAACAGTCAGCCAATCAGAAGAGAGGCTCAGAGCCTCCTCTCTTCTGATTGGCTCACCGACCTGTTGTTACTAGAGCTGCAGAGAGAAGCCTGAGAGAGGAGATGTGAAACTACACTGAGATGGTTTTTATATCTTCTGATGGATCAACACTTCAAATAAAACACAGAAGAAGAAGAAATATGGAGCTTTAAACTGAGACAAGATGAAATAAAAAATAAAAGCTATTTCACATGAGTTCCTGGCTCCAGACTACAGGGATAGAAAACTGCATTTCCTTCAAATAGATGAAGGTTTGTATTTGTAAATGTTTGTATTATATTTTTATCTGAGACTGAGACCTGCGTTTAAACAACCTGTTTCCAGCATCTGTGACCTCTGACCTCCAGCTGCAGTGACAGTGCTCAGGACATTAACATAGAATGTGACGTAACCAGTGACACCCTCAGAGTGGGGGGGTGAAGGGTCGGGGGGGGGTTTTCTAGAGCCCACTCTTCCTCCAATCAGTGTTCATCAATTAATAATCTGACTACAATGAAACATGTACCAACCTTTTTTATTTCAAATGTTCACGTCAGAAAAATCTTAAAAACATAAAGAAGAGGAAAAGGTTTGAAGATAAAGATCATAAAGGCCAATCAAACCAAAATAAATAAGTAAATAACTTCAGTGTTTATCTTAAATAATCCTCATTATAATGTCGGAGCTTTAAAGAGGTTTCTTCTGTTTCTACTGTTTCTATTAGAGGACGTCATCCGCCTGTTTGAAACTCTCTCACATTTTATTTGTTTTATTTAGATCATGTATAGCCTGATTTATTGTCTATAGGATCTGATGTGATATTTGTTTTATTTATTTCACCTGTTCCTTGTGTTGATCTGAAGTAACTAAAGAATCAGAAGAAGCTTCAACTTTCCCTCCGAATGTGGTGTTCAGAGGTCGACCCGCTTTCACTGTCAGCATGTTCTTTTTTATAAACCAGTGAAGACGAGTGAAAGGACACGAGACAGACACACAACAGAGGACGGAAGAAACACCTGAGAAAACACAGAAGAAGAAGAAGAAGAAAAAGAAGAGAGGGAAAAGGAGGGATAATAAAAACAGGTGGTTTATAGGAAAATAAATACAAAAAAATTACATGTTCTGATTGTAGTGCCACGCCCACCTGCTCACCTGCTCACCTGCTCACCTGTTCCCTCATCAGCCCCCCCCCCTGTTGACTGTTTGACTAATGTCCCCAGGCAGCACATGTTTGTGTGTGTGTGTGTGTGTGTGTGTGTGTGTGTGTGTGTGTGTGTGTGTGTGTGTGTGTGTGTGTGTGTGTGTGTGTGTGTGTGTGAACCAGTTTGACAGGCTCCTGCAGGTTTCATAACGTTGCTGTAAAACAACATTATTTATTTCTTTATTTCTTCTTCATGGATCTATTTGTCTCTGGCCTCTTTTCTTCTTCTGGCCTATAAAAGATCTTGAAAATAAAAGTCAGAAACATCAAACTTCCCGCTTCAGTTCAAGACAAACGTTTCCCTCCATCTTGTTTTTATTGATGATCTGCTCTGATCAACAATCGAATTCTGTTTGTTAAACTGTCAAACAACACGTGTCTGTAACGTGTCTGATTTCATCACAACCTTTGTTCATATGTTAGATTGGATTAGATTAGATTAACTTTATTAATCCCACAACTGGGAAATTCATTTACCACAGCAGAAAATAAACATCTTTAGAATAAACATCTATGGAAATATATGTATGTACAATATATGTTGAAGAGGAAGAACAGGAAGAACAGGAAGAGAGGAAGAAAAGGAAGCGTTGCTGCAGTTTTCCAGCAGCAGGAAGTAAAATCTAACTTTGTCTAAAATCCCAGAAGGTGTGAGTGAATGAAGGATGATCTTTGCTGTTTCCATGTGCAGCTCTGGACAGTTTGTTTCATCGTGACATTTGAAACTTAAAAACTAAAGAACGAGACTGACACTGAGGACGAGGAGCTGGAAACTCTGAGCTTCACAAAACTGCTTTTAACGTTTGTTCTGCACAATTTTCTCGACACGTGAAGAAATGTTTTGAATCAAACCTCAAATAAATGAATTACAAACGTCCCGACTCTCCATCTGTCCTTAAACGTCTCTGAGGTCACAACTGCTGCATCAGCTGATCCTCCTCATATGAACCTCTTGGTTTCATTAGAAATACGATGAGAGAAAATTCACTTAATGATTTTTATTTGAATAAAAAAATACAGATTTCTAAAGATCAGTGTTCATCAGTCAAAACCTTCCTTCAGAAAAGAAAAGATGAATCAGACGTTTGATTTTCTTTGTGTGAAAAAAGATGAAAAGATTAAAGAATAAAAAGCTGCAGATCGACCTGTGAGGCGTTTGAGGTCTGACTGGATGTCTGGTCCTCGGGGCTTCATGTGGACTGACAGGACCGGTCCATCAGGTGAGGTCTGTCCAAACAGCCGAGACATCCCCTGGGGGGGGGGGCAGGCCCCAAGACCTGCTGGGGGGCCCCGGGGCCACACTGCCCCCGGTATGTTTGGCATCTTAACCTGACCCCTCCCCCCACCCCTCCCACCCCTCCCACCTCTCCCTCATTTGCAGGTATAAAAGGGGGCGAGCTCCAGCAGCTCCTCACTCTCCTGCAGCCTCTGATCAGCTGACAGCCGCCATGACCTCCTTCTCCACCCGCAGCAGCTACATGTCCTCCTCCACGAGGAGTTCTGCCATGATGGGCTCCTCCATCTCCTCCTCCTCCCCTCGCCGGCTCAGCGCCGTGGGGTCCGGCAGCGTGTATGGAGGGGCCGGAGGATCCGGGGTCCGGGTCTCCAAGGCCTCCTTCTCCTCCCTCGCCAGCACCGCCTCCAACGTGGCGGAGAATTTCGACATTGCCCTGAATGAGAAGGCCACCATGCAGAACCTGAACGACCGGCTCGCCTCCTACCTGGACAAGGTGCGCTCCCTGGAGAAGGCCAACGCCGAGCTGGAGCTGAAGATCAGGCAGTTCCTGGAGAACAAGGCCCTGCCGGAGAGCCACGACTGGGCCGGCTTCAACATCCGCATCAGAGAGCTGCAGGAGAAGGTGAGAGCACACAGCACCTGTGCAACACCTGCACAACACAACACCTGTACAACACCTGCACAGCACCTGTGCAACACCTGCACAACACCTACACAGCACCTGTGCAACACCTGCACAACACCTGCGCAACACCTGCACAACACCTGTGCAACACCTGCACAACACCTACACAGCACCTGTGCGACACCTGCACAGCACCTGTGCAACACCTGCACAACACCTACACAGCACCTGTGCGACACCTGCACAGCACCTGTGAAACACCTGCACAACACCTACACAGCACCTGCACAACACAACACCTGTAGAACATCGGCTTCCACCTGTCAGGCAGCTTGTCCACTCAGGCCTCGATATTCTCCACCAATCACGAGCGTCGGTTTGACATCGTTAGATCCAAGTCTCTTCGTCTCTGGTTGATTATTAAATTTATTTGACTTTGTTTGAATAAATAAATCGTCAGTGGATCAAACAGACGAGGCCTGAGGTTCATGAAGGCACCACATCTCTAATAAATAAAAGATCAGCTGCTCAGATCACATCTGACTTTTAGACTAAATATCTTAAAATTGAGTTTAAATAAAAAAGTGAAATAAAAAGACAAACTAAACAGATTTGAAAACAACGTTTGAAATAAGAAGAAAAATGTTCATCAATAAAGAAATCAGAGTTGGTTTTAGATTCAACAGTTTTTTGAAAAGTTTATAGAAAAGATTTGATGAATAAACAATTAAGGATTTGAGTGTTTCCATCACGACCACACAGACTAAAGATGTTAAATGTTGGATGAATGAACGCTGAAGTTTTTAAAGGCGTCTCCCGAGAGACGAAACTCTGATTGAACTCGAAGTGAGACGAGTTTTAATATTTGTAAAAACAGGTGAAATAACGTTTCTGTTTGTAGAAAAAATGAAAAAAAAACTATTTGATAAGTACGTTGAACTTTTATTAAATGGATCCTTGTCTGAACTGAACTCAGAGAAACGTCATGAAGGACTTTGAAATGTTGTTTCTTCAGTAATTATTTGTAAATATTTACAAACGATGTTTGAAATGCAAAACGTGTTTAACACTGGAGGAAAGATGAAAGAGTCTGAAGAAGCAGGTGGAGGTGGGCGGAGTCAGGAGGAGTAGGAGGGGTTCAATCCCCTGACTATGATGTAACCAGTGTTTTTGTTTTGTTTTTTACATTTTATAAATAATATATTTGTGTTTTGTTTTAGCTCACTTTTTATTTATTTATTTATTTTTTTTGGCTTATTTTTAAACATTTCATAAGGTTTAGTTTTTATTTTCTTTATTTTTCAGCTTTGAGGTTATTAATTATTCAGCATAAAACTTTCTCTAATTTACAGGTGATTTACACTTTTCTACAATATTTACATTAATGAATTAATAATGAGCAACAAATAAATAAATGAAACACGGAGAGGTCAGATCTTAGAGAGATGAAAATATAATTTAATAATTTAGAGAAACAGGTTAAAAAAAAGAAAAATGTTCCACCTGTGTTTTCTGGTGGTGGCGCCCCCCGGTGGCCACGAGGCTGCCAGCAGTTTGTACCTGAAGTGATCCCGTTTCTCTCCGTCCTCAGATCAACTTCGCCTCCCGAGGAAACGCCGCCCTCATCCTCTCCATCGACAACGCCAAACTGGCCACCGACGACTTCAAAGTCAAGTGAGTTCACGATAATCCGGTTCAGTCCCAGTCCCGCCAGGACCCGAATCCGCCTTGAACTCATGACCGTGTTGTTCCAGGTACGACAACGAGCTGGTGATGCGTCAGTCGGTGGAGGCCGACATCGGTGGTCTGAGGAGGGTCCTGGACCCGCTGAGCCTGAGCCGCAGCGACCTGGAGATGCAGGTGCAGAGCTTCAAGGATGAGCTGATCCAGCTGAAGAGGAACCACGAGGAGGTGAGACCAGAACCAGAACCAGAACCAGATCAGGTAAAATATGAGACAGGTAAAGACTCACAGGTGTGCCCCCCCCCCCTGCAGGATCTGCTGGCTATGCGGGCTCAGATGGGAGGCCAGGTGAACGTGGAGGTGGACGCCGCTCCTCAGGAGGACCTGTCCGCCGTCATGGCCGGAATCAGAGACCACTACGAGAACGTCGCCTCCAAGAACCGCAGAGACCTGGAGACCTGGTTCCAGTCCAAGGTGAGACCACAGACACCTGTCCCCTCATGAAGACACACACCTGAACGTCACATCAGTCTTTTTAAATCTGCAACTCGACTTTTTATCACATTTAAAAAGGTTTTCTTCTTCACGCTGAGTCAAAGCTTCAGACTCAAAGTTCAGTCTGTGGAGGAAGATCATGTGACGTGACTGAAAGCTCCAGAACAGCTACAACAGTCACACAATCTGTACATTCGTAGATGGATACTGTTCCAGGATGTGTTTTTAAATCTGCATTGATCTGATTTCCTGATGTCCTGATATCTGATCAATAATCATATTGATCCACAGACGGTGGAGCTGAGCAAAGAGGTGGCCGTGAGCACCGAGACTCTGCAGTCGTCCAAGTCCGAGGTCGGAGAGATCCGACGAACTCTTCAGACTCTGGAGATCAAACTCCAGGCTCAGATCAGCAAGGTGAGAAAACTCAATCAAAAATCAATCAACTATTGATTAATATCAATTCATTCATTCACGGTTCATTTCTGATATTTGATCCTGTTGATTTCAGCTCAGGATTAAAAGTGTTTTTCTGGCAGTAAAAACCTCTGTATTCCTCTGACTGCCCCCCCACAGAGAGGAGCTCTGGAGGGGGCTCTGACTGAGACCAAGAGCCGGTACGCCGCCATGCTGGGGGGTTTCCAGAGGCAGGTGGGGGGTCTGGAGGAGCAGCTGGCCCAGCTCCGGGCCGACCTGGAAGGTCAGGGCGTCCTGTACGCCGAGCTGCTGGACATCAAGACGCGACTGGAGCTGGAGATCGCCGAGTACAGGAGGCTGCTGGACGGAGAGACGGAGAGGTGCGTCCATCCTCCTCCTCATCCCTCCATCTATAGATACAGATATATCTATATCTATATCTATATCTATATATCTATATCTATATCTATATATCTATATCTATATCTATATCTATATCTATATCTATATCCATGGAGATGGTCCAGATCTATAGAATCCGTCTATATTTACTCATAGTTACAAACTACTTTTAACAGTTTAACATTAACACAGATGCTCAACTTCAAATATCCAGTAATACAAGATATTATTAATAATACGTCTGTGAAATGAGCTTTTCTGAAATATTACAGTTTTATTTTAATGCAGGTCTTTTACTTATAATGGAGTATTTTATATTATTTTTACGTAATTAGACTGTAAATATTTTGACCTCTTCCTGTCACAGTGAGACAGTTTCTTCATTTTGGAAAAAAATGAATGATAATAAATCTAAATATGAATATACTGATCTCTCTCTCTCTCTCTCTCTCTCTCTCTCTCTCAGACCCAGCATCACCACCACTAAGACGACCCGGGTGGTGACCATCGTGCAGGAAGTGGACGCTGATGGAAACGTGGTGATGACCAGCACCAGTTAGACCAGACATCAAACCAGTACCAGTCACAGTCTGTCACTGGAAACTGTCGCTGCTGATGGACGATCTGAAATAAACACGTCCACGCTGAGGCTCCTGTGCTTTTACTTCACTGATCAGCTGTTCACTTTACTTTGTTGAAATAGATTTCAGAAAGAATCAGTTTGATTCATGTTGAATGAAATTATTTTATCTGCTCTGACGATATTGTCATTTAGTAAAAGTAAAATATTAACATTTTATCGGCTGTTGCTGTGAAATATTTTGATCAGTTATAGATTTTCTATCAGTAACAGAAAAACAAATACAAATATGAAAAGAAAGAGAGAAAAAAGAAAAATGAAATAAAACAAAAAATGAGAGAGAAACAATGATAATCATAGAACAGAAAAAACACACAAAAATAAAGTCAAAGGAAAATTAAAACAAATGCAAAAAAGAAAAATGAAATAAAAACAAATATGTAAATATAAATAATATGTAAATAAGATAAAAACAGAAAAAAATTTAATGAAAAATAAAAATAAATAAAAAGGAAAAGAATTGTACTATTATTATTATTATTATTATTATTATTATTATTACTATTATTATTATTATTAAACGGTGAAGTAAAAATGAGAAAAAATAAGAATAAAGAAAAGAAGGAAAACAGCAGAGTAGGAGAAATGAAACAAAATAAATATGAATAAAAAAATCAATGACATTATTGATATTTTATTCATTAGTATTCATAATTACATGGTTATTATTATATAATGATTAACTTCAAAAACAACAAATAAAAAACAAGAAAAGAAGAAAGGAACAAAGATGAAAATATTTGTTTTAAAATGACAAATAAATAAAAAGTTTCAAAAGCAGACTTCTGGTGTTTCATGGTCGCGGAGCGCAGATGTAGAAAACGTCCAAACTGTCCAGGTTTAAATCGTATGACACAAAAATAAAATGAAATCCTGCTGAAGCTGCAGCTTGTCTGGACTCAGTGGTCCAGAGCTAACATGTTGAGTTGGTGAACACTGACCTCGTGTGGCCGGAGTCAGAACCTGCAGCTCCATCATCCACCATCAAATCACTAAAGGCTTCATGTCATTCACTTCATATCTGTTCTCAACAGGAAGATTTCACTGTAAACATGCTGTTAAAACACATTTCAAACACATTGTAAATACATGTGTATCTGAAATATAAGAGGAGGCGTCAGCTGAAGCCTGTTAGATATTCACAGTGTTCTCCACAGAAAGATGTTTCCAGTTCAAACTAGACGTGGTCGTATCCCTCCGCCTCTCAGTCTAGTCCCAGGATCCGCCCTGTTTGTCCACAGTCAGAGAAAATATGAAACATTAGTGTGAAATTTTCTCGTAATTTCTGTGTAAAGTCTTGAGTAATGCTTGTGTTTTCTGAGGTCACCACGACCTTGACCTTTGACCTTTAGCCACCGAAATCTAAGGTGTAGAGCTGTGTGTTTAAGATCACCTGTACAAGTTACGCCTCGTTTTGAAGGTTATGTAACGACTGTTCCTACGGCGACAGGTTGACATACATCAGTCGACTGTGATCACATGATCAGATGTCAGACTGACTTCATGAACAGTTTCGAGCTGCAGTGGTAAACCTCCACACCGGGAATTCAGTGCTAGCTCTAGCTTAGAGAATCGAACATTTTCAAAATGTCTAATGATTTCAGCGTGTTGGTGCACGACTCGCCGCATGGTGACGTCACAGCCACCGAAACAGAGGAAAGTAAATTCACACACACCGCATCATATTCTGCTAATGCTTAGTTTGTAGTGCGTGTCAGTAGCGTCACAGTGTGTTAGCATTAACCCTGATCAGAAGAGCAGGTACCTTTAGTGTTTCATGTTAGCTCCTGCCGCTAACATTAGCTTTTTCCCCACTGGTTTATGAGATAGTTAAATCTACTGTTATCTGCTAAAAGAAGCAGCTAACTGTGGCCTTTAGCATTAGCTTAGCATTAGCTCCCCCTCCCTGGACTCGAGGATGAACTGATTAGATTTTGGTGTTCAAAGGTCAAAGGTCACGGTGATGGTGACCTCACAAAACACTTTTTAGCCGTTACTCAAGACTTCACAGCAATTATGAGAAAATGGTTGATATTTTCTGTGACCTGGATCTAGTCTGTGTGGCGGAGGGATACGACCACCAGGAGGAGATTCTAGTTCTTCTTTGTTTTCCAAAATGTAAAACTGCAACCATTTTTTTATTATTTACTATTATTTATCTGTGTGTTTATTCAGGGTAAAGACACTTTAATGAGACGAGAGGTGAAACTCTCTGTTCTCCCCCGGTGTAATAATCTGAGACAATCCATCATCTTGTCATTAAAGTGTCACTTTCAAAGTGTCACTTTCTTTACGTATAATAGTTCACCAGCTGACACACCTGAGGAGGATAATAAATCTTTGGTGAGAGGTGATGTGATCTGCAGGTGAGCGGTGACCCAGGTGAGGTTTACAGAGGAGGATCACAGCGACACATTCCCTGCTGAGTGACGGCTTGGCTCTCTGCAACAGTCGCTGTCACTGTGTGATCCAGCGGTAAACCATGAGGGGAGGGGGGGGGGGGGGGGGGCAGGGCGAGGGTGTAGAAACAGGTTTGTCAACATGCAGACTTTTAAGATTCACTGAGCGTTACAGTTTCACTCTGATTGTATTTGTGGATCGTTCGCAGTGTTGATGAGGGCGTGATCGAGCTGATGAAAGACGGGACGCTGGTTTCACAAAGACAGGAATGAGGTGAGGTGGTAATAAACAACTAGAATAAGAACAGGTGGGGGGGTGAAGGGTTAAAGATACACTGTTCAAACAGAAGTTTCCTAATGGAGAAAAATAAATGAGTCTGCAAACACCTGTGATCATATCTGAAGGAGAGGGTTCAGGTAGAGGCCAGAGAGAGAGAGAGAGAGAGAGAGAGGCAGACAGAGAGAGAGAGAGAGAGAGAGAGAGAGAGGCAGAGAGAGAGAGACAGAGAGAGAGAGACAGAGAGAGAGAGAGACAGAGACAGAGAGAGAGAGAGACAGAGAGAGAGAGAGAGAGAGACAGAGAGAGAGAGAGAGACAGAGACAGAGAGAGAGAGAGAGAGAGAGGCAGAGAGAGAGAGAGAGAGAGAGAGAGCAGAGAGAGAGAGACACAGAGAGAGAGACAGAGAGAGAGAGACAGAGAGAGAGAGAGAGACAGAGACAGAGAGAGAGAGAGAGAGGGAGAGAGACAGAGACAGAGACAGAGAGAGAGAGAGGAGAGAGACAGAGAGAGAGAGAGAGACAGAGACAGAGAGAGAGAGAGAGAGGGAGAGAGACAGAGACAGAGAGAGAGAGAGAGAGAGAGAGAGAGAGAGAGGGAGAGAGACAGAGACAGAGACAGAGAGAGAGAGAGAGACAGAGACAGAGACAGACACACAGAGAGAGAGAGAGAGAGAGACAGAGAGAGAGAGAGAGACAGAGACAGACACACAGAGAGAGAGAGAGAGAGAGAGAGAGAGAGAGACAGAGACAGAGACAGACACACAGAGAGAGAGAGAGAGAGAGAGAGAGGGGCAGTAGGTGAAGGTGTGAAGTTTCCCTGAGCAGTCTCATCTTGAACCAGCAGCTGCTCGGTCGACTGGTTTATGGACCGGGACACTGACAGAGACTCTCTGATCGACCTGTACAGGACGAGGCATCCGGACCCCCAGCTGGCCTGGGTCAGGTCCGCTCAGTGTCTCAGAACCAGAACCAGGTGACGCAGCTTTGAGCTCCTCAGCTGTGCAACAAGCTTCCTGAACACCTGACATCAGACCACGTTCATTTAAAACATAATGTTGCTCCGTGTGTCTGAACGCTGCTTTCAATTCAGAAAAAGTCTTTCTAACCACTTTGACAGAATTATGACAAAATATGAAAGCAGCGCGTCTCACTTGACGTTGGTCAACAGTTCCCGCTTGTTCTCAGGTCACAACATAAACTATAATCCTGCTGTATTCATGGGAAAGAGCTGCAACACCTGCTCTGCTTGTGACAGTAATTGCGTAAGTTTGGCTTCTGTGATTCGTCCTCAGGCTGAGGTTCAAGCTTTATCCATGATGATGAAGCCTTTGTGTGGCGCCCTCCGGCTGTTTACACCCTCATGCTCCACACAAAGGTCAGGTGTGTGGTGCGCTGTAAAAATAAAGTGCTCATTTTACAAAAAACTACTGAGAATTTTACAGTAATTTCCTGCTTTTTTTAAATTGTGAACAAAAGTCTGTAAAATGACAGAAATGATGTGAATTAACAGCCAAACTTCTCCTTTAAGCATCATGCCAATAATCATGAATTACATTTATTTCCCATTTCTGTAAAGACAAATTACTGTTTTATTTACACAGTATTTTTTCTGCTTTCTTAAATTACAAACAAATCTGTGTAAAATGACAGTAATTATCTGTAATTAAAAATGTAGCTTGTTATTATGAAGGTTAATGTCCATAATAACAATTTAAAGATTCTCTGTAATTTCAGGGTGAATCTTATTAGTTTTACATTTATGTGACTTTTACATTCAAACTTTGTGATTCTGGATGAAATGAAACAAACTGTTTTTCATCACATCAAACATTCAAGTACTGGAATGTATCCCAGCATGCACTGGGAGGAAGCAGGACAACGGTTTATCACACAACAACCTGTCAGACTGTTGCTCCGTCCTCACTGAGCTGTGAAGGATTATTTTACATCTCTACTGTAATTTCTACTTGTTACTAAATAAGATTTATCCACCTCTTTATGATGCAACTTGTGACAGTGAAGTTCACCTGCACCTTCATTCACAGCTGGATTCTAGTTTTAATTTGTCAGTTACAGCTGATTGTAAATTGTTGAAATTAATGCAGTTTTAATGTGAAATAAAGTTTTTATGCAGCTTTGCTTTGTTGATGGTTTTTATGGAGCGTGTCTGGTGTGAACTTTAACAGCAGCACAGTGTAGAAATCACAACACAATCTGTAATTAATCAAGACTTTCTATGTTGCTTTAATCAACAACAAACATGATAGAAATGTTTAAATGTGTCCAGGTTGCAGTTCTGGTGGGTCGGTTCCATCTGTTTCCTGCTGAACACCGTTTCATGTTAAACTGGTCGATACTTTCACCTCCAAATGCTCTCTAGCAAACCTCAGACGGGCCTGGACATGTCCTGGCTTAAGCAGGGGGACATGTCTGGCCCTGCAGGATTTGAGTCCCTGGCGGCGTAGTGTGTTACTGATGGGAGCCTTTGTTACTCTGGTCCCAGCTCTCTGCAGGTCATTCACTAGGTCCCCCGTGTGGTTCTGGGATTTTTGCTCACCGTTCTTGTGATCATTTTGACCCCACGGGGGGAGATCTTGTGTGGAGCCCCAGATCGAGGGGAGATTATCAGAGGTCTTGTATGTCTTCCATTTTCTAATAATTGCTCCCACAGTTGATTTCTTCACACCAAGCTGCAGGTCTACAGTTGTGTTTCTGGTGTCCTTTGACAGCTCTGTGGTCTTGGCCATAGTGGAGTTCGGAGTGTGACTGTTTGAGGTTGTGGACAGGTGTCTTTTATACTGATAACCAGTTCAAACAGGTGCCATTAATACAGGTAACGAGTGGAGGACAGACGAGCCTCTTAAAGAAGAAGTTACAGGTCTGTGAGAGCCAGAAATCTTGCTTGTTTGTAGGTGACCAAATCCTTATTTTACAGAGGAATTTACCAATTAATTCATTAAAAATCCTACAACGTGATTTCCTGGATTCTTTCCCCCAATTCTGTCTCTCGTAGTTGAAGTGAACCTATGATGAAAATTACAGGCCTCTCGCATCTTTTTAAGCGGGACAACTTGCATAATTGGTGGCTGACTAAATACTTTTTTGCCCCACTGTACTGAATCACAAGCTGAGACACACACATGTACCTGATGAAGTGGTGAAGGTGGAAACCTGAAGGCTGACCCCGCCCTCTGTCAGTCTACCTGTCTCTGTACAGCTGCACCTGCTGGGTCCTGAATGCAGGTGAGGCTCCTCTGTGTCTCCATGTGTCCTGGACGCAGAGAGAATCCAGGTAAGAGACGTCCAGGGTGACGTGGAGATCCTGGAGGAGGAGGACGTCTAATCTGCCCCATGTGTCCTCCTCCAACAGCAGAGCCTCCACTCCTCCAGGAGATCCTGGGGAGAGAGAGAGAGAGAGAGAGAGAGAGAGAGAGAGAAAGGTTTCAAATGTTAATGTTTGTGTGTGAATTTAGTGCTTTCTTCCATCCCATGGCTCCATACATTCTATTCTGCAGTCTTATATATTGTTAAATTCATGCAAACAATGCTAGCACTAATGAAAACGGGGGGGGGGGGGGGGGCAGCTCTATATACTGTGTGTGAACATGTACATTGCTGCCAATATCATCATTTATTTATTGTATATCTTTGTTAGCATTATAATTGTAATCAATGTCATTATAGTAGACAAGAAGCTAATTCTGATGATCAGTGCTGCTGCATATGCTAGCAAGCTAGCCCCGCCCCTCTGTCCTTTGTCTGTTTTTTCCAACGACACAGGAAGAAGAAAAAGCTTGTGGACGTCTGCAGAGACAAAGAGACATTCCCAGTGTGAGACACTGACAGGGACAAAGTTTGACCCTTCAGTGTCTCACACTGTGGGAACTTTTGACCAGAGTTTTACTGTTTTCTTCTCTGACAAATCCATTTCTTCTTTGACAGAGTCTTTGTTCAACCTCAACACTGATCGTTTGAGTTTTGATTCAGACTTTCAACAAATACAAATCTTTGACACAAGTGCAACTGTTTCACATACGCAAACTTGAATTCCTCCTGCAGATTTATTTTACAGGTTTACAAAGTTTGATTTACGAACTACAAACACTGGAATCATTTGTGAACATCACTTTACAAGCTCAGAATCATTTTGACTGTAATTTGATCCTGGGTAAATATAGCTACAGTAACAAGAGCTTTAGTTTTAAAAACATCTGCTCACTGACACACATCTCTCAGCATGAAGCAGGATGTTACACCTACCTGGTTGTGGTTTAACTGGTAGTTTACTATTGGTAGAGCTGTGGTCAGTGAAGTGATAAACAGTTGTTGGTGAGTAGTTCCTCATCACTCCATCACTCCATCACTCCATCACTCCATCACTCCATCACTCCATCACTCCATCACTCCATCACTCCATCACAATAAGTTCCTGAACAAGTCAGACACAGCAAGTTTCCAAACAAGTATTTTAATTGTAATATTCAAGCCAAATATATTAATAATCACATTCAGGTCATTCTCTGCTGCAGTCGTGATGATGACGACTTAAATGTAAGAAACAGAATTTCGTTTTAACATTTTGTAGTTTAAATCATCGGGAGCATGACTTACCATTTCTTGCTGGTTTCGGCGACAGCAAGGTGTGGTTCTGGCCTGAGGTGGATTCTGCCGTCCCATGACATATATAACATATATATATATATATATATACATAATACATACATACATATACATATATAACATAGAAGGAAGAATGAGGACATGTTCAGCAGCTCCTCTTTTGACTATGAAATGTTTGAGGCAGTCTAAGAACTTCAGAAAGTAAAAGATGCATCAATCATCCATTTAAACCTCATTTAGCATATACTGTAATAAAAACAAGACTTTATGAATAAATCTGAACTAATGATACATGTACATGTGAAGACTTTGTAGAGGATTTCTATTTATTTATAAAAAATAAAAAAAGATTAGTGGTGAGGCGTCACAGACACTGAGAGAGGAAGAGCTTCTGTTAATGTATGTGAACATACAAAACACACAACTGTAAAACCTGGTGCTCAAGATTCCTGCAAGTGTGTGACACTGAGGTCACAAGTAGAACTTCAATTCAGGTGTGAAAACAGGATCGAAATACTTGTGACCTCAGGGTCACACACTTGCAGATTTCTGGAGGGGATCCTGCAGGACAGGTGAGCCTTGGCAGGTTATAGCAGCGTGAGGAAGGGACGATGACATCACCACAAAGGCAGACTCAGGTAATAAGGTTTATTGCCAGGTAGGTTTTCACTTACAAGATATTTGGCTTGGTGTAGTATCCAATGAATGTATTCATAGGAAAAAAAATAAAGTAAAATACTTTAATATAAATAGATACATATAAAAAATAAAACGATGTAAACAATACTATACAACTATGTCCAAAAGTGTTTTAGAATGACAAAACTCCTGCTGGACAAACTGACATGTTAAACTGCCCGAGCTCTGTGCAGCAACAGCTGTAACAGCTGGAGAGCCGCCTGCACCTGCTGCAGGCTCCTGGATACATGCTAACAGTCGCTGCTAACACAGTTAGCATTCATAATTCCAGGTAAACTTTATATCTTAGTGTTAAAATAATCTTAGTAGCTAATTACATACATGTCCACATTTGGTAAATATCACATATATGAGGAGAAATGTTTCTGAACCACCGACTCCTCTGAGTCTTTGAGAACAACTGAAGCAGAACAAGATATTTACCTGTAAACAACATGTTGGAGCTAACTGTGATGAACTGAAAACACGTCATTAACGTGTTAAAGTGAGAAGCTAACCGCGATTAGCGCGCTAGCTATAACAGCATTTTATTCAACGTAGAAGAAGCTAATTTTACTGTGTGTTGCTGGTATGTGTTAATGTTGTCAGCTGGTTTAAAGCTTAAATGAACTGGTGAGAGGTGAATGAGTGAAGTGAATGAGTGAACTGTCTCGTACACACTTGTTCACTCAGACAGAGAGGACCAGGAAACACACTGAGGAGCAGGAGTCTGGACTGTTGTCTCCAGCCTCCCACTCATGGTTCCCATCGCCGGCATCAGCCACTTCCTCATTGTTCCCCATGTTCCAGAGACACCTCAGGGATCTGTGGGTTTAAATGTCCAGCAGGTAGTTAGTCACTGTAATGAAGAAAACAACAACATTAACTGTGTTCACACAGAGCAGCAATAAACTCTACCGGTAACAGAAACTCCAGAGACTGGCGAGGAGACGCTGCAGTGACGTCAGCACGTAAACGCTCCGTCACTGCTGGTGATGAAAGGTGATGTACTCTGAGTGAACGTGTTACTGCGGCACATTTTTAAAAGGGGAAGAGGAGGGGAAAACATCTGATATGGGGATGATAATAATAATTAATAAATAAAGAAATGCCAGTTTTAGTTCTTCAGATCATCCCGCGGCTCTGAAGAACTGTTTGTGAATAATTGTTTGATATTGTAAATTTACATCTGAATATATTAAATAAAAGTGTTATAAAGTCAATAGTGCTGCGTATGTTATTTGTAATTAAGTCTCCAACCCCACTTTAGTTGAAAGACGACATACAGAGACTTAACACTTTAATTTGCATTTCTTCAGTTTATTATATTTTATGAGAAATGTAAGAAAATTGATCTTTGAAACACTTTCTCTGTGTGTGAAAGGAGATAAAGTCGCCTTTGTTTCACTGTAATTGCAGAGGATGTGTGACTTTGTAGGCCACTATTAACTTCAACCTGTTTTCAGTGATTCACTGTAACTGAACAAATATCACCACGCCCACTCATTCCACACACAGCTGACATTTACAGAAGCTTTCACTGCAAAGCTTCAGCTCTTCCTCTGTAAGTGTCTGTAAGTGTCTGTAAGTGACTGGACCTGCCTGTTCCAACAGCTTCACTTATACAGTCACAGAACCCAAAGGTCACACCGAGCCTGGAGCTGCTGGAGACCTTACCCCCTGAGAAACCCTTTACTGTCACGCACATTACCAGGTTTGAAGGTTACATTTTTCCCTGACCATCCCCTGCCACTCCCAGGACGGCCTCCTGGGCACATACCTGGCTCCCCGCCTCACCTGCACCGTGGTATTTGAGTGATTGACAGCTCTTTGAGGGCAGGAGGTTTAAATAGCAGGCGAGAGCTGCAACTCCTCACTCTCCTCTCTGAGCAGAAACAGCATCCATCATGACCAGCTACTCTTCCTCCAGGTCGGTGAGGACCACCAGCAGCAGCTCCGGCGGCTCCATGGTCGGCATGGGCGGCAGCAGGCGGGTGTCCTCCATGAAGCTCGGCAGCGTGTACGGCGGAGCGGGAGGCTCTGGCGTCCGCATCTCCTCCGCCTCCATGGGTGGACGCCTCGGCGCCAGCCTGAGCGGAGGGTACTCGTCCTCCATGAGCTACAGCGGGTCCGGCATGGAGGACAGCCTCATCGGCAACGAGAAGTTCACCATGCAGAACCTGAACGACCGCCTGGCCACCTACCTGGCCAAGGTGCGCTCCCTGGAGAAGGCCAACGCCGAGCTGGAGCTGAAGATCAGGCAGTTTGTGGAGAGCAAGGTCGGCCCCACCACCAGAGACTACAGCGCCTACTTCGCCACCATCTCTGACATCACCGGCAAGGTAAGCCTCGTCCTCATCCTCACAGGTAACGGCCAGGTGTGGGGGGGGGGGGTCAGTTTACAGAGAAGCTTGAAAAATGACTGAAAGTTTATTGATTATCACATTAATTACTGATTTGATCGACTAATCGTTGAACTGATAGGCCTGCTGGCGGTTTGACTCTGTGACGTCACTCTGAGGTGTTGAACATCACATGACCTGAGCTCCGTCTGTCTTTAGATCCAGAACGCCATCAGGCTGAACGGAGCCGTCCACCTCAGCATCGACAACGCCCGGCTGGCAGCAGACGACTTCAGGACCAAGTGAGTCCGACCCCCCCACACACAACCCCCCCACACACAACTGAATGAAAACTTTGATTCATAAAACCATCAACGCAAATATGCAAATACTGGGTTCAGTCAGACTTAAAGAAACTTGGACAAAAATCCAAATGACCTCACACTCTAAATGCAGCTGCACACACACACACACACACACACAACACACACACACACACACACACACACCACACACACACCCACACACACACACACACACAGGCCTGATAACTGTGTCGCGGTCCTGCTGCAGGTTCGAGAACGAGCTGGCCATGCGTCAGTCGGTGGAGGCGGACATCGCCGGGCTGAGGAGGGTTCTGGACGAGCTGACTCTGGCCAGGACCGACCTGGAGATGCAGATCGAGGGTCTGAAGGAGGAGCTGATCTTCCTCAAGAAGAACCACGAGGAGGTCAGTGAACGTCACACACTCTCACACACTGTTCAATATGACAATGAAAAGAAGAGTGAGGGACACAACAGCAGCCGGGACGGAGGGTTCGTCCCACATGATGTCCACCGGAATAACGACACTCCTGTGGCGCCCCCCGGTGGCGGCGCTGTTTATCACAGCTCCCCACACAACCCTCAGTTCAGCTGCAGACACTGATTTACACCTTAATTATTCCATTCTCTATAAACGGACTCATGACTGACGTGTCATGGTGTCTGTGCAGGAGCTGCTCGCCGTGCGCTCTCAGATGAGCGGTCAGGTCCACGTGGAGGTGGACGCCGCTCCAGGAGATGACCTCACCAAGGTCATGGCTGAGATCAGAGAACACTACGAGGCCATCACCGCCAAGAACCAGAGAGAGCTGGAGAACTGGTTCCAGACCAAGGTGTGTGTGTGTGTGTGTGTGTGTGTGTGTGTGTGTGTGTGTGTGTGTGTGTGTGTGTGTGTGTGTGTGTGTGTGTGTGTGTGTGTGTGTGTGTGTGTGTGTGTTTAGACTGACCCCGTGTGTTTGTCCTCTGCAGTCGGAGGCTCTGAACAAAGAGGTCGTCACTCAGACCGCCACCCTACAGACGTCCAGGTCAGAGGTCACAGAGGTCAAACGTACGCTGCAGTCGCTGGAGATCGAGCTGCAGTCCATGTTGGGCATGGTGAGTGTCACATGACCGACGCCATGAACAACACAACACAACACTTAATTTATATTTATAGAATTAAAGAATCCATCTTCAGTCAGATCTCCTCTCCCTCGGAGCAGGACACGAAATATCCACAGACGATGTCGTAACTTTATTTTGAAAGTTTGTGCGTTTCCTCTGCAGAAAGCGTCACTGGAGGGAACTCTGGCCGAGACACAGAACCGCTACGCCATGCAGCTCTCAGGATACCAGATGCAGGTAAGACCCGGTTCTTTAATCCTCCGGATCCGGATCAGTCAGACTAGTGATCCACTTTAACCTGTGCTTCTCCTCCTGCTCCTCCTCCTGCTCCTGCTCCTCCTCCTGCTCCTCCTCCTCCTCCTTCCCTTCCTCCTCCTCCTTCCTTCCCTTCCTCCTCTCCTCCTGCTCCTGCCCCTCCTCCTGCTCCTCCTCCTCCTCCTGCTCCTCCTCCTCCCTTCCTCCTTCCCTTCCTCTCCTCCTCCTTCCTTCCCTTCCTCCTCCTCCTCCTTCCCTTCCTCCTCCTCCTCCTCCTGCTCCTCCTCCTCCTCCTCCTCCTCTGCTGCTCCTCCTCCTCCTCCTCCTCCTCCTGCTCCTCCTCCTCCTCCTCCTCCTCCTCCTGCTCCTCCTCCTCCTCCTCCTCCTCCTCCTGCTCCTCCTCCTCCTGCTCCTCCTCCTCCTGCTCCCCCAGGTGTCGTCTATGGAGGAGCAGCTGGTGCAGCTGAGGGCCGACCTGGAGCGGCAGGGACAGGAGTACAAGATGCTGCTGGACATTAAGACGCGACTGGAGCTGGAGATCGCCGAGTACAGGAGGCTGCTGGACGGAGAGGGCAGCAGCAGGTGAGGCTCAGCAGGGGGTGGGGCTCAGGTGTTGATGATGTCACCTGAGGACTCATGTATTTAAGATAAACATGTAATTTATAATTAAAACATTAAAGCTGAAACTGAGTCCGTCCGTCTGACTCCTGTTTTCTGATTGGTCGACAGCATCCGCTCCTCCTCCTCCTCGAGCACGAAGACCACACGGGTGGTGACGGTGGTGGAAGAGGTGGTTGATGGGAAGGTGATCTCCTCCTCCTCATCCTCCTCCGCCTCCGCCCTCCTGTCCCGCTGAGCGACCGTCGCTCGCCGCCGCCGTCATCGTTCACTGATGTTCACAAGCGTCGACTCTGAAACAATAAAGAGAGAGTCCATCTGAAACTCTGTGTCTGAGTCTATTCATGTTCTCACCCTTCATGTTCTCACTTCATGTTCTCACTCCTCATGTTCTCACTCTTCATGTTCTCACCCTTCATGTTCTCACTCCTTCATGTTCTCACCCTTCATGTTCTCACCCTTCATGTTCTCACCCTTCATGTTCTCACTCCTTCATGTTCTCACCTCTTCATGTTCTCACCCTTCATGTTCTCACTCTTCATGTTCTCACTCTTCATGTTCTCACCCTTCATGTTCTCGCTTCATGTTCTCACCCTTCATGTTCTTATTCTTCATGTTCTCACTCTTCATGTTCTCACGCTTCATGTTCTCACCCTTCATGTTCTCACTCCTCATGTTCTCACCCTTCATGTTCTCACTTCATGTTCTCACTTCATGTTCTCACTCCTCATGTTCTCACCCTTCATGTTCTCACTTCATGTTCTCACGCTTCATGTTCTCACCCTTCATGTTCTCACTCCTCATGTTCTCTCTTCATGTTCTCACCCTTCATGTTCTCACTCCTCATGTTCTCTCTTCATGTTCTCACTCTTCATGTTCTCACTTCATGTTCTCCTTCATGTTCTCACTCCTCATGTTCTCACCCTTCATGTTCTCACTCCTCATGTTCTCACTCTTCATGTTCTCACTCCTCATGTTCTCACTCTTCATGTTCTCACTCTTCATGTTCTCACTTCATGTTCTCACTCATGTTCTCTTCATGTTCTCACTCTTCATGTTCTCACTTCATGTTCTCACTTCATGCACTTCGTGCAGAGGCTCCAGTCGTCGGTTCGAGTCCATCAGACGGGATCTCACTGTCAATAAAGGCCCAAAAAAACCAGTTCAAGTAAAAACAAACAAACTGGAGTGAAGCAGCAGAACAACAAGACGCAGTTGAACATCAACAGTAAAGATGAATGAAAAACAGAGGAAGAAACATTAAATTTAACTTCAGCCCAGAAGCTGAGAGCAGCCATGTTTATGGCTATTAACAAGATTTTAAAGGTTCAGAGATGAAAACATGAAAACATGAACACATGAAAGAGAGCAGTGTTAAGATAAATGACAGTTGTGTCTCTGTTCACACTTTAATCTGAATGAAGGGACAGTAACCTGGCTGCTGAGCCTGGTCGTCATGGAGACGGCTCCAGTCAAACACAGGTCCACTGACAGTGAGTGTGACTCTAACCTGTAACAACGCTGCCCCCTGCTGGTTCCTCTGAGGACATGACTTCCTCTCTGCTGGGGGGGGGGGGGGGGGGGGGTGTTTGAGGTCTCGGAGCTGTCTGTCACTCGGAGTCAGTGAACGCCTCTCGGGGTTTTGGCAGCTGCAGCAGCTGCAGGTCGCTTCACGCACACATTTAATTCCCTCCTGTCATCACAGCGGAGATATTCCTGTCACCCCTCTGGGCTCCATTCATCACTTCACCTGCACACATTACAAACTCAAACTGCTCTGATGAAGTTTCAGGATCCATTGCATGATGGGAATTTGACTTTGTTGGGTTTTCTCATGCTAAACAAGATCATGTTCGTAACAACCACATTTTATAAGTAGAAAGAGATGATTTTTAAATGTTTCTCCAGTTTTCACTTTGACACGTTCATAAAGGTTTTTAAAAATCTTGAAAATGTTGTGAACGAAGGATCAACACTTTCTTCTTGTGTCTTTAATTTGTTTGGTGAGACGGTGGTTGGTGGTTGGTTTGTGTTGTGATGAATGAAGCGCAGCTTGACTTATAACAGTGAACACTGTTGATGCAGGAGAAGAGCTGAGTGTGTATGGAAGCCCGGAGGAGACACAGCATTGAAATTAAACATGACCAGTTTCACAGTCCATAAAGGTTCATGTCCCCACAGTGTGAACAGTGGACACATGAATTCACACTGTTTGTGAGGACATGTCCTAAACCCTCATCTGAAACTCGTGTTAACCCTCACATACTGTTCATGTTTCTGCCTCGGCAGTAAGGTGGTTTCAGGATCCCCTAAAACCTCCATGTTCCTTCATCTGACCCACAGATCTAATATCTGTGGATCTACAGTCCACTTCAGTAGATACGGCTCAGATTTGACCTGAACAGCCTCAATGTACAAACATTCACAGCACCTGAACAAAAGTATGAAATATTATAATATTTTTGTTTTGTTGTATTTTGGGGCACTTTAGGAAAAGTCATCAACTTCAGGCTAAAAGACATTGAAGGTCATTTTACTGCTGTTTAATGTCAGAACGGGTCAAAGTTGACCCGAACAGTTTGTAAAGGGTTAAACCTCAAGCCGTCCTTTGTAAAAATCTAAATGGACAAAATGTCCCAGAAATCTCCTCACTTCCCAAAACTTTTCAAAAAATGTCACAGGTGTCTGTCCAGGTGTGTCTCTGCAGCACTCACTATGTTCACTCCTATTCTCAGTTTAATTCAGCTAAAAATGAAAATTATTCAAAAACAAACAAACTGATGTTTCACCATTAAAACAGGTTTTTACAGATGTTTGGATTCGGTCATTAAACTCTTCTCAGGAGAAATCAGTCAGTTTCTTCTGATGGAATGTGTTGATGTGATTGATGAGGCTGCTGATGTTCAGCGGATCATCTGATCTGATGATGAGCAGTGATTGGCTGTTTCCGTCCTCCAGCAGCAGCAGCAGCTCTGACATTTACTGTTTCATTAATCTTCAGCCCCTCCCACGCTTCAGGCCGCCTGTCAAACTCCCTGCTGGTATGTAAGCTAGGAACTTCATGTCTTCTTCATGCTACAATAAGGAGGAGCAGGTCGGAGGGTTTACCTGTCCGAAGGTGGCACAGGTACATGAGGTCTCTTTCTTCTACGAAGCCATTAGCCGCTAGTAGCTACAAATGTGCTAATGGAGTTAACAAGAACTTTGTGATGAGCCGAGCTGATATTCAGAACAACATCACGACCTCTGTCATATTGTTTTTACACAGAGAAGAACCTGTGTGGGGGGGGGGGAATCGAAACCAAGCACCAACCTCAAAGGCTGAAACCAGCAGCTGCAGTTCCTCTAACGGCCACTAGAGTCTGGCTCCAACAGTGAGTCCGTCCCCATAGACTCCCATGTTAAACTGTCCAACTTTACAGCAGAAATAAACATGTTTACAGCCTGGTACAAAAACTGGTTTGGTCTCTAGAGCTAATTTCCTCCTTCATGACACCTGTTTATATAACTCACCTGTTTATATAACTCACCTGTTTACATTTTATTAAGGACTACAGTTATGGAGGATTGAGGGCGTGGCCTCTTTGAGTGACAGGTGGCTGAGCGAACCAAAGTCTCAGCTTCCCACACGCCCCTCCTCTTTGACCATTTTTGGATTAGCTGGGAATTAGGGGCGGAGTCAGACACCGCCAAGATGGTGACAGTGGAGCAGCTCGCTCTGACTCACAGAGGCTTCATTAACAGTCTGTGATGAAACCCTCAACGCCGGGTCTCAGTGGCCGTCAGACGCGAAGATCAGCTGTAAAAATGGATAGGAAGTTGGTGTTTAACTGTTGAGATCTGTCACACTGAGGTAAGGTCGTGACCTCTGTTGACTCTGACTGTTAGTATGAGTCACAGCTTCAGATTCCTGGTCAGCTTCCCGCTGCTCTCTGTTGTGACTTGGAGGGAATGTGAAACATTAAACCTCATTGTTGGTGATTGACAGCTGGTTTACAGAGCTTAAGCCTCATTCAGAGCAGAGGTGTGGTCACAGCTCACAGAGTCACCAGAGGAGAGTCTGGAGCTGGCAGGGATCAGCCACTGTAGGTGGAGAGTAATCCATCCACAATCTACTGTGGCAACGTGCCTTGGAGCAAGGCATTGATTTCAGCGTTGGGTCAAACTGAAGTATCTCAGCAACCATTGGATGGATTCATGGTCCCAGTAGACTGATGACCTCTGACCTTTCATCCAGTGTCACCAAGAGGTCGACGTTTATCATTTTGGCTGAAGTATCTCAGCAACCATTGGACGGATCATGGATCAACAAATGAAGAAAAGAAACTCAACTTGTGGTCTTGACCTGGAACTTGTGCGGAGACATTTTGATTCTGACACGTGTCTTCGGACTTGGTCTCCAGTGTCACTAACTGGCCATTAGTTTCTGGTTATTAATTGACGTGAATTTGAATAATTAGATTAACTGATTAATGATTGAGGAACACTGACTGAAAGGTTAAAGGTTTGAAGGTCTCTGTTAAACTCTAGTCGTATTATCTTTAATATTTGCTGTGTTTTCTTTAAATGTGTATTTAATGAACTCATAAACACGTTTTCTTTGACTCGCCACGGCCCTTTGCTGCATGTCATCCCCTCTCTCTCTCTCTCTCAGCCCCAACCTCCCTCTCTCTCTCACTGCTGCTCTAATAAAGGCACAAAAAGCTGATTCTGGTTCGAGTCACAGAGAGAAGAGTTGGCACGAAGCTTCTACCTGCATGTTCATATAGAGTCATATAGGAGACATTAATAACACATACCTGTACGCTTGCGTGCACAGACATATGCAGTTGCAAATCACTGCCATCATTCAGGGTTACGTGGTTCACTGGTTCTGCATTTTTACATGTGACAGCAGGTCGTCGTCCATCAATCACATTGTTTCATTCCTCAGATGAAACGTCTCTGAGCTGCAGATCAACTCCCGACGCCAGAGTCACACAGTCTGCATCGAAACCAGTGTCACGCTGCTGCTCTGGAAATATTTAAATTGACTTTAGTTTACACAGAGGTTACAGTGAGACATTATACAGTAAAAATATCTATACAGTGCAGGAGAGTCCTCCCTTCATTTCAACCAATCAGTAAAAACCTGAGGCAAGACAACATCAAATAAAGCAACACACGTGGAGCAGGGAAGAAAAAATACCCCAGATAAAAATAATAACGATAAAAATAAATCAAGACAGAAGTTTGAACACTTTAAATGTGTAATACAAATCCAGTCACACAAAATTCTATTCAGATCAAAATCAAATTTTTTTAAATGTGTTTTCAAAGTTTTTAAAGAATTTTTCCCTTAATTTGGTTTGTGACCAAAAAATCTGCAAAACTAACGACGCTCCCGTCAGCCGCAGCTGTGTTTCTGCTAATTAACTACTGTTAGCATGCTAACACGCTAAATTAGGATGCCGAACATGGTAAACTTTATACCTGCAGGTGTGTTAGCTTCCTGATGCTAGCATTTAGCTCTAAGCCGATTACTTACGTATCCTATCATCCTCTCTTTTTCTCTGTCGCTATCGTAATAAATCACTTAAAAAGAACTAGAATCTCCTCGTGGTCGTATCCCTCCGCCCGTCATAATTGCTGTGAAGTCTTGAGTAATGGCTAAAAAGTGTTTTGTGAGGTCACACTTACCTTGACCTTTGACCTTTGACCTTTGACCATCAAAATGTAATCGTTCATCCTTGAGTCCAAGTGAATGTTTGTGCCAAATTTGAAGAAGTTGCGTCAGGGTGTTACCGAGGCATCGTGTCGTGGACGTTCGACACAAGTAACACCTTGACGTACGTAGAGACGACCTGAAAACAAAATGGCTCCCGCTCTGACTGTTGCCAATGAACAGGAATAAAAAGTGATGAACCTGCTCAAAGCAGCTCCATGTTCAAAGCCCAACTGTGACTTCTGAAGTTAAAAGCTTTGAACAACAAGTGCGTCCCAGCAGGTTCATCACTTTTTAGTTTCCCTGGAAACACTTCCTGTTGTGTTGATATTTTGTTTCTGAAGTTGTTTGTGCTTTGAGCTCCAGGGTTGATTTAGACTGTCACTCATCGACTGAACAAACATGATCCAGAGTATTAAATTGAACAAACAGAGGAACATCCATCACACACACACACACACAGGTGAACAACATTGCAACAAACTGACTCCATCTTGGCCCCTCCCCCTGTCAGCTGGGGGCGTTTTCCCATAGCGAGCACCTGAAGAGGAACGCTGTCAGGTGACAGGTGAGAGCTTGGTGCCAGGGGGTATTCCAGCTGCCACTATCACCTCACTGTAGAGAGGGAGGGGAAAGTGCAGCGCCAGCAGGATCAGGACATACAGGAGTTATATAACAAATCCCGACTGGGGGGGTCGAAGGTATCCGAGTACTTTTACTCTAATACTTTTTATTTCATGCTTCTTTATACTCGTGTTGTCCTGAGGAGAGAGGAAGGAGCTAATATTTCAGTCTGAACCAAGACTGAACCAGGTCTGAACCAGGACTGGGATGTGTTCAAACTCAGACCAGAATCCTGGTCTAGGTACATACAGAACCCGGGTGTTGGACTGGTCTGGTCAAGTTTCAACCTTCAGAAAATGACATAGACAGACAAGATACTGAGGTCCTGGATTAACTGTACTGACATCCACCTCTGTGGGTGTGGCTCGTCGGCCCCGCCCCTCACCTGCAGCACCTGAGCAGCTTTAAAGGGAGAACAGATCCGTCCCTCCTCACTTCTCTCCTCTCCTGCTCCCTCCACCGGAGAAGACAGACCAACAAACTCCTCCTCCTCCTCTACTCCAACTCCAGGATCACCACGATGTTCTCCTCCATGTCCTCACGGACCTCCATGATTGGCATGGGTGGCGGTATGGGTGGCGTTGGCGGCAGTATGGGGCGAGCATCCCTCAGTGGAGGCATGAGCTCATTCAGTATGGCAGGAGGAGCAGGAGGTGCTGGTGTCAGGGTCTCCCAGGCCAGCAGGAGCTTCTCCTCTGGCGGCTTCGGTGCAGGTGCAGGATTCGGTGCAGGTGGAGGTTTCGGTGCAGGTGGAGGTTTCGGTGCAGGTGGAGGATTCAGCGGAGGAATGGGGATGGAGGACAGCCTCATCGGCAACGAGAAGTTCACCATGCAGAACCTGAACGACCGTCTGGCCACCTACCTGGCCAAGGTGGCGGCACTGGAGAAGGCCAACGCCGAGCTGGAGCTGAACATCAGACAGTTTGTGGAGAGCAAGGTCGGCCCCACCACCAGAGACTACAGCGCCTACTTCGTCACCATCGCAGAGCTGCAGGGCAAGGTGAGGAACAGGGGTATCATGGGAAATGGTGTTCAGTGTGGCGTCTAGTCCTGCTGGTGAGCTCCTCTCATCCACTAAAAAAAATCCAATATAGAGGAAAAATGAAGAGTACGGAAGATAAAAACTGCCAACGTTTGAATGATTATATGTGAAAAAGGCACAAAAATAAAACATATTTTCTCTTTAAATGTTAATTATCTTCAATCTCTAATGATCACCAGGCATTGATCTCAAGTTGGAAAAGTTGTTTTCTTCTAACGAGTCTGTTGGTAACAAAAACAACGTGATGATAATTGATAACGATAATTAACGTATGTGAATAAAATACTTTATCTCAAGTTAACAAAGTTTTCTGTCTAATAACAAAACGATTATTTTGGAATAATCAAAGTTTTCTCAAGAAAATAAAATGATTGATTGATTGAAAAACAGGGAAAAAGAAACTGTAGTACCAAAGTTTTGTAATAAATCATCCTAGTAACGACGGATAGTGAAGAGTTTTCTTGTCAGAACAATGTAATTAACTCACGAAGTCAAGGACAAAATAAACAGATTGTAACCATGGCAACATTTGGCCATAAATAACAACAATAATTGAAGGAAAGCAGCTGAATATAATTCAAATATCTGAGGCTCAGTGATCAGACGGATGTCTCTGTAGAAACACGTGGAGCTCACCTGTGTGAGCGATGCAGGTGAGGCACCTGAAACCAGGTGTGAAAACCACTAAACAGTCGACTTATTGTTTAAAACAGCAGCTTAATCCACATTGAGAATAACTGTAAAATCCACCTGCTGTGAGGGCGGAGTCAGGTCAGAGAAAAAGGCTGTCGGATGAAAATGACTTCAACCGTGACAACACTCGTCCTCTATAAAGAACAGAAGAATAAATAGAACAACAACAGTAAACAAACATCAGACTCTCTGTAATTGGATGGATGTCTCTGTAGAAATAGTTGGAACTCACCTGTGTGTGAGTGATGCAGGTGAGGAGTTTAAAATCATGAAACGTGACATTTAAAATTTAAATTAAAAAATTTCACTATGAGAGTTTGAAGAGTTCTCTTCTGTGATTGGTCAGAGTCTTTTGGTGTGATATGACCTGTAGGTCTTAAACCACGCCCACCAGCTCATTAACAACCCTGATGATGATGTTGATGATGATGATGATGATGATGATGATGATGATGATCCTCAGAGCAGGGCCCTCGTCACCTCGTGGTTGTCGAGTCTGTTCAGGCGTCTGGAAGGAGATTTTGTTTCCTGATGAAAATGTTTTTACTCTGTTTGTGTGTTGTCAGATCCAGGACGCCATCATCGCCAAGGGAACCGTCATTCTGAGCATCGACAACGCCAAGCTGGCTCAGGACGACTTCAGGGTCAAGTCAGTGACGTGTTTGTCGTCTTCCACTTTTCCCTTTGTTCTTTGTTTCCTTCTATTTTCTTTCTTTGATAAAACACAGACACATAGAACTTAATAACAATAATAATAATAACTTCATTTATATACAGCACTTTTCCTAATAAAGTTACAAAGTTCTTTACAAGGAAAAAGTAAAACCAGATAAAAGAAAAATCCTGAGCTATATATATATATATATATATATATATCAAAATCAGTGAATAGTAAAAGAAAAAAAGATGAATTTCTTGTTCACCATGTGATATAATTTAACACACACTCTGTGCAACATCACTGTTATATTCAAATATCTATCCATATTTTTTAAGTTTGATATTGTCACTTTGCTGTTGTAACTCTGCAAACTTCCCCACTGTGGGACTGATGCTTCTACCTGAGAGCATCACTCCCCCTGCTGGCTGCTGGCGGAACTGCAGCAGGTGGATTCAGTGGGAGAAGAAAAACACAGAAAACATCCAGTGAAATAAAGATAACTGAGCTGACACAGATAAACTGACTGGAGGAGAGTTTTTAGTTGAACAGACATTTTGAGAAAATCCAAGTAAACATAATGAAGTTTGAATTTTGAATTGAATTTTAGTGAAACGTTTTTGCTTTAAAGTCAGAGATCAAATATTTCTTGTTCATGTTCCTCATTGTTTCATTGTTTTACTCTGTTATACTTTTTGCTGATACTTTAATTTGTATTTGTATGTTTGTTTTCCTACTGTGAGTAAAGCTGATATAAAACTACAGGTTCTGATGTTACGTTTAAAATCTGCTTGACCCTGAGTTGATGGTAAACTGTCCTCCTGCAGGTTTGAGAACGAGCTGTCCATGCGTCAGTCGGTGGAGGCCGACATCTCCGGGCTGAAGATGCTGCTGGGAGAACTGGGCGTGGCCAAGACCGACCTGAGCATGCAGATAGACAGCCTGAAGGACGAGCTGATGTCCATGAAGAAGAACCACGAGGAGGTAATGAAATCCGGACGCTTCTGGTCCTCACAGTGCGACTGATCACACCTGAGATGGCGCTAATGCTAGCATTAGCAATCTGAGTTACCATTAGCAATCTGAGTTAGCATTAACTCAGTTAATCTAAAGACAAGATACAAGAAACTAATGAGGTTCAAATCTATTGTGACATTAATGCTAACATGTGTGTAAGTGTAGTAAGAAGCTAACAAAGACTTAGCACTTTTAGCATGATAACGTTAGCATTTTAACATGACTACTAACATTAGCCTCACTTCAGTTCCTAACAGGAACCTCAACAACATTTTAATGTCTCAATGTTTTCAGCTTTTAGCAATGCTAACACTGTTAGCATTCACAGTGTGAATAAACAATTAAGACCGTGACACCTGTGGGTAAATCTGTGGCTCTGCAGGACCTGATGGCCATGCGGACTCAGATGAGCGGCCAGGTGAACGTGGAGGTGGACGCCGCTCCTCAGGAGGACCTCAACAAGGTCATGGAGGAGATCAGAGAGCACTACGAGACCGTCGCCGCCAAGAGCCGCAGAGACCTGGAGGCCTGGTTCAATTCCAAGGTGAGGAGGAAAACTGTCTGTCACAGAGGAACATCACTAACCTAAATATGATTCATTCATTCATTCATCCATCTTCTCCTCCTTCAGTCGGAAGCCCTCACTAAGGAGGTGACGACCGCAGAGATGACGCTGAAGTCTACGACCTCGGAGGTGAAGGAGGTGAAGAGTCAGCTTCAGGCTCTGGAGATCGAGCTGCAGTCACAGCTCAGCATGGTGAGTCCATTGGTTCCCAAAGAAAAACAAAGCAACGTTTGTTTTCAGGCAGAAGACTTAAGGAAAGTCCAAGTACCTGAAGATTGTACTGTTTGTTATTGTTGACACCTGGTCCAGATGTGGTCCAGGTCCTGTCCTCTAACCCGCCTGTCTCCCTGCAGAAAGCCTCTCTTGAAGGGACCCTGGCTGAGATCCAGAGCCGCTACGCCATGCAGATGAACGGATTCCAGATGCAGGTGAGTGGTACAGACCGCCGCCACCACCATGTTAACATCTGTTAGCTCCATGAAAGCCTCAGCACTGACACAGAATTCACCTGTGTGACCGTACAGGTGGGCAGCATGGAGGAGCAGCTGGTGCAGCTGAGGGCCGACCTGGAGAGGCAGGGACAGGAGTACCAGATGCTGCTGGACATCAAGACCAGACTGGAGCTGGAGATCGCCGAGTACAGGAGGCTGATGGACGGAGAGGGAGTCGGGTAAGAAGAGACGACTGATCCAGTCCAACGTTAAACTAAATCCGTAACTAAAACCAGTACTAACTAATTACTAGTTAAACCCCAGAAAGTCAGACAAAGACTAAAACCTACACAACCTCAGAGGAAGTTCTACCTGGCACAAAACCGGTCCTAAGACTAAAACCGGTCCTAAGACTAAAACCGGTCCTACCTGTGTAACCTTGTATTTCTGTGTCTCAGCTCTTCAGGCATGTCCACCACCACCACCACCACCACCACCAAAGTCCTCACAAAAGTCACCGAGCAGACCATCTGACACCAATCACACGTCTGTCTGATCCGGGGGCGGAGTCACATCTCAACCTATCACCTGTCTGCGTGCTGAGTCAGGGAACACCTCCACCTGATCAAAAGCTTTTTCTCATACTTATCCCTTCACTATTTTTCTGCTGCAGTTTGAACCGTGATCCCAGACTCGAGCTGGAGGGGAAACTTTAAACTTCCTTGATAGTTTTGGTTGGTGTCATCATCATCGCCATGACAACTGAACGTCTGTCTGATGTTTCAAGGAATAAAACTCAACAAACCACAAACAATGTGTCTGAATGTTTCAATGAACCTGGAGAAGTGGATGAATTAATGATCTTAAAGGTTTGGGAGCGGGCATCGAGTGTTTCCTCCTGTTAAACTGAATTAATAATATCACTCAACAGTCATTTATCCAGAACTCTTAACCACGTCAGGGTCTTCTTCAGAGGGTTGAGTTGAACCAGCTGTGGTCACATGACCTAAGTAAGAAACTTTGGTCATGTGACCACAGAGACTATTAGGTGAATTGTATAGGTGTGATATGTGGTTAAAAGCTCTGGGAAAAGCTCGTAAGTGGACCTTAAGATGAATGAAGAATGACATTCACAAACAAATATATTAATAAAGTGCAGTCGTTGTTTGACAAGTTAAGCAGTTAATGGGTTAACTTGTTAACCAGTGTTAACCTGGGGTCTCACTCGTTGCAGTTTTTCTTAATTTTCAAATTAATAGTCTTATATTCCAATTATACATTTCCAATTAGTTGTGTTATTAATGTGTGGAAAGACTAAGTTTCTACTGTTCCAGGATTAAAAAGATGATTTTAAAGAATAAATATATGATTATTTTCTTTATAAATAGAACTTAATTAGATAAATCTTCTAAGGAAATTTATTCTGAAATTACAGACTTATTAAATAAAATGTTACTGAGAACACACGCTGATGTTTAACAGGTATAATGTTTACCATCCTAGTTTAGCATGTTAGCATGCTAACATGGAAGGGTAACAGCAGTAACAACGTTCTGTATTTGATCAAACCTCAATCTGTTTGTTTAAACACACGATGTGAAAACACTCTTTAACCCTCAGTAACTGAAAACCAGAATTAGTCTAACGCTGTAGAACGAAGCTAACCAAAGCTAAAGTTACAGAACTAATCAACTGAACGTTAGCTGTCAGATAGCCACAGCTAATCTTCTCTAAAACTGAAGTTTAGCCAGTGATTTTCTTCTAGGCCTTAACTGTAAATGAAAAATATCCATTTTATGAATTGATATTGTTTTTATTCAGTTTGTTATTGATATTTAAATACGGCCGCAGCCAAATCAAAGAGAAAAAATAAGCTAACTAGCTTAGCAGCTCTCAGCAGCTGCATCAAACTTGATTTGGTGGTTGAGCTAAAATCACATAAATACTGTACATTAATTTATTGATTTCAGTCTTGATTCCAATCAGCTCTGGACTGTAAATAATAAAGTGAATTTTGAAGTGAAAACAAATCTGAAGCAGGGGCGGATCTACAGGGGGGCAGGGAGGGCAGCTAGCCCCCACTATAGAGTCTTGCCCCCCAAGCTGCCCCCCTAACTTTTGTGTTCTTAAAACTGTACTTGTAAAAACAAGACAACATGTCCACAAGCTTCTCAAAGCATTGAAACAAACAATAACTTAACCAAAGGTGAATAATAGTAAATGTAATCTTAGGCCCCTCAAATACTGAGCGACGCCCTGCATCAAACGCTCAGAGCGCCGTTCACACCCGGAGAGTCTGCCAGCGACTGAGCTGCTCCGAGCATCTCAAGGTGAGTTTCTCAGTTTAAACTTCAGGTGACATTTGTAATAGATGTAATGTATGCTAAAGGCGATTCAGCAATAACCGCACGTCCATTCATCCTTAGCCAAGAGTGAAGTCGCTCGCTCGTGAATTACAGGAGCATTTTGCCCTTTGATTAGTTTTGATTTTAGTAAAGACAAGATACAAAATATTAAAAAATGGCATGTTTGAATTCATAACATCTAACAGAGGGTCGCCGTTTCAGGGCGTTAAGTTCTAGGAGATCCATCATTTTTATTTGATTAGATCAGAAGCAGAAATAAAGAATCCACTCACTGTTAAACCAGGTCACATCCGTCACTGTCAACTGGGAAGATAACAAACACAGTGGGAGGAAGTAGTCTGAACATAGCTTCTTGTGTGATTTAAAGTTGTTATTAGCTACATGGCCCTAAAGTGTGATGTCATACAAGGATTTAACCACAGCTTTTCACATCTCCACCCATCAGGCCGGAGCAGCTGGAGGGACCGAAGAGGAAAAGGAAATGTAAAAGTGGATATTGCCAGTTTTTTGGGCAGGAAAATGCTGAGGACTGAACAGGAGGAAGAGAAGGAGAGAAAGGAAAAAGGAGAAGACAGTTTGCTGGTGAGAGCAGGAGGAGGAGGAGGAGGAGGAGGAGGAGGAGGAGGAGGAGGAGGCCACAGAATGAGGAGATGAAGAGGAAAAAGAAGAAATGAATGTGAGGGCTGTAGAAACTACAGTCTCTTGGGTGGTGTGTGGAAACGCGTGACAACAATAAATAGTTTAAAAGTATTTTGAGGATCTTTTGTTGAATCCATTTACATATATATATTCCCCTGTACGTCCTCCCTCCCCCCCCCCCCCCCCCCCCCCCAGGTGAAATGTTCCCGATCCGCCTCCGACCTCAAGCAGCTCAGTCTGTCGTTTTATGTCTGAGCTGTTTCATCACATTTTACTTTCCTGATTCAAGACTTTGTGCCATTTTAAAAAGTGATGGAATGATTTCACTGACAATCACTGATGATGATTCAGGGATTTATTTACAGGAAATTATTAGGAAATATATTTATGTGTGTACTTTTCTGACTTTATTCAATTATTCTGTTGAACATTTGAATTTAAATTTCTCGTTACACAAAATCAGCTGATTCCTTAAAGCATCGACTGCTTGGTTTTCATCATCGAGGAACTTTTCAAATCCCACCACACCTCCTCCTCCTCCTCCTCCTCCTCCTCCTCTTCACACCACCTCCTGAGTCCAGTCTGATGATGATGGAGGGTGAAGAGTCTGCACCCAGCTCCTCCTCCTCCTCCTCCTCACACCACCTCCTGAGTCCAGTCTGATGATGATGGAGGGTGAAGAGTCTGCACCCAGCTCCTCCTGCTCCTCCTCCTCCTGGTCAGTTCACCTGAAGCACAATCACAAAGAGAACAGCACCACACACAGCAGCTTGTACAGCTCAGGTTTTGAAGCCAGTTCACAGGTTTAATAAAACTTCAGACCGAGTCTGAATCATCTGTAGACCTGCGGAGAGGTTCAGAGCCTCCTCCCCTCTGATTGGCTGAGAGGCTCAAAGCCTCCTCTCTTCTGATTGGCTCCCAGACCTGTTGTCACTAGAGCTGCAGAGAGAAGCCTGAGAGAGGAGATGTAAAACTACACTGAGATGGTTTTTATATCTTCTGATGGATCAACACTTCAAATAAAACACAGAAGAAGAAACATGGAGCTTTAACTTATTAACTACCAACCTCTGTGATTACTTCACTAATTAAACCGACAGTATCTTGTTAAACGACGTTTGCTCATTATCACATTGATCTGTCCCTGAAGCTGCAGCTCAGACTGAACGTGAAACATTCAGAAACAAAAAGGAAAAATAATGATCTGAATCATTTGGTCTCTGGTAAAAATGAGAAGGTGGAATTTGATAGAAGATAGTTTTCTTCATAGAGGCAGAAAATATGAAAACATATAAATATATAACAAACAACAGAAGCAAGACGTGCCATTAGTTTCTTTAATAATTCTTTTCCAGTACAAGATGCTGCATCACCTCCGTCTTTTTTGCTGCTGTTTTTTTAAATAATTTTATTAATTATTTTAGGAATGACATTATCAATAGAAGATTTGTACACAGTGAGCGATCTGGACAAAGGGGGAGGGGGGGGGGGGTCTTTGTGCTGATGTGTTTGGTCCTGTTCATGTTGGAATGATTTTAATTTTTCTGCTACAAAAACTAAATCAGCCAATTATCAAAACGACAAAAAGATCACTGTGGTCTGTCCTGATCAATCAATCAATCAATACTGGTCAATAACAAATATCAAAATGCTGATATCAGGTTTTTAACAGTACAGTAACAGAGTGAATTCCCGCACCTGGAAGTACAACACTAGTAAACTGGCAGCAAGTACTCAAAAAGAAATACTCACAACTCTGTTGGCAAAAGACTGACATGAACTTTCACTGCTGAGGAACCTGAACCAGGACTCCGCCCACCACACACCTGTTCACCTGTCGCTACTTTCCTGATTTCCTGAAAGTGAAAACTGAAGTTTTCACTGTTTTTGTGCGACACTTTTGTTTCATTGTGTTTTATGAAAAATTTGATTTTTTTAAATCAAATCAAACATTTAACAATGAATAAAGTGAAAAGTTCAACTCAGAGTCAGAACAATCAAACACACACACACTCACACACACACACACACACACACACTCACACACACTCACACTCACACACACACACACACACACACACACACACACGAATTAGAGCAACTAATAATTATTTTCATTATTGATTAATCTGCTCATTACCCGATTAATCGTTTGGTTTATAAAATAGTGAGAATTGATTGTGTCTCGTCACAGTCTCCTGACACCTCAGTTTACCGTCAGCTTGACTTCCTAGTGATCGACCAATCAGATCGACTGTTACTGATGCACAGCAACCGACTGGATCAAAGTTTGAGCCACGAAACGTGAATCAAAAACGCAGCGACACTAACCTTCATTTTCTCACTGAACGATTCAGTATGAAACTTTTCTGTTTGCTGCTGATGTTTATTTATTGTTTATTTGTTGTTTATTTGTTGTTTATTTATTGTTTATTTGTTAATTCTCTCACACAGTTCAAGACGCTGCGTTAGTTGTCAGCCGACGTTGCTAACGACATGAACCTGGACTTGCTTGAGGCTACGTCCAAACAATGTCGCTATGTACGAAAATGAACTCCGTCTCGACTAACACACACGACCGTCACCTGCACTGAGCATGTGAGATCCGGTGTAAACAGGAAGTAGATTGTCTCCTCTGCAGCTGTAGCATTAAAACAGAGAATGTAAGTGAACAACAGCTGCAAAGACAACAAGGTCAGTGACACTGTCATTCATCATCATGTTGTATTCACCACTGGTAGTCCAGGCTGATGACAGCCAATCAGGAGAGACCGTGGCTGTGACCTCATCGTTTACAAAGGTCTCAGTTTCTGTTCAGACTACAACACAACCCCAGAGTTTTCAAAATAAAACGGGGCTAACAGAGTTTCCAAAACTCTCTGTTTTAAGGCCTGAGGACTGAGTCGTGTGGACGGAGGAGGAAACGCAGAAGAGATGAGTAGTGTGGACTAGTGACGCCGCCATCGTCTGTTTTGCCACCGATACGATCATCTATGAGTGTGATCGGCTGATACCGATCGTGTTTGTCATCATTGCAGACATTCCATCAGTCTCTCACACACGTTTTATTTTGGCGGGGCTTCACTACGCAGCTCACAGAGCTTCTCTCGGAGGATTAACAGCTGATCGGTTTGGAGGTGATCAATGACTAGGAGCATTAATTCACATCCACCCATCAGGTATTGTTAATGATAATCAGCAGCCGATCAATAGGAGTCTCTCTAGTGTGGACGTCACCTGAGGAACAGGTGTCATCAGTGGGCGGAGTCCTGCTCAGTTTCAGTAAAAAAAAAACAAGTTCTCAAACTTGGTCACTGAAGTTTTTGTGCTTGTGTTTCAGTGAGTTTCCTGGTCCTTGAGACTCACTGCGGTTCAGACCAGTTTACAGATTATCTACAAGCCCCTCAGTGTCACACCCACCCAGACACACAGTACGTAACATGTGCACACACACAGACACTTGCATAAGAGCAAATCAGTCAGAGTCCACCCTGCCCACAGATATAATGCAAAAAGAGCACAAAAGGTATGAAAATGTAAGAAAAAATTCATAAGGAAAAAGATTTATAGATATTTATAAAAAAGGAATAATACTTTGTTTGTCCGAGGTTAAAGGGTGTGTTCTTTCTTTAGCTACTGTCACTGCCCATGGTGCTGCTGCTGCTGCTGCTGGTGCTGGCCGTGTCCGCTCGCTCTCGCTTGTGGATTTGCTCGTGTGCTTTGAGGTGACCCGACTGGCTGAAAGTCTTCCCGCACTGGGGGCAGGCGTATGGCCGCTCCCCGGTGTGGATCTGCTGGTGAGCCTTCAGGTGCCCGAGGCGGCCGAAGCTCTTCCCGCACTGCGTGCAGCCGAACGGCCGCTCGCCCGTGTGGATCTTCTCGTGGGTTTTTAGCACGCCAGAGTTGCTGAAAGTCTTCCCGCACTGCGAGCAGGTGAAGGGCTTCTCGCCCGTGTGGATCTGCACGTGGTTGCGGTAGCTGGTTTCCTTGGTGAAGCTCTTGCCGCAGTGCTGGCAGCAGAACGGCCGTTCGCCCGTGTGGCTCAGCTGGTGCGCCTTCAGCTCCTTCGACTGGCCGAAGCTCTTCCCGCAGGTGACGCAGATGAAGGGACGCTCGCCGGTGTGCAGTCGCTGGTGCGACCGCAGGTCGTCGGCCTTGGTGAAGCCTTTGGGGCAGTGAGCGCACACGTACGGCTTCTGGCCCGTGTGGATCAGCTGGTGTCGTTTGAGGTTTCCTGCCTGGCCGAAGCTCTTGCCGCACTGCGAGCAGGTGTACGGCCGCTCGCCCGTGTGGATGCGTTGGTGTGTTTTCAGGTTTCCCAGTGTGCTGAAGTTCTTCCCGCACTGCGTGCAGGAGAAAGGCTTCTCCCCCTGCATGTTACGGGGTTTCCTCACCGTCGGGCTCTGGGTTTTGGTCATGATAACCAGACTCCCTCCTCCTCCCGCCTGCCCGGTCGCCGTAGCCTCCGCCGACGTCTTCCCCTCCGCGGCGGGCTGCAACTCGTACAGCGCCCCCCCTCCAAACTCAGGGTCCAGTTTGCCCATGCCGTCCATCAGCAGGGCGTCGGGGCGGAGCTTGTTGAGCTCGGTGCGGAGCTCGGCCATGTGGATGGACTCCAGGCCGTTGTGCTGCAGGTGGGCGGACATGGCGTTGGACTCGGGGTACTCGGCCTTCAGCGAGCTGAGCTCGGCGGTGTAGTAACACTGCAGGTCCACGTGGTGGTCCGACTTGATGTACTCCAGAGTGTCTGTCACCTGCAGGAAACAAGCAGCGTCAGTCAGTGTCGATTATCGGGGGGAATATTCTGCATTTCCTGATGTTTATAAAAACAGATAAAATATCTGTGAGAAAACATGTGACCGTGTTACATTTTAAAAGGGGAGGGGTCACACATCTTATTTGGTGATTATAATAATAATAATAATATATGATAAAAGTATTAAAGAGCACCTTTAGGTCACAGTGATCAGTTCACTCCAGTCAGGCTCTTTACAGTCTGATTACACCTGGAACATTAAACTGATGGAGTCTCATACAGTCCTGCAGTAAATCCTCCTTCATGAAGGTTTAATCTTCAGTTTGTGTTAAAACAGATTCTACTGACAGAGGTCCTGCACACCTGGTCCTGACCAGGGAAGTCCTGGTCTCAGACTGGCTCTGTTCTGTCCTGTAAAGCAGGAGACACTTAGTGTGATCCAGATCAGCTGTAATCAGGTCTTTGTTTAAAAGGATTTGAGGTCATCAGCTAATGATCTTAAGATCTGGAGACTCTGAGCTCACTTGACCTGATCCTGAACCAGGACCTGATCCTGAACCAGGACCTGATCCTGAACCAGGACCTGATCCTGAACCAACCTGATCCTGAACCAGGACTTGATCCTGAACCAGGACCTGATCCTGAACCAGGACCTGATCCTGAACCAGGACCTGATCCTGATCCTGAACCAGGACTTGATCCTGAACCAGATCCTGATCCTGAACCAGGACTGTATCCTGAACCAGGACCTGATCCTGAACCAGGACCTGATCCTGAACCAGGACCTGATCCTGATCCTGAACCTGGACCTGATCCTGAACCAGGATAAAGTCCTGAACCAGGACCTGATCCTGATCCTGAACCAGGACTTGATCGTGAACCAGATCCTGATCCTGAACCAGGACCTGATCCTGAACCAGGACTTGATCCTGAACCAGATCCTGATCCTGATCCTGAACCAGGACCTGATCCTGAACCAGGACCTGATCCTGCACCCACTACGTCTTAGATTTTAACTCATCTATTCACACGACTCTCCAGACCCTCAGACGGTGTTAGAAACGCTGCTGGACCAGTTTTATTTTGAAGCTGTGGTGTTTATTTTCACAGAATTAAAGTCTTAAAGCTTCGGGCTGATCAACCGCTTCAGTGGAGAGGTGACCCACAGGGTCTCATCATCCAGGTGAGACCAGGTGAGACCGGGGATCTTTTACCTGAGAGATGTAGTCGAACACGGAGCTGGGCTCGTAGTGCGACTTGTAGTCCAGCTCTGTGACGTCGCTGTGGTGGAACGGGCCCAGGTGGTGGTTGCCATGGTGACCATGATGCTCTGACTTGATGTAGTCGAGACCGCTGATCTCCATCTTGATCTGGTCCTGGCCTAGCTCAGCGGTGGACAGCGGCTGGATCTCGGACAGGTCCACGGTCCTGATGGGCTCCAGGTCTCCGTCCTCCGGCTCGCTCTTCACGCACGGCAGCATCACCAGCGGCTCGGCGATCTCTGCCGCCAGCGAGCTGAGTGTGGGCGTCGGGCAGTCAGAGGAGAGGAGAGCCAGAGTGGGCGCTGGCGCCGAGGCAGCGGGCCCCGGGCCGCAGTCCACCTGCAGGGAAGGGTCCAGGGGCGGGGGAGGGGAGCCGCACTCAGGGGGCAGGCCGAGGCTCAAACACTCGGTCTCTAAGTCTGTCATGGTGAGGGGCGGAGCTAACCCTCCTCACCTCACTCTGTTCAACACCTGAAGTATTGCTGAGGTCCACCTTCTTCTTCCTCCTCCTCCTCCTCCTCCTCCTCCTCCTCCCTGACTCCTTCCTCCGCTCCCCCCTCAGCTGCTGAAGACAGCTACCTGTCCTGAGAGAGGAGGGGCTGAGAGGTAGGGGGCGTGTCCCTGAGAGCCTCCTCTGGTAATCCAGCAGCGTCACCACCCACACCTGACGGGGACCAGCCTGCAGACACACAGGTGAGATCACAGTGAGGTTCACACACATCATCATCCTCCTCCTCTCTGTCTGTGACTCTCATGGTCACACTGTACGGACCAATCACACGGCAGCATCACAGAGCCAGTGATAATTCCAATAAAGTTTATTTAAAACAAGATGGCCTCCGCGTCGTCCACAATTTTAACAGGTAGAGTCTGAAACCGCTCTGCAGTCTGAATGTACCCTATATAGTGGACTCTCAGTATCCCACAATGCATTGTGAAAAGTACTGTAGAAAACAATATAGACGCAGCAGGGCGTGTGGAGTTGAGACAGACAGAGAGAGAGAGAGAGAGACAGAGAGAGAGAGACACAGAGAAGAGAGAGAGAGACAGAGAAAGAGAGAGACAGAAAGAGAAAGAGACACAGAGAAAGAGAGACAGAGAGACAGAGAGAGACACAGAGAGAGAGAGAGAGAGAGAGAGAGAGAGAGAGAGAGAGATGGTTTCAGTCACAACTAGTGTCTCTCTATGCTTCCTAAAGATCTACGGCCGTGACGTAGTCAGACCACATCAACCTGCAGACGACTGAACCCCCCGACCTCTTCATCTGGACCCGGTTCCACAGAGACCCATCAGACTGTCTCAGTAAAATACAGACTGACTCACTTTAAGACAAACATCAGACACCTTACCTCCAGACTGACTCAGGTTTAAGATAATGTTACCATGGTAACAATCAATGACACCTGCACTGACCAGTAGCACCTGACAAAAACAAACGGCTCATAGTTTGCGGTTTTCTAAGATGTTATGGAGAGAGCAAAGAGAGTTTTTATTAGCTAAATCAGATTTTAATTTTTGTTGTTTCACTCGTCTGTATTTTCAAAGTAAAACGTCCTGCAACTCTTGAATTCTTCCTAAACACAAACTTTCTGTTGAAGGTAAACTGAGCTCAGAGGTTGGATGTGGTTCCTCGGTCGGCCATTTTTTTTATTTATTTGGAAAGTCTTGCACCACAGTCCGACTTAAGATAGTGAAGAATAAAGTGCTTTGTGTAACAGATGAATTCAGACTCAGTCTGTCTGAAGTCTGTTTGTTAGTCTGTCTCTGTGAAACCAGCTCCTGATGTTGTGACCTTGAACACACCGTCAGACTAGCAGCAAACAATTAACTGTGACGTTTCGGTCCGAGACCTTTTGCCTGATGAAGGTCTAGGACCAAAACGTCTCTTTAGTCTTGTGAAGAAGAATATCCTGCACACTGCTATGGCTCAGCATCCCAATTTATTAATCATCCTAACATCTGCAGCTCTCTCCACCTTCATCAGAGGCGTTTTAAACAGCTCTTACAATGACGATAATGCTCCACCCACCCTGTCCATCCCTGGACACAAGAAGAGCGGAGCATGATCTATCACTGATTGTGAAAACATCAGTTTACTTTAGTACAATTACTCTAATGTGAAGTCCTGTTTCACTTTGAGCTTCATTTACTGGGACCAGAGTCTTAACGAGGCTCTGACGCTGATCAGTCAATATTAGAGTAGAATCCAACAGTTACACAATGACTCACAATCAATAAGATATTAAACACAAACAATTAATTCTGTCTATAAAATGTCAAATTATATTCTACAACAGTTAGTTCAGACCGAGTAATCTGATTGGACGAGAGTCATGCCATCAGTGCTGATATAGAGTATAACAGCACTGGGACTTTTCCCTCCACGTATCCCTCCTCCTCACAGCTGATCTATCACCGTTAATCAGCGTCACATTAACGTCGTTATCGATCTCAGACTGTAACAAACAAAGATGAAAATATTTCAGAAATAAGGTTTGAATGAAACGATGTCGTCAGGATGAAGGAAGAAGGTGGATCCTCCAGGAACACCTGAGGGAACGAGGAGACGAGGCAGCAGCTAGTGTCACTGTGCAGGTCAGGAACATGTTTATGTGTTGCTTAGCAACAGTCCAGTACCTGTCCAGTTGAGGACAAAATAAATGATGAAATAAACAAACAAATCATAATCTGTTGTTGCTTATGTAACTATCATGGTGTTTGTAGAACTGACCGAATCACAGCTTAAATAACGATGAGAATGAATGAAGCTCAGAGAAGCTGGTTTTTATTTTGTTAAATTACGTGTCTCGTCTTATTTTGTATTTTCACTTCACTGTAACTTTGATGTCTTTGGACACTGAGTGGACTGAGCATCAGGACGACCAGGACAAATCACTGTCCTCTCTCTGGTCCCAGTGTTTAAGTCCAGGACTAAAGGTCTGTCTTTCCATCGAGGTTCACTCCAGATTTACCTCAGTTTCAATTTCTTTGTCTCCTCTGACAACGAGGCTCGTTTCCACTGTTACTCCAGTTGTTCCTCCATCTCTACCACCTGGGGGAAGCAACTGATATCTACCAGGGAAAACAAAAACACGACCCTCTTCCTGTTTTGGTTGCGCAGTAACAGACACACTTCCTTTGAGCCGTAAATCAAACCTTCATTTTACTGTGAAATTTTGTGTCAGAAAGAAATGTTTAGTGAAAGTGAGGCTGATGGGGAACCAACCTAAACACTGATGTCATTATTCTACAGCCGTCACACTGTGCCATTAACATTTACTTCATAATGACAAGTTCAAGAAAAACAGTGTATGGCCACTTTAAAGTAATATAGACGTCAACATGGGAAACATTCAGCTCAGAAACAGCTGATATTTCTAACTATCACACCAAAATAACACCGGTCTGATTTTTTCTAAATATACATTTTTAAACTGATTCATTATTTAGGTAAATTTACTGTCTCTGTTTAATAAATTATGAGGAACGTGTGATCACATGACGAGGTTTTGAAAAACAAAGTTTAGGTCTTGACTCTGCTCACACCTGAGATCTGTACAAACTCTTCCACTAATCTTTACTATCAACCAACTGCATGGGAATAAACACCATAAACTTCCCACAGGTGAGGTCTTTAAATGTCTAATGTTCAAACAACAACAACAACAACAACAACAACAACAACAAAAACAACAACAACAACAAAACAGTCAGTTTACAATAACATCCACATATACGTAATATAAACAGGAAAAGCTAACTGGCTGAAACGAGAGTCTTATGTTTTTTCTTTCTTTGTTTGAAAAATGACTCAAACTTCTAATCAATTATCCAAATAGTTCAACTAATCAACTGTTTCAGGTTTGGTGCATGAAGTCCAGTTATCATCTGACAGACTCCTGACACTGTTGTACCTGTGTAAGTAGCACCGCAGCACGAGCCCCGGTGGAGCAGCAGCGAGCCCCGGTGGAGCAGCAGAGCCCCGGTGCGAGCCCCGGTGGAGCAGCAGCCAGCCCCGGTGGAGCTGCAGCGAGCCCCGGTGGAGCTGCACGAGCCCCGGTGGAGCTGCAGCGAGCCCCGGTGGAGCTGCAGCGAGCCCCGGTGGAGCTGCAGCGGCCTCCCCGCTCACACACACTGAAAAGTTTGCAGCAGTCTGGCTGGATCAGCGCTGAACGTCCGAGCACCAGTCTGCACTTTAACACAAAGAGGCCGGAGAGGCTGAGCAGCGGTCCGCATCCTGCTGACCCACCGCCCGGCTCTCTCCCAGCGGCGGTGCGGGGGCAGGAAAGTTGTTCCCGCGGCGGTTACCTGTGTCTTCAAACACTCAGGTATCCTGTTCAAGTCGCCACGCAGCCGCTGCACTTACTGACTCAAAGAATCTGGCGGTGATTTTTTTCATCGGGATGTTTCTGTCCGTTTCTCCCTCCCGCAGCCTCCAGTTCACAAGCACCGACTTTTAGTTTCACCGATTGTCGCGCTCAGAGAGCAAAGACCCGGTGACAGAGGCGGGAGAAGTGTTTAAAGCAGCTTTTCAGGCGTACAAAGACAGGGCAAGCTGCCATGTCTAGCTAGCTAGCAGAGCTAGCCAGTGGCCATCTTGTTTATCACACTAACGTCGTTCGCAGCCTGCTAAGCTAACTAGCGGGGCTAGCTGATGTTAGCACGGGCAGAAAGTGAGAGTGAGGCGGGGAGAGAGGTGGCAGCGGGGGGAGCAGCGGTTTTGCACGCTGGCTGGGCGCAGCGGGGAGCGGCTGACAGCGGCCCCGACACAAAAGAAACCAAGTGTGTCAATCGGTGAAATCCGTGCGGCGGCCGACGATGACACTCGCGGGCATTATCTGTCAGAGAGCCGTGCAGCCCGTTAAACAAGCAGGAAACCGAGCGGAGCGGCAGCGAGCTGAAGGACGAGAAAAGGAGCACTCCGGAGCGGAGCAGGCGGGTAATAACATCGGGCACAGCGGTACGTTACCTGCGGGTGGTCCGGTTCATGGCAGGCTGTCCGCTTCGGTTCGGTCCGCTGTCCGTCACTTGTAGCTAACTCTGCTGGACCCGCCACGTCCACCTCGGCAGAACAACCCGCCGCCTCTCCTCCTCTCCTCCCCTCTATCACTGACTAATTCCGCTCCCTCCTTCCTCTCTCGCTTCTTTCCCCCCTTCGGTACTCCTCCTTCCTTCCCTTCCCTTCCTCCCTTCCTTCCTTCCTTCCCTTCCTGCCTGCCCGCTGCTCGCTCGTGCACATACCCGTTCAGGCGGGTATGTAGGTAACCACAGTAACGGCAGGAGGTGGGTACAGTGATCAGCGTCGCGCGCAGAGCGGGTACGCGCTCGCTACATTGTTACAGAATCATCATAGTCACCTGGATCTCTGTCTCTCTCTCTCTCAGCTCCACGCGCCCCGCTGCGCCGGGTCACCGCGTTCAAGTGGCAATTTAGTGACGTCACTCCGGGACAATTACAGGACATCAGCGGCTCCTGAAAAGTCTTAAAAGGCAGTGATTTCAGCTGCGTCAAAATAAAAGCCTTAGAAGGTATTACAGTTTTTCTTAATTACTAAAACACTAAATTCCATCCTCTGAAACAAACAGTCAGTGGCCTGAACACTTCTACAGAGTCAGTCACTATTGGCCAAACCATGAACTATTTCCACCTGGTCAGACAAGTTTCAGATCTCATTTCACCTTTTCACAAAACTCTAAACACATTTTCACTCTGAAACTCACTGATGTGTAAAGGTGCACGCAGGTAGTTAAACACAGTTACAGCTCAGATGTGAGTTTAGACACAACTCAAAACTATTCACACTTTTTTGCTAATTATGTGATGAAACCCATATATATATATATACACACACATATATATATATATATACATATATATATATATATATATACGTATGACATTACAGTACAATACAAAGGCCTAATGAATCACTTTTAGTTACATTTAGTGTGATGTGCTTTACATTTGTCTTTGTCCTTTTTGCCTTTTGTCATTCTGAAGTTGTAAACAGACTGAATCCAGGCCATCAATACTTCATAGGTAATTATGGAAGAGGATTAGGGCCACATGTAATTTTCTTTGTTTTTTTCTGACTTTGACTCAATTTTTTTTTTTAAGAATTGTTTTTCTTATTATGACTTTAAACTCAGAATTCTGAGAAAAAAAAAACATCTCTTGCCTGTTGTAGACATCAATTTTCACAAGAATTTAAATGAATAATTTATGTTTTCATTTGTTAATCCTTTACACGTTATAAGAAAATGGGCAAAGACAAGAGAAAGGTCCCGACCCTCCTACGAGTTTTGTTGTCATTTTGTCTCTGTGGTTACGTTGCTAAACGTTAACAGTCACATCACAGACGCTGTGGTTCAATATAGGACATGTAGTTAATTTTCTAATTCCACCACAAAAATGTTCTGTACATTAGTTTATATTTAATGTGACAGCTCCGAATTTCTGCTCCTTTAAACATGAATAGTTTCTACAGTGAACACCAACTGTTTACACTGAATTCGTCTGTTGCTGTAGCAACTGCTCACTATAACAGTGCTGCTTTATTTAACAAGGAACTACCACTGCTGCTGTTATAGAGTTTGTGATGAAAGTTATAACAATAAAATGTTTAACAGTGAATTATTAATTTACTCCCACCATAAGAAGATGCAATAACAACAATAACTCATTATTTATAGCTTTAGCTGCTGTGGGCCTGTAAAGCTCATTGAGATGCTACATGTGAGTTTGGACTGTGACCATCAGTCATGATGCTCAGCATCATACAGCAAACATAGATTAACACCAGACTTAATCTGATAAGCAGCTGTGACCACTCCCACATTTCCAACTTTCCTGTCATGTGACACATTTAACTTCAGCAGCTACTTAATCAAGATGTCACAGAAGTACCAACATTTAGGAAAAAGACACATACGTATATATATATTTTTTTTAATTTAAAAATGAAAGGGTAAAGGTAGTTAGTTGAGTGAATAAGAGCCGTCAGACCCGGCTGGGTAGTTGTGAACATTTATTGGTTTTATTTGAATTTCAACACTAAAAAGGACCCGCTCTCATTGAGTTAAACAGGTAATAAAAATAAAAACACACCATCACCATCGCCTTCATCGTCCTGGCAGACAGTTGGAACTTGGCGTAAATGACATTCAAATGGTGCAGCTGTGATCAACACGGGGCACAAGGTAAAAGAGCCAAACACATCAGTGAAGATTCACCATTTCACCGGTTCAAGTTGTAAAAAGTTGGCAATGATTCACTCAAAACTGACACTGGTCACAAAAAGGTCAAAGGTCATATCAATTTCCAGTCAATTTTAACATTGACTTACGATGGAAATGAGCTTTTTCCATTTCCTGACTACAGGTTGAAATGTCTTTTTGAATTTTATTGTTAAATAGGAAATTCTTTTAGATTTGGTTTTATTAGAGTGTTGAATTATAAAAAGGGAACATATTATCAAAAGTATTGCATAAAATCCAAACGCTGAGATAAACTCTTTCAGTTCATTGAGATTATACAGGGAGTAAAAACAGATTGAAAACAACATTAACAATAATAAAAAAAGCTCCAGGATTTGAACATGACGTTTCCCTGTGTCATTATTACAAACATACAGCCTGCTTTAAAGTAAAACCATTTATATTGAAAATAATAAAAACACTAAAACATCCCTTTCATCCCCTCATTCTCACATTTGCATCAAACAATAAGAGGAGCTCGGATCGTTCCCTGAGGAACCCCAGCGTGACATTTCACAAACTCCAGCTATTCTTTTACAAAGGGACTATAAAGGGTTCTTTAAGGAACCCTGTAGGATCATGTTATTTAAAGAGACACGTCCCTCTGGGCTCCCAGTGAAAATAAATTTTTACTGCAGAGTCGAATCCCTTCTTTTGCTCATTTTGCTTGTTCACAGCCTGAACTTTAATCAAAGAGGCTGAACTGAAACAAAATGGTTTTCTTTCCACGTGGGAACCACAACCACTTGAAAATGTCCAACAATAAAACAGAAGTCTCAGGAGTCGTGATGTGCTCTGTGATATGTACACATGAACGGCCTCTGAATGCGTCTCAGTAAATGATCCAATGTTTGACGTGTAACAGCTACAGACTCTTTTCTTTGAACGTCCTCCTTTTTAAACAATGTTTGAAGAGAAATGAATCTGATTGAAATTATTTTATAAGTCACAAAATAAAATAAGTACTTCACAACCAGAAATCACAAGATAAAAAAGAAAATTTTTTTAAATCAAATAAATAGAAATTGAAGATAATTTCTGGTAATTATCAGATATTAAAAAAACATCTTGTTGTGCGTGATTATCGTATTTATGGGGTGAACGTCCTGTAATTCTGGGAAGGGTTATTTACGAAAATAACAAGATTTTTCTTTAGTTCTTTACTGTATCACATCATAATGACTCTGTTTCTAAATTCTGAAAGAAAATCATTTTAGAAAACTAACGATATGTTTTATGTAATCCTGAAGATAAGACTTGGTGTTTCATAAATATAAGATATCTCATAATTTCAGATTTTTCACAAAATGAGGAGCAGTTCTCTCGTAATTTGGGTGCAACAATTAATGGAAATATAATCAAAATTGCAATATGTCCAAGTGCAAATATCCAAATCACAGGAGCTGTGATTTTTCTGATGAAGGTAAAATGTGTCACATTGTTGTGCGTTCTTAGCATTAGCATTGATAGCACCATCAGTGTTGTGGTGCTACAGAGGCGCTCTGGCCTACAAATCATTCTCCAGACGTAGAGGAACATGACCAACAAAAATCACATCATTTTTATATTTTCAGTGAAATGGAAAAAACGGAAAAACAACCAAAAAAAATTATGTTTTTTGCTTATATTTTAGCCTTACTTGCAATAAAGAGGTGCTACATTTTAATTAAGAAAAAACATCTTTTGTCTGCGTCTCATATTTATAATAATATGATATTAATGTAATTAATATAATAACAAGAAAAGAAATCGTCTAATTTTGAAAAAACTCAAAATTACAAAAACTATGATCATTAAAAAATGTTAAGAGCTTGTTATGGAGATCATGTGACAAACATATAATATTTATAATATTTGAACTTCAGGAAATCAAACTTGTCCTGCCAACAACACAAAGAAAAATAAACTGTCTCCACACTTTAATTATCTTCACTTCATAAAATCTAATTTCCCTTCGTGTTTTCAACCAGATACATTTCTCTCTTTTATGGCTTTGTAAACAAGGACAGGAGGAGCAATGATTGGTTAATAGGTCACATGATGCTGTTGCTGTCAGAGGAAAACCTCACCATCTCCTCAGTCTCTAATCTTCACCTTTCTACTCTATTTTCTTCTTTCATGTTTTAGTTCAGTAAACAATTAAAGTTAATATTGGAGATACAAGGTTTTCCTCTGGCAGCAGCAGCTGTATGTATTTTATCATCACAGTGCAGAGAAGCAGCTGCTATCCAGTAAAAACCACATAACTGAATGTCGGAGCAAAGCATCAAACATCAGGACACATCTGGAACTGGTTGATAATTCTTTTCTCATATGAAAGCTGTTGTGTGTATTTTATGTTGCTTGTGTTTTTTTCTTTCTATTCTTTTAATGTTATATTTTTATCTTTTTAACTTTGGTTATAGCTCCATGTTTGAGCTCATCATTAGTCTTTAGTTCTTTTACCAAGTGCCATGCAAAACCTATTTATCATTACTGTGTGATATTATTTTTGGAAAGTTGCCAATCAAAATAAACAAACAATGTTTGACAAAAAAACTTTGAAACATCTACAATAGTTATTTCAAACAGGCAATACACCGCATTACAAAACTGAGATTAATTATTAGGATTCATAAGACAAAAATACTAACGGTGAGTCAAAACTTAAAATGACCAAGTAAGTAAATTAAAATAAGAGTGGAATCTGATCATTTTGACCATGTGTATTTTTATTTTTATGATTCCTAATTTTTGTCTTTTGTCTTGGCATAAAAAGCTTCCATATATCAGGGCGTCTTTAAGCCTGGTGAACATTATGTGAAAACCTGAGAAGATGTGTGTTTTCAGTCATGTGGTTCTTACGCAACAGCTTCAGGCTCCATTTTAAAAATCTGAGACGCATTCAAAGTGAAAAAATAAAATAAACATGTTACTGTAGTCAAATATCAACGCTGTACATCTGCTGAGGTAATGAGGTCTGTGTGGAAAGAGGAAAAACAATAAAACACTTGAAATGTTTCACAAAGAAAAATGAGGTATCTGAACCCGCGTGGAGGCTGAAAGTGCAACGATGAGATCAGACGAAGATGCAGTTTGCAGAAAAGCGGTTGGGTAATTCAGATATTAGCAAAGCTGCAGTGTTCAGAGGCAGAGACAGGAAATTAAACAGTAAAGTATTAATTATATTTTCAAATTAAAGTAGGATTTTACCCGAGACTAGCTGGGTTCAGGATCCACCAAAATCAAACGCACCTTAAGGTTTTAATTTTCGATGGTGGTCTGATTGTTTTTTTGCGGATGAACGTTCACCAGCAGCTGTGAACAGGCTCTTTTCAACAGTTCTTCAGCAGATCAAACTCGGCCGCTCGGCAGAGTTCAAGCTTCGTATTGCTTCAAATGTTTGTTCGAACGAGTTAAAAACAGAATCACTAGAAAAAGTCTCAGTTTGCAACATTTACAAAGCTTAAAAAAATGTTGGAAACAGCTGATTGTTCGTGCTGAAGCATCACAGAGCAGAAAAAACATCAATACATGAAGATTACCAGGATAAATCACTGATAGATTCATATTCATATCCGTCATCCCTCCACGTCTTCCTGCTGTATGAATGGTACAAAGACAGTGTTGAAACAAACAGAGGAAAGTGTAGGAATGATTCAATAAAACTGTCACCAGAGAAGTCTGAACGCAGTCTGAACAGAGTCTGAACGCAGTCTGAATGCAGTCTGAACAGAGTCTGAATGCAGTCTGAACAGAGTCTGAACGCAGTCTGAACGCAGTCTGAACAGAGTCTGAACGCAGTCTGAACAGAGTCTGAACAGAGTCTGAACGCAGTCTGAACAGAGTCTGAACGCAGTCTGAACGCAGTCTGAACAGAGTCTGAACGCAGTCCGAACACAGTCTGAACACAGTCTGAACAGAGTCTGAACGCAGTCTGAACGCAGTCTGAACAGAGTCTGAACAGAGTCTGAACAGAGTCTGAACAGAGTCTGAACGCAGTCTGAACGCAGTCTGAACAGAGTCTGAACAGAGTCTGAACGCAGTCTGAACGCAGTCTGAACAGAGTCTGAACAGTCTGAACAGAGTCTGAACGCAGTCTGAACGCAGTCTGAACAGAGTCTGAACGCAGTCTGAACAGAGTCTGAACAGAGTCTGAACAGTCTGAACGCAGTCTGAACGCAGTCTGAACGCAGTCTGAACAGTCTGAACGCAGTCTGAACGCAGTCTGAACAGTCTGAACGCAGTCTGAACGCAGTCTGAACGCAGTCTGAACAGAGTCTGAACAGTCTGAACGCAGTCTGAACAGAGTCTGAACAGAGTCTGAACGCAGTCTGAACGCAGTCTGAACAGAGTCTGAACAGTCTGAACGCAGTCTGAACAGAGTCTGAACAGAGTCTGAACACAGTCTGAACGCAGTCTGAACAGAGTCTGAACAGAGTCTGAACGCAGTCTGAACGCAGTCTGAACAGAGTCTGAACAGAGTCTGAACGCAGTCTGAACAGAGTCTGAACAGAGTCTGAACAGTCTGAACGCAGTCTGAACAGAGTCTGAACAGAGTCTGAACGCAGTCTGAACAGAGTCTGAACGCAGTCTGAACGCAGTCTGAACGCAGCCTGAACAGAGTCTGAACAGAGTCTGAACGCAGTCATCTCACTATAGACGATGTGGTTATGTATCATATTGTGTTTTTGACATTTTTTAATTGATGAAGAGACTGTTTCCTATAAAAGCCACGATTAGCTTCATGTTTTTTCCAATGGAGTTGATGCAGTGAAGGTGTTTTCCTGTAGAACTTATTGATCTGACGGCTCTAATTATTATTCTGTAACAGACCAGAATATGAAAGTCACATGGTCTGACAAACTCTTTTCATAAACAATAAAAAACTCCCAAAATGGCCACAACATCTGAACGTTTTCAGTCTAGTTTATAACTTTAAATGAAGCTGCTTGGTTAAGATAAAAAAACATTCAACACCAATAATCAACTTTTTGAATTTGTAATTTTGAGCAGCAGGATCCAAAACCTTTAGATTTATAATCAGATGTTAAAATTTCACGTGTCAAGGTTTCTGAACGCTGCTCCATCTAATTACACTAACTGATCTTAAATTTCTGATTCTGCTAGAAAACATTACATGATTATCATTTAGTTGGTATTAATTGTTGTACTTGTTCATGTTAATTGTTAATCTAAAAATATTAAATATTATTTGGTTCCAGTTTCTACAAGGTGATGATAATAAAACGAGTCCCTCCCATCTTTGGACAGAGTTCATAAATCATCTGAAGGCATCAGGACTTTGGGACATAAACACAAATACATGTACATTTGCTTTCTTTTATCTCTCAGAGATTTATGATATAAAGACCAGACAAAAAGTCAGAGATTATGAAAATAAAATGAAGAATTAGTCTAAATTAGTCGTTCAGTGCTTTTAGTTTTGTTGTCACTAGATCACCTTTTTCTTTCAGGTGAAAAGTGCTTCAATAAAAATAAAGAAAACCAAACAATCTTTAGTTTCAGTCCGAGAAAAAAAGCATCTGTGGTCATGTTTGTCTGTCGTCTGTGTCGTATCTTTATCACCATAATGAACCGTTGCAATGAATCACAGTCTGAAGAGTCAGAGTCAGTTCGAAACTAAATATGGATTTTCATCAGTATTTTGAACGTTTTGTAATTTCACATGAAGATCTGGGCAAGTTTGGAATTTACTGGCAGGAAAAGAAAACTGAGATTTAAGATTCATAATCTTGATTTAGTAAATGTAAATTTTAATTCAACATTTTTACTTTTTCCAAATCCTGTGTAAATTTTGACTCATTTTGCATAATACTGATTTAGTGAGGGAAAACTTTTATTCACCATTTTAGAATTCAGATTAAGTAAATCAAAATCTTCATTTAATATTTTATCTTTTTTTTTTTCACTCATTTCACTTCTTTCCTTTCTGCCACAAACAATCTTCCATACAGATCAGATCAATCAAATCAATTAGTTCGTCAAGAGGTATTTGTGTGTTAAAATGAGGTTAATGAACCGAACCAAAAGACGCAGGAGGGATGAAGGAAGGGAGGGAGGATTTAAGCTTAAAAAACCTTCCTGTTGCTCTTTTCTCGTTTTCTCATCAGTTTTGTTTTAAAAGTAAAAACTGTACAACAAACAAAAAGGATACAAACTGCTGAGATTCACATTCAACGAGTCCAAACAAAAGATGCCACTGATGCACATGATGAACTTTATCTTCCTGTGTTTGTTTTCCTGTACAGGTAGTGACACGAGAAATCCTCAAAGATCATCTAAAAATGTAAAATGTGACGACAAAAATGCACTTGACAAGAATCCAAAATCGTTAAAAAAAAGAAGAAGAAGAAGTGGAGTCTGTTTGTTGAGAAAAATAATAAAGGGCACTTTAAAAACAACCATGTAGAAAAATCAAAGGTCACTTGTTCCTGTGGGAGTGACCGTCCACGCTGTACAGGTCCAACACCAACAACAAAAACCACCAGGACGCAGGAAACGACTCCCGACTGTCCGGCTGCCGCGGCAACGAGCTTATTGCAAAAAAAAAAAAAAAGGTCACCTACAGAAACTCACCTGCAGCAGCTGGAGGTCGTTTCCTGTCCAGAGGAGGATTGTGGGTATTTTACAGGAGGAGTTGCAGCAGGAAGAGGAGACGTCTGTGTGCGTTGTTGTCGTTTCCCTTCGTCCCCTCCGGTCTGAGATCCTCCTCGTCAAGTGCTCTCCAGTCTGGGTTCAGTTCTCCTGATGATCCGGATCAGATTCACTCTCTCGTCCCTCAGACCAGGTTCAGTATTCAGTATCTGCTGAATTCAAATCCTCACGAATCCCTCAAGTCCAGCTTCAACTTTTAGAAGAAATTCATTTTAAAGCCCCAGAAAACTTGATGTTTTTCTCCTCAACGTTAAATAAGCAACATTTCAGATAAAAGTCCAGGAGAAACATTCAGAATTATTATTTTCATCAGCTTGAGAGTGAAACCAGTTCAGACTGGTCTTCATGTTGGACCTGCTGACTGAGGGATCAGGTTTCAGGGTCTTCGGGTCTTGGTTGTGGTCTGGGTTCTGTCGGCTGAGAAACTGAGACCTGAACCTTCAATACTAAAAACATCAGAAACTCTTCAGCGTCTGAAACTCATGGATCCAGGTATTTTACCAACTGTGGAACCAGATCCAGAACAGAACCAGATATTAGATCCCAGCTCCGCCTGGTCCCGGATGATTACTGACCATGTGACCTTCCTGCAGAGACGCTGTGATTGGCTCTGTTTAGTACCAATGATGAGGAATGGGCCAAGTCTTGATCTGTTTTATCATCATTGTCAATCAAGTTATCATCACTACAATTGTAATTCTACTTTAACACCACGTGTGTTTTTCAGTCATAAGTTTCCATGTTAATGAGCCAGGCAGCTCGTTGTGTTTGTGTTGAAATCCCTGTCAAATGAATAAAAAGTAAAAACTATACAGAAAAGCATTGTGTAAATTAAACAGGAGACGTTACTTTAAACTGATTGTTCTAATTCTGATCCAGATGTTTACGTCACATTCACAGACTTTTATTGTGGTTATTATTTTATCCTCTTGGGAGAGAGGCAGCAAAGTTTGAGCCAATTATACAAATTAGCTAAAAGTCCATCATGGAGAGGTCTGTCATCACAGATGTACATGTAGACCATGTGGAGCTGGACTTGGGTGTCAAATTTCAGGTCGATCAGACTAAAGTTGTGAGGGGGCGTGGCCTTTTGAATACTGCATTTTCGAGCCTTAATTACAGCGCCCCCATGTGGCCGATTGGGCTCAGACTGCTCCGGCAGGAAATGAAAATCATTTCGAGTCATTGGGCCGATTTTCATGTTTCCAGCTCATTCCAGCTCACAGCAGAAGACAAATAACAATAATAACAATAAACCTGAGCAAAAACAATATTAATCTATAAAATTATTGATGACGATAAAAGCCAGATCAATGAATGATGACTTCAGTTGATATGAGTTGTTGTAAATATCACTGTTGGCATTCTATGAGGATCTAGATCCGGTCCCTCTCTGTGGTTCTGTACCGTCTTCAGCTGATGGTTCTGGATCGTTCTGGGAGCTTGAAGGTCACATGACAGCAGGAGAGTCTGAGCTCTGGTTCTGATCTGGTCTCCGGTCTGTGGCTCCTCCTCTGGTTCTTCTCAGCTGTTGTTGATCCGTTTGTGATGACCCTGTTTCTGTTTCCAGTTGAGCCCAGGAGACCTCGGCGGGTTCAGGACCGGTCCCCGGCGTGCTCGGTCCGCACGTGGCTGTGGAGGCGGATCGCCGAGGAGAACCTCTTTCCGCACTCGGAGCAGCGCAGCGCTGAGGGGGCGGCGCCGGGCGGAGACGAGGGGGACGCGGTGTCGGCGGCGGTATTCTCTGCGATGTGGGTCTGACGGTGAGCCTTCAGCAGAGACATCCGGCTGAACCTCCGCCCACACTCCTCACACTCCGACCACACCCTCCGCCTCTTCTTCTGCAGGGAGAGCAGAGACCAGAGCTGAGACCTGATCAATCAGTCAGTCAGTCAGTCTGTCAATAAGAAACCTGATCAATCAGTCAGTCAGTCAGTAGGAAACCTGATCAATCAGTCAGTCAGTCAGTCAGTCAGTCAGTATGAAACCTGATCAATCAGTCAGTCAGTCAGTAGGAAACCTGATCAATCAGTCAGTCAGTCAGTAGGAAACCTGATCAATCAGTCAGTCAGTCAGTCAGTAGGAAACCTGATCAATCAGTCAGTCAGTCAGTCAGTAGGAAACCTGATCAGTCAGTCAGTCAGTCAGTCAGTAGGAAACCTGATCAATCAATCAGTCAGTCAGTCTGTCAGTAAGAAACCTGATCAATCAGTCAGTCAGTCAGTCAGTAAGAAACCTGATCAATCAGTCAGTCAGTCAGTCTGTCAGTAAGAAACCTGATCAATCAATCAGTCAGTCAGTCTGTCAGTCAGTCTGTCAGTAGGAAACCTGATCAATCAATCAGTCAGTCAGTCAGTCAGTAGGAAACCTGATCAATCAGTCAGTTAGTCAGTCAGTCTGTCAGTAGGAAACCTGATCAATCAATCAGTCAGTCAGTCAGTCAGTCAGTAGGAAACCTGATCAATCAGTCAGTCATGTGACGTAACACATGATCCTGCTGTTCCCGATGTGTTTGTTTATAACTAGATAGATTGATAGATGGATGATAGATGATTGATAGATTGATGATTGAGAGATGATTGATTGACAGATGACTGATAGATGATTGATTATAATGACAGATGATTGATAGATTCATGATTGATAGATACTGTAACTGTTTAACGAGTGTGAAACGCTATTTTAAATATGTACCTGTAAGTTTCTGACGTCACTTTCATTCTGTTACCTGAGATTCCAAAACGTCTTTGACCTTTTTAAGGATTTCCGTGACGCCTCCCGTGTTTGTTTATAAACACGTATAAACTGTCCAACGCGTCTGCAGAGAGTTTTTTATACTCAGCTGCTCCTGGTTTAAACGACGGGATGTGAACGCAGCGTGAACTCAACCTGACGGATCAGTTGTGAACGTCAGCGGCAGACAAACGTTCGCTGTGAACTTCTTTCAAGCTCCATGTTTCTTCTTCTGTGTTTTATTTGAAGGGTTCATCCATCAGAAGATAAATTTGTAGTTTTACATCTCCTCTCTCAGGCTTCTCTCTGGAGATCTAGTAGGTCAGTGAGCCAATCAGGAGAGAGGAGGCTCTGAGCCTCTCTTCTTTTTATACTTTATATAACTGTTATTTTATACTGTATATACTGTACTGATTAGTTTACAACCCCGATCCTTCATCTGTGAGGAAGAGGAGCTGAGGGAAACAGTCTGTTACAGATGCTGAAACTCAACTTATAAAAGCTAATCCAATAATCACCTCTTATCAATAATGTTATCTTCTCTCTCTCTCATACACACAGACACACAGACACACAGACACACACACACACACCCACACACACACACACACACACACACACACACACACACACACACACACACACACACCCTTGTGTCTCTCCTATCATGTCTCTGGTCCAGATCACAGTCTATGATTCTTATGCTCAGCTCCGAGGCATCTGTTAATATTCCTCAGGCTTATTATTATTCTTCCGCCAAATTTTGGCGCGTAACTCGTCCCACAGCTTTGAGAAAACCCCGCTAATATAAACATCAAAACGTGCGTCTTGATCCCGAAAGAGCTGCTATGACTTTTGGTGTTAAAATTCCAATTTTTCCCAAAGTTATTCCCAAAAAACTGGGAATAAATAAAGCATTAGAAATGCATTGGAATTTTCTTTAAAAACCCACAAAATTTCCCCTTTTTTCTGAGTCACCCAGCTCTCTCATACCTGCACGTAGAAATGTGATTCAAACTATAAAACGGAGGAAAACTTCTGCTCTCTCAAAAAGACAGGAACTGTTTTTACATAACATGTAAACTTTTCAAACTGTGAGCACTCAAAGGAGGAGTGCAAATCACTTTCTCTTCAAAGTTAGAGTGACAGCGTCAGTTGGCTAGAGTGCGTGAAGCAGTAAAAAATAACCTTTATTTTTATTTTTAACTCGAGCTCACGGCCAAACCGTAAAAAGGAGACAAATAATTCTTTCTGAAAATGTAGACATAGTTGTTGGGATTCATAAAATGTAACTTTGACAGGCAGGGTCTGCACAACATTTAAACGGGGGTGCCGAGTCCGGCAGCAATACCTGTCTCACTCTCATTGACACCTAATGTAATCGTCTTTTTTTTTCAAAAGAATCTCTCTCTGTCTTCGCACTGAGCTTACTCACTCATTTTAAGGAATATCTGAATAAAATAGAGACTGTAGAAACTTCTGGCTTCAGTGTCTGGCACGGTCTTTTCAGTTTTTGAAAAGAAGTAACGGTTTTCTCATAATTTGCAGTTGTTTGAAGCCATGTAGAAGCCAAATTCTGGGCAGATGTTCACATTGCCATGGCAACGGCAGCTCCTGACCTGACTCTGACAGCCAAGGGCTGCGTGATGTCATCGCTACAGTGACACAGAGAAGATGTTTTACCCCCCCCCCCCGTGCTAATTACACAAATTACCCAACATGAATCTCTTAGCAACCACAACACAGGAAGTAAGATTAAACCTCAATTCTGACCTTTAGTTTTTTTTCATCTTTAAAATATAAAATGTTTTATTTTTATTTAAAATGTGTTTTTACTGAAGAAAAAGAAATTTTAAAAATGTACTTTTTCCTCCCTCACCTTCCTCCCTTTGTCCCCTTCCTCCTCCTCCTCTTCCTCCTCCTCCTCCCCCCTGGTTGTCAGGGGTGACGGGCAGGTGCGGCCCAGCGGCTCGACGCCATCTCGGCAGTTGTTGGTGCCATCGGTCGCCAGGGCAACCAGCGTCTCCTTGGCAGCGGCGTCCTCGTCGTCGTCCTCCAGCAGCTGAGACGGCAGAGTCAGGAGACGGTGAAGCATCGAGGCCGAAGAACGACGACCTGACGACCCTGGGGGGGGGGGAGGGAGAACGTTTAAGGACCTGATCAACAGGAAGTAAATAAAGATAAACTTAACAGATCTTAGTCAGCGCTGAAATAATCAGCTGATTAATCAATTATAATAATCAAAATTCAGAAAACTAATACTAATAACCTCAGACTTTACTGTGATTTTATTCTGGTTTCTAACAAACGATTCCTTTAAACAGATGGAAAGAACTGGTTTCACACTTTTACAGACGAAAGAAACAATGATCAGCTGTTTTCATATCTGTGGAAATGAATCCAGTGGACGGCAGTTTAGAGACAAACACACACTCACACACTCACATTCAATTTATGTTTTTTTCTATTTTGATTCTTATTTTTCTGTATCTTTATTTTTATATTCATACATTATTAGATTCTTCTACTTTATTTTTTATTATTTATTTATTTATAATATTTTTATTTTTCAGTTTTTTTTTATTTTTATAAACTTGTTTTTGTATTCCTTTATGTTTTAATGACTTCAGCTCCGTCATCAGGCGTCTTCTGCTCCTTTTAACCTGTTCACCGAGTCACTGAGACTCCTCCCTCACCTGTGGGGCTGAGGGGGGGTCCAGGTGAGGGTCTGGTGGCGGTGCCCCCTCCCCCGCCGCTCCTCTGACCGTCTGCGGCATCGTCGTCAGGAGAAAACACCTCCATGTCCTCCAGAGGAGTCCAGCGGGGGTCCTGCTGGGGGGATGAGGGGGAGGGCTCCAGGGTCACTGAGGGGGCTGAGAGAGGCTGCACCTGCTCCACCCCACCCTCACCCCTCCCACCCCCACCCCACCTCCTCCTCCTCCTCCTCCTCCTCCCCCAGCAAGCTCTTTGATCTGCCAGACGTCACTGCACCACTTCTGACCAAACACCTTGTCCAGGATCGGAACCCAGTCCTGAGACACCGAGAGGACGGGGGGGCGCTCCGGGTCTGAGGGGGAGGAGGAGGTGAGGAGAAGAGGGGGAGGAAGGGGGGGGGAGGTGAGAGAAGACGGGGAGGAAGAAGGGGGGAGGAGGTGAGAGGGAGGAGGTGAAGAGAAGACGGGGAGGAAGAAGGGGGGAGGAGGTGAGAGGGAGGAGGTGAAGAGAAGAGGAGGGAGAGATGAGGACAGATAAGAGAAAGGGGGAGAGATGAAGGTGAGTAGGGAGGACACGGGGGAGGACAGGGAGGTGAGGAGAGAAGGAAGAGATTCAGAATTAATAATTTGTCAACTTCATTGATTGGGATTTTAATGTGAGAGAATCATCAATTAAAAACTAACGAATCAGAACAAACAGCTGGTGAAACAAACGAGAGAAACAGTGAGGGGGGAGGACGGGGGGGGGCGGGTGAAAACACAATGCAGTCACACACATTTAAAGGGTCAATGTCAGTATTTCAGTTCTACTGAAGTTAGCATGCTAACCAGCTAGCTCCAGGACGGTGGTGATTGGCTCAGTCTGTTGATTACAACGAACTGAAGGTATAAGGTACCTGTCCACCAGGGGGCGGAGTCACAGCCAGCAAACCACAATCTACAGTCACCTCCTCCTCCGCTCAGACCAGGCCAGGTCATACTGTTTATCCACAGTCAGAAAATATTCAGTAATCGTGTTTGTGTTTCCTGAGGTCACACTAACGTTGACCTTTGACCCTTGAACACCAAAATCTGGTCAGTTCATCCTTGAGTCCAGGTGAATGTTTGTGCTGAATTTGAAGAAGTTCCATCAAGGTGTTACTGAGATAACACCTTGCCGCTCTGACTGTCGCCGTGTGGAGGAATAAAAACATAGAATAAATCCAGACACCCTCAGAGGACCTGGTTGCCAAGATGGCGACGGCGGAGCAGCCCACTCTGAGCTTCAAAACCTGTGGGTGACACACAGAGGCTACATCCATGTTTATTTACAATCTGTGGTTGGAGCCTTCATTGCCCAGGAAACGAAGGATGCACTTTGAGACTGTCTAGGTGCTGTGATGTCACAGTCGTCTTCAACAGCAGCCATTTTGTTTTCAGGTTGTCTGTCTGTGTCGTTGTCATGGACACGATATCTCAGTAAAACCTTGACAGAACGTCTTCAAATTTGGTAAAAACATTCACCTGGACTCAAGGAACAACTGATTGGATTTTGGTGGTCAAAGGTGAAAGGTCAAGGTTGATGGTGTGGCTAAACAGGAAATGACCTGGATGGTCTGAGAGGAGGCAACTGGACTTTGATTGTTTTTACTCTTCGATGTGTTTGTCTCATTTTATTCACATTCTCCTCTCAGTTCAATCCAGGTGATAATCTGAGCTCACATCTGTGGCCATGGTTACAGTCGCTCTGGTCTGCCGCCCCTCTCTGACCTCACCTGGTCCTGTGATCCACTCACCTGTTCAGTCCTTTACCAGCCTGACTCAACATGTGTTCACTCACCCTCCGTCTCTGCCGTCTTCTTGGACACCGTGACCTCAGACAGCTCCTCCCGGGCGTCGTCTGAGCCACTGGGTGACGCTGAGTCGTTTTCTGATCCTCTCCTCCTCCCCCCAGCTCCTCCTCCTCCTCCTCTCGCCTTCTCTCCTCCCCCTCTGTCGGAGCTCTTGCCCAGCCTCTCCTCCAGGACCTGCTGCTCTCTCTCCATCTTGGTGATCTCCAGCAGGAGGTCGTCAAACGAAGCCTCCACGATCTTTGTCAGCTCACGCACTGCGAAGTCCAGGACCTGCTCCATGACCGACTTCAGCTGGTCTGCAGGAGAGGAGATCTTCATCACCTTCACCATCATCATCAGCCACTGTTTAACATACTGTATTTCAACAATCACATGGCGGTGTCCTGATCTACGCCGGTCTCTCCTGTCTGTGTAGAACCAGTACGTAGTCATAGCCCAGCTGTCAGAACCCATTCATTAGTCTGAGTGTGTCTGAGTCTGTCTGTCTGTCTGTGTCTCTGTGGACGGTTAAACAGAAGCTGATTTGTTGTTAGGAGTGATGGTTGTGCTGATCAGCTGACACAGTCACTGATATGAAAATTAAACTGATCAATCAGATAAGTTTGAGCTCATGTAGAAACGGTCTCTGACACAGGGTTAAAATGTCACCACTCATCATCATCATCATGTCATTTTTCTTCTCCTTTAAATCAACTCATGACCGAACAGGCTCCTCTTGGGACCTCCAGCAGGGTCCAGACCCACAGGTTGGGACCCACTGACATGAACCACAAGGTTTATATTTGGTTCTTCAGATCACTGCACTGGATCTATTTTCCGCTCAGGAGCCTCATCACAACGCCACACGGTTTCTATGGAAACGTGTTTGTAGATTTTGGGTGGACTGAGCCTTTAAACATAATCCTGACACACACACACACACACACACACACACACACACACACACACACACACACTTTATCCCTGCTCATCAACGTCGATAACCTCCAGATATACTCGTGTAAAGATGAACCGATCACCAGGCGTTTAGAGATGAGCAACACCACACCGTCCATCCATCTGTCCTCCAATCAAACATGTGACCTGTCATGTGACCCGCAGGATGACCCACTTTCAGCTATAAAACACCCACATTAATAATGACACCATTCATTTTATCTCACTGACACAAGCGCACACATCTGAGGTGTGAGCGGCTGAACAGTGGCTGTTGCCGCGGTAACAGACGGTGTGAGCTCATGTTGTGTCTTAGTGCAGATGGTGACGCCAACGTCCATGTTTGTCTTCAACTAATAAACAGACGAGTCTCTGCTGTTCCAGATATGTTCCTGATATTAACGTGTAATATGATATTGTGTTCATTAACTAATTAACTGATCAGTTAATTGACAGAAAATTAATCAACAACAAATTCAATGCTCTTCTCACTATATTAAAATCAATATCAGAGTTTTATCCATTTGAAATAGGAAAATATTTTGGGTTCATGATGAAACTGTGTTGGACCAATCACTGTGACAGAGGACGTCAGTGGAGTGGGCGGACCTTCAGAGGACGTCAGTAGGAGTGGGCGGACCTTCAGAGGACGTCAGTAGGAGTGGGCGGACCTTCAGAGGACGCCAGTGGAGTGGGCGGTCCTTCAGAGGACGTCAGTGGAGTGGGCGGACCTTCAGAGGACGTCAGTAGGAGTGGGCGGTCCTTCAGAGGACGTCAGTAGGAGTGGGCGGACCTTCAGAGGACGTCAGTGGAGTGGGCGGACCTTCAGAGGACGTCAGTAGGAGTGGGCGGACCTTCAGAGGACGTCAGTGGAGTGGGCGGACCTTCAGAGGACATCAGTGGAGTGGGCGGACCTTCAGAGGACGTCAGTAGGAGTGGGCGGTCCTTCAGAGGATGGTACAGGAAGTAATATTACACTTGGCCATGTTGCGATTTCGATCATATTTTGATTATTGCGCAGCTCTCGAAACAGGCTGCGTCAGAGGTGGAGCAGTTCTGGAGGAGGAGGTCTGGTTATTAGCTTCAGTTAAGGTGGGTTTATACTGACACTGCCTCTGTCCTCACAGACTCTTCATTCATTCATTCATTCATTCATTCATCCATTCATTCATTCATCCCTCATGTTGCGTCCAGGTTAGTGCAGTGACAGCAGCTCAGAGTGTGAAGTGTGAGAACAAGCCTCTTCACTGTTTATCGGCTCTGATGTCATTAATCACAGATAAGAGCTGATCTGAGAGCAGATCAGACACCAGCTGGAATTCCCCCTCGGTCAGTCTCTTAAAGGAGGTAAAAAGGAGGGAAAACTGGGGTCTGGTCCACATGTGACCTTATCTCCTGGTGTGGATCCATCCCCTCTGAGGTGTTGGTGTCACCTCCCCGACAGGTTCATGAACACTGTTATCATCTCACCATTAGCAGCTCCACTAGTTAGCATCTTTTCAGAACAGTTAGCATATTTTTAGAACGGTTAGCATAGGTAGCATCTTTTATTTGTTTATGCTGACAGTGTTAGCGGTTGTGCTAATGCTAACTCCCGCTCTCTGTACTGACAAGGTTTCAGGTGTATTTAGCCCCGCCCCCCTCCCCACTAATTGACAGGATTGGTTCCTGAGGTCTGTGACATATGAAACCCTGGCTGTCTGAATGCGTGTCATTGGTTCACTGCAGTTCAAGGTGGAAACATTCAGTTATGGTGTTGGGATTAGCTTTAGTTTAGGATTATTTTATTTAGGTTTATTTTTATTTTATAAATTAGAACAACATCCTTTCACATTTTAGCGAGATCAACACGAAACCACTCGCTTCCATTCATTTGTATTTGTCTTGTGACTTTAATTCTATAATTATGAAACTTAATTAGTTCATCACTGCGTCCATTTCATGACTGTTTAATCACAATCAGCACAGTACAGATTCTCAACCAGTCACAGACGAGCGTCAGGCATCACGACCAGTTACACAAACACACTGGTGGGAATCCCCTGATGTGAAGGCGACACAGCTGATTTCCTGCCTGACAGTCATGACTGAGGCAAGAAGAAGACAAAGAGTCTGTTCACATTGTTTCACTAGATAAAGATGATCAAGAAACTTCTCATGGGAATCTAACCGGAGACCTTCTGGCTGAGGGGTCAGGGTCAGACTGACCATATATGTCCATATGGTCACATGACTACCACAGAGTGAGACAGCCTGTGTGATCAGAGCTGGAATCAAAGCTCTGCAGTGGAGCTGAACACGAGGGAAACATCAGTACAGTGAGAATACTGTAAGTATGTGTTAATACACACACACACACACACACACACGTGTGTGTGTGTGTGTGTGTGTGTGTGTGTGTAGATTCATATTGGTAATAACAGAACTGCAGATACACACAGCTCCGCTGCTTCACATAGTGATTGATTACATCCAAAGCTTCACTACATGTATTAATGAGCATAAAATATTTGCTTAAAAAAAAAAAACTAAAATGATTAATGAATTAACAAGATGGCTGCAGATTAATTTTCAACTAATCAATTATCAAATAATCAACTAATCATTAAAGGTCTGTGCATGACACAAACAAACTCATCTTCCAGTTACTTTCTCAATGAACAGATTAATGTGACGAATGTCAGTTGCAGTCGACCATCAGTCCAAAGAAATGTTTTCTGTCACAGAACATAAAGAGCTGGGGATGTTTGATGAATGACTGATTGATTGATTATGTAAATAAATGATGAGTTGATCAGTTAACAGACCAGCCTTTAACCCCTCCTCCTGCAGTGTCCATATAAAAACATGGTGTTGATGCAGCAGAACATCACAGAGAAGCAGCCGTGATTAACTGTGGAGCTGCTTCTCCAGCTCCGAGCCCAAGACTAAACCTCCACACCAGGAGGAGGAAACTGTCAGAGGGAGCAGAGCCGCACACTTCACCTTTACACCTTATGAGTGGTTATTATGAATGAATGTGACGATGACTGGTTCATCCTGTGGTCTATGAGATTTCAGAAAATAGTGAAACTAGAATCACCACCTCACAGTTCTCTGCCTCAGCCAAAACGCTATTTGCGTTCTCGAGATATTACATTCACAAGGCCAAAACCATGTTTTGTGAGGTCACTGTGACCTTGACCTTTGACCACCAAAGTCTAATCAGTTCGTCGTCATCTCCAGGTGAATGTTTGTGCTAAAGTTCCGTCAAGGTGTTACTGCGATATCGTGTCCACGAGAATGAGAACGATGGAAAACAAGATGGCTGCTGCTCTGACGCTGAGGAACAAAAAGTCTAAACTGTTGTTGTTGTTGTTGTTGTTGTTGTTGTTGACCAGCAGAGGAAGTCCTCGCAGCTAGAAGCTGGAACTACAACCTGTCTGACATTTTTGCTTGGAAATAAAGGACTGAGCTGAAAAGTGACGGCTGGTGTTTCAGCTCTGCGGCCGAGTGAACGAGTCTGAGGAGAGTGATCTTCCTCCTCCAACAGCAGGTCAGAGGTCAGTTTATGTTCCACACAATCTCCTCCTGAAGACTAAACATCGTCCTCATTAAACTTCCGATCACTGCAGGATCTCGTCCACTCAGACACAGAGATCAGCAGCTGATATAAATCAGAGCCAAGAGCTCTCAGACAAACGCTGACCTCAGCAACACACACACACACACACACACACACACACACACACACACACACACACACACACACACACACACACACACAGGCTGGTGTGAGCTCGACCACAGTCTGACGCTTCAGTCTGAGCTCAGGGAGCTACTTCAGCGCGCTGCACAGGATCTCCTCAGTTGAGGAAACACCTGAAGGCATTTGCTACTGTTTCCATGGAGACCGTTTGTTTGCTGGCATCAGCACTTGTGTTACCTGCGCACATCTCACCTGTATCGTCTCTCTAAAATCGAGAGAATTTCCTTCTTTTGGTCAAATTGAGGGATCTGAAGAATCAGACTAAACAGACTAAACTTTTCATCAATGAATTGAAAATTAATCAATAATGAGTCATAGGGGTTGTTTTAGTCGGGGGGGGGGGGGGGGGGTAGTCAGGGGTAGGGTCTGCTCTGTCTCCGATCTCAATGGGGGTTCATATAATAACTTACACTAACAAACCCACGGCGGCTTTTCTTCTCCACCTCCTCCTCTCTCCATCCTTTGTCCCTCTCCTCGGGGAGCAGAGGTCAGAGGGAGAGCGTCGCCCTGTTTTCCTCACAGAGCAGAGTGACCTCTGACCTCAGCGTGTTGAGGCCGCAGCCTCATCATCTCACTCTGTGTGTTACTGTTATTGTAGACGAGCAGCGTCACATTCAAACTCGCATTTTCTTCTTATAGAATCAATAATATAATAATAATAATAGAAAAAATATAAAACGCTTCTCTTCTATTGGACGTGATTCTGTGCCCTGAGATCCCGAGTGGTCGTGGCGTGTCATGGCCTGGTTTTTCAGGGAGGGAGGGAGGGAGGGCGAGTGAGTGAATGGGAAGGTTTGCGTGTCAGCTGTGTGTTTGCGTTTGAGTGCACAGATGTGTGCATGCATGCGTGAGAGTGCGGCGGCGGCGGCGTCCTCGAATCAGCCCGTCAAAGCCCTTTTTTTTTTTCTCACGTGTCTCTGCATGTGGAGATGATGTGTCTGTATCTGGTGTGTGTGTGTGTGTGTGTGTGTGTGTGTGTGTGTGTGTGTGTGTGTGTGTGTGTGTTGCAGCAGCTGAAACCACCCAAACAAACACAAACCGCCTGTTGTCTGTTGGTCAGACACAACGACACGTTGGAAGACGTCACTTTGGACACAGATTTTATGATGATTCTGCTTCTTTATTTAATCAATCGATTAATCAAGAATGATGAATTAGTTGATTAATTGGCTGGAACAAGAAAATCAATCATTAACTATAAACTGAATATTTGGGATTTTTGACAAAACGAGACATTTAATGACGTGACGGGTTTTTCAGTTTTCTGATGTTTTGTAAACCAAACCATGAGTCAGTTTATCAAGTCAATTGATCAGCAGATTCATTGATGATAATGTATTGTTATTGATAATAGCCTTGATGTTTTGTTGTTTATTGATTAACCTGTCATTGTTCCTCTAAAGACATTAAAACATAACCGTCAGATTATGATGTGATCATATTGTAGGGCTGCCTTGAACTTTGACCTCTAGAGGTTCAGTTCATCAGTGAATATTATTATTATATGTGATTCATTCATATATAATATGAATATTATATCAAATATTTGCAGTGAAATTTTGAAACATTTTCAAATGTTTATCAGAAACCTGGTTTTCTTTCACGGACGGTTCCTTACTACACTTTTTGAAACTCTAATTAATGATCACAACTTCCATTTAATTTTAGGTGTTTTATTCAAATGTATAACATCTGTGGTCTTCGCTCCACTGCAACAGGGCGATGGATCACACCTGTCTGAGATCGTCACAATAACTGCGACTGAGAAACTATTTTACTCACAAAACAAAACCTCAGAGACTGAAGTGTAAATGAACACGTCACTGTGGCGACCGTCCTCCATGTTGGAGCTCTCGCCAGCTTGTATCCTGAATGGCGGAGGAAGCCGTACTGGTAGAGGCTTTCATGGGGCTGACTAATACGAGCTGTGGGTGGATGGGCTCGTTAAAATACCAGCCCAGTTTTCAGTCTCAGTCTGTGGACAAGTCGCAGTTTGAACATTTCACTGACAGTTTGCTGCTTATTTACATTTTTAGAACCAAGGATTTTCCTCAGTTCAGTTTCTTTCTGGATTAGTGAGTCAGTTGTGAGGAATGGGAATTTCTGTCCCTCCGATGAAATCAAAGCAATTATAGAAATATCACAGATTTATGCACTACTCATGAAAAATACTGTTTTTATACTAAACAAAGAGCCAGGCAGATTATATCTGACCAACACAGGAGTTTAGAGGCTTGTACTGATATTTAGGTTTAAAATTCCAATAATTATAATAATAATAATAAGATATTTTACAGTGTGAATAAAGGTGTGACCATTCTCTGGTGGACTAACCATAGAACGGTGCCAAACGTACCTTTGGCATTTCTCATCTACAACTTCTCGTCATTCATCTGCTGACGTATGAGCCAATCGCTCAGATGTTTCTAACGTCGACTCGGCAGATTTATCGCTGCGGCTTTCACTCATCATTTCCTGACAATTAGCTGGTATTTAGCTGTTCGTTCAAATTAAAAGCACTGGTTATTAATACCTTCCAAAAGAGGTTGAAGTAGTTTGGCAGTAGTTATAAAGGAAATGGACAAAGTGTCGATACGATAAGGAATCTGTAGGTAGTGAAGTGATACTGAAGTACTGGATGTTGCTTTAGTACGTGTACGACAAATTCATGTCGGGGTGGATAATGAATCTCAACACCGACTGAGATTCAGTCAGTTCTTAGAGGATCACAAACTGTCAAGAACCAAAACAGGTGGCACCAAAAGTCTCGTCAGACCAACCAGAACCTTTCTGACTTCTCGTGTCATCACAAGGTTCCTTGTTGCAAAAATTGCAAAAATTCTCAAAAAGCCTTTTTTATAAAAAAACATTTTTATACTTCTCAAAAGCTTTGGTTAGTATCGGCACCAAACCGTGGGTATCATGCAGAGCTGCGTGTCGCCATGTTTTTGGGTTTCTGGTAAGGGCTGAACTGGGTCCGCAGAGCGAGTATGGAACAGGGCGGCATCACAAGACGCGCCAGGTTCAGAGCTATGTTCACTTCCGATACCGCTTCAGTTAGGTCACATTTTGCCGATCTCAGTGCTTGTACGTTTATTTCGGCTGCGCCCGGCGTTTCCAACAGTACCTATCCCTGGCACCTGAATGTCGTCCCTCCGACCTCTGAGCCTGTTAAAAACAAACAGGAAAACCTCCGAACCGATGCCTGTGGTTTCACGTCTAACCTGAACGAGTATCCGGAGCCCTGGAGGCATCTTTGGCCTCTAGAAGTTGAACCGGTGATGAGTTTGAGTTCTGCTCCGGGTGATAAATCTGACTAGACACCCGTAAAACCACTGAAAGACGTGACAAGTCTAAATATTCACCGCCCGTGCTGCATCTTTTGCCCTCTGATTTTTCGTGGCCCAGTCCCTCTCTTCACCAGTAAACCCTCTCCTGTGAACTTAATGTCACAAACACCCACTCGGCCATTTTCCCTCCTTTGTCCTGGTCCCCACCACCACCACCACCACCACCACCACAACCATAACTATCAACGCCGCCCCTCCCTTCCTGAAGAGGACAAGGCTATGGAGCTTATTTTACGACACTCTTCTGGAACTGAGGTTTGGTATTTTTATTTGAGACTTCGTAGTGTCTTTGTTTTTCGACTGGTGTTGCAGGACCAGACACTTTTTTCTCCCTCATGAACCTGTTCTGTCAAAAGCTTGAACCAACCTACGTGTTATCTAACATGACACCCAGACATTGTGTTCATGGCTGAGGAGGCCTGGCAGCTCAACAGTCAGCTCTGTCACTCCTGGTTCCTCTTTTTAAGCATTATATCCAGCTTTACCCCCATTCTGCTCCAATTAAACCCCCAATTAAAAAGTTGTCCTGACCCATTTCAGCCCCCTCCCCCTCTGACTTGATCATAACGCCAGTGTTTCTCTCTTTGTGCTGCTCAACATGTCAGTGAAGAGCCGGGCTGTGTTATCACCTGCAGGCCTCACTTTCTCTGCTGCTCCGTTTATCCGAAGCTCCGCCGGACTGCAGAGTTACGCAATAGCGCGTTAGCGCGCTGCTCGAGGCTGAGAGAGGGAGGAGTGCCCGCACAACTGTTTGTTTGCGTGTCTGTGAGTGAATATGAGCGTGTGTTGTGTAACTGCTGCCTACCCACGACTCGTCCCCTCTGCTCCAGGCGGCGTGTGTCGGTCGGTAGCTGTGCTCGGTGCCGTGCCCTCCGGGGGCGTGGAGCCGCTGCTGCTGCTGCTGCTGCTCGGGCTTTGTCCTGCTGCTGTCCGCCCTCTCGTCGCCCGCCGCCTTGTTCTTACCGGCCGCCGGGAGCCGCCGCCGTCTGAGGCGCTGGCGTTAGCTCGGCCCCGGTTCTCCCGCGTCGTCAGTTGGAGCCGCAGCCGGCGGTTTTCTTGCTCCTTCACGGCCGTTTCCAGCAGCAGCGCGTTCAGGCTGGAGCCCACCGTTTTGCTTATTTCCTGGACGGCGAGCTGAACGACCTGCTCCAGCACGGACTCCAGCTGGCCCTGGAAAAACGAAATGTACACGGCCCCGTTCATGTTTTCGCCCCCTCCGATAAGAGGGCTCTCTCATTCTTCTGTACCCGAGCCCCCAGCCCACCCCCCTGCCCTGTGTCCCCGGCGGAAAACTGGGAAAAATCGGCCCCGCGGTCGCTCGGCTGTTCCCGCGGCTGATCGGCTCTGTGTCTCCGGCTGCTGCTGCTTCTTCCCTCGGCAGCGCCGCGCGTGTTCAGCCCCTTTCGGAAGCTGCCGGAAAGACCCGAGTAGAGGCGCAGCAGCATTTTCCCGCCCCACATGTCTTGGCTCGCGCACGCCGTGCACCCTCGCGCCCTTGCAGTCAGCCACGCCATTTTGGCTTTCACTAAATAACATCAGTCATTCCCGAGTGTCAGGACAGACACGGAGCCGCGGTGTCACCGCAGAGCAGCCCGGAAACTACAGCCGCTCCCCGGCTGCTCTTCACCTCGGACCCGCCGCTCCTCTTCATCACAGAAGAACCTGGCGGGTCCGGATCTGAGAGTTTGTTCGGTTAGCTCGTGTCTTTAGTGGATATTCACTTCAAATATAAACAGAAAATTAAACAAAGTCCCCCCCCCCCCTGGTTTCTGTTTCCTTAGTCACGTTAAACTGATGCAGATAAACTAGTTTTATATCCAGTAATCAGCACAGCTGTAATTGTACCAGTGATTTCTTCATCTGTTTAACCGACTTCACACAGAGGCACTGAGTCACTGCTCCCTCTGTGTGATATTGTTTATATACAACAATGCTACGATATATAATAACATAATATATTAGTTAACAGTAATAAGAAACAACAGATTATGATTTCTATGATTTATTTGACTGCACCAACACAAATAGTCTAGTTTGTGCTGAAGTATCCAGGCTTCTTCCTTCATCCTCTTCTGACAACAAAACATCATTTAATTCAAATGTTATTGTTATTATTAAGTTATTATTGGAGCGTTAATGTGGCGCTGATTAACGGTTATTAAAACACCTGTGAAGCGGAGTGATACATGGAGTTAAAAGTCCCATTGCTGTTACTCGGAGCCAACTCCTATAAAGTTAGATATCTTTATTATCTCTTAAGATGCTGAAAGAACATTTTGTTGTGTATATTTTTTTGTTTTATTTATTTATTCACTACATTCACAACTACAGATTCTATTTTGGTGATGAATTTACCTTTAAATGCACAGTGGGAGAACCGGAGCACCTGGAGAAACCTGTACACCGACACAGGGACATGATCAGTGAACCTCCGAGCTGCCCGATCGTGACTTCTCAGCAGGTTCATCACTTTATACTGTTTAAGTTATTTTTAGATTTGAGTCCGAGAGAGAGATTTTAATAACCTGTAAACTGCTTTGGCAAAAACATGTTTGTGTGAAAGAGAGAGAGGATGATAGATGGAGCTTCTTTCTCTCTGTCAGCCTGTCGTAGTGTTGCTGAGTGCTGACCCTGTAAACCCACCTGTGCCGTCTCTAACAGCTCCACTGTCTCTTGGAGCTTTTCATTGCAGCTCACCTGCTCCGGTTCTACGTTCTGCTTCCTGTCGTTCTCTCAGGAACCCAGTTTTCCTTCGTCTTGTGAGGTTAGTTTCTGCTGCTGAACGTATTCCAGCTGAACATTGATCCGGTCGGCCTGTAAATTCATCACCGTGTCCTCCATCTTCTCTAACAACGCCATCAACCCGTGGAGCTTTCCATCGTTGGTGATTAACTTTTCGTTCACCTGCTCCGGTTCTTCCTTGATCTTCCCCTCGTTCTCCCTCACCTTCAGTTTTTCTGCAGCTCTTTTGGCGCGTTCGTTCTCCGGGAGGATTTTCAGTCATTCATTTTCCCTCTGCAACACGTCTTCTCTTCCTGAAGCCCATGACATCACAGTTCTATATGACATGGTTACCGTGGTAACAACGAGTGCAGTTTAAAATCTCCGGCCAGGTCTAAAATTAAAGAAATGAATTTGGAGTTGTGGTCTGAGCAGACAGGAAGGAGTTAATGGACCAAACATGGCGGATGTGTTGGAGTCACATGGAGCAGCAAATAGCAAGTCAACATGTGACCTGCTATCGAAGGTACCGTGATATGAAATATTGATATGGTGCTAATAACACATAATAACACACGGTAATATTGTGACGGCAGACGTTTGGCCTCGGGGCGTTTCGTTCACTCTTCACGAGGTGAACTTGTTTTCTTCGTAGCTTCGTACAGTTGTGGTCAGACGCTCTCCACCTCCCAACACGCTGAGTTACTAAAGATAAATCTGACTGATGATATTATTTATTATTTTCTAAATTTCTATACTTTTGTAATGTCTGTGAAGAAGCTGCTGCAACACTGCGATTTACATCTACTGTATTTATCTCTCTACTGTGTTCAGAATAAGAATGATTTATTGATTCCCGATGGGAAATGAGTCACATTACAGTTGCTCCCTCAAGATAGGAAATGTAACAGCAAAGAAAAGAGAGTAAGAAGTAAGATAAAAAAGACAAAATAAAAACATAAAATGAAAAATATGTGCTTATACTATGATATATGAATAAAAAATAGAAATATGCAAATAAATATATAATAATATGTGCCACTACTATTAAGAGGTGATAGTTAAAATATACAACATTAATATAAATGCAAGAATATATGTTGTAATTGCACTTGTCTTAAAATTCTTTGTTCACTTCCTGGTTCTTTATGTTTCAGCTGTTAGTGCTGACATGTACAACTTCACTTGTTTCTTTCGTCAAAGTTCAAGAAATGGTCAATAAAGTGATTGATTGATTGATTGCCTGAGCGACTGGTTACTACCAAGCTTAAATCATTCACCAATCATTATAAAACATGTATAGCGGTAACTAGCATTTATTTTCTTTTTCAATTAGGCCTATTTTCTCAATTAACTGCGGTGGCCCAGAAGGTCAAAACAACCACGTTAGCGAAAACACACGAGAGAAAACAACCAATCACAAGTAGAGTTCAGAGTCCCTCCCACTCTTCCGATCATGAACCGACCCACACGTCCATTTCATTAACTCTGAATGGACTTGGGTTCTGTCCAATCACAAACACCAGGTGTTGTCCCGCCCCTTCCATAATCTTAGATGTCATTGTGTTCTCTGTGATAAAAACCAGAAGAGTGTCAACACTGATCTGGAACCAGCCTGATGTTTGTTATTGCACTTGATCAATCATCACATTTGCTTGCTAATCACGGTTTATATTAATCACTTGAGCTTCAGTCAAATGTCCAACCAGTACCAAAGGGTAAGATGTCACTAATGGCCTACAGTCAGCTGACAGAAGGACTTTTTCCAGGGTTGCCAGGTTGTGAAAACACATGTTGATGTTCATCCTCCAGCAGGACGTTTTGGTTTTCTTTACCGTCCAATGGAGCGTAAGTGTAAAGTAACCGACGCTGTTGAATTCACGTAGAAAAAGTGAAATGAGGTGGAGCAGAAGTAGACAGCATGAAAAGAAAAGTCAAGTACAAGTAACTCAAAGAAAAGTACTTGAGTAAATGTACTTAGTTACTTTCCAGCATTTCAAACATAGAACAGTAAATCCTCAGATCTGTGACTCGCTCAGACGTTAGAGTCTGTGTCACTGAGGTTTGCATTGTAAATGAGATATCCTGTGTGTTTTCTCCTGTTGGGCCAGTGCACTACAACACACACACACACACACACACACACACACACACACACACAGAGTAAATTACTCTTATGTAACGTGAGGCCTGAACACTAACTGCCCTCAGCTCCTGCTCCACACTGACAGATTTTTCAGGGTTTAGGGTTGAACGTGATTCCCAAAATTCATTAGTGCCAGATTACAGTGCTCAGCTGTAATCACACAGTGCAACGTGTGATTAAAGTCCCACCCTCTTCCTGTTTAGCCTCTGTCCCACTAGTGGGAAAGGAGTGGAGATAAATGGAGCTTTCCCTCAGCACACATTTGGACATTTTCCTACAACACAAACTATCTGCTGTGGAAAAGGTTTGTGAATCTGATGATGAGGAACTGATAAAGAAATGAGTTCCTCTGATGTTTATGAGGCTGTAGAGTTGTGGAGTGTTTTTCTACACACTCTATAAAACGCACATCATGGCTGCCAGTTTCAATTATTTCAACTGTCTCTGAGAAATCAGGTTAGTTCATCGTTCTGGCATACAGGTCTAAATACTACAATACCCATGAGCCTCAGCCAGAGAGGAGGCCAGTCAGAGGTGTGAACCAGAGAGGGATGCAATTTAAACACTTTGTTGTTACAGCTGAGAATAAAACCCTGAGACACAGCTGCTGATTCATCCAGAGTCAATGCTGCACTCTGGGAGTTGTAGTTGTAGTTGTTGTCTCTCCTTCAGCTCTTCCTGTCCACAGACTTTACCTACACACAGAGTGTGAATTATACAATGACAATCGGGGGGGGGGGGGGTAACAGTGAACCAATACAGAGCAGGTGCTTCAGTGAACTGAGGTGTTGGACTCACCTGGATTTCACCAACAGGTAAAACTCCCGAGTGAAAACAAAGAGGGTGTCTATGATAAAAAACTAAGGTTAAAGGTCAAAGACTAAACCACCACATGGAATAATAAACTCTATATTTATATATACAACAACTGATCCTCCACCGCCTCACTGCTCCTGACTGAGCTCCAGTGTTTGTAACATTAGCTCATATATGACTTTTTATACTGGTCAAGCTACTGGAGATGAAAGGGCGCGCTAACAGCTAGCTAACATTAGTTAGTTAGCTAAGATTTGAATGTTAAGACGGTAAAGTATTAAACAAGCTACATAGTTAGCTACTGCTAATTACATTTAGCAACAGTGTCTGTGCGACACACAGGAGCAGAGAGTTGAGGGCGGAGTCACTGATGGAGTGAGGCAGACTACAAGTTAAAAATGGTACGGTCCACTTTAGGGGTGTCTGAAATTGTGTCACCAGATTCTTCCGGACATGAAAACGGGAAATATATAATAATATTTACAATTAAAAACAAAGTGAAGCAGAATAAACGCTGATGTACATGAAGCCTCATCCAGCGTCTGGAGAATCAGCTGTTTACCTCCATCAGTCGACTCGCACAGGAAACACACGCGTGGTACGTTCGGGTGAGCTGAGCTTCATGTAGCTGTGTGTGGGGAGATGAAAGGATGAGGGTGGGGTGGTGCAGGTTAATGTGGATGAGGTGTGATCATGGCTGCCTGTCAGGAACCTGCTGTCATCAGGAGTTGTGGTGTCAATGCGGGGGGGGGGGGGGGGGGGCTGGTTTTGTTTTGGGCAGTAAAATCCTGACTCATAGGTCCTTTAATTCAGCATTACATCACTGACGAATCACAGCGTGGCAGCAGCCGGGGGGGGGGGGGGGGGGGGGGGGGGGGCAGCTCTGCTTTGTGTCTTCGGACGCAGCGACCCTCCCCGGCTGTGACTGAGCGCATGCCGCAGCGGAGGAACACGCCCCCTAAAAAAAGCTGCGCCTTTGCTCCGGGCGGTACGGTAACGAGCAGAAGATCCGAGCCAGCAGCTCGAGCAGAGGGCGGGGCCAGCATCATGGTCGATCATCTCCGTCTTTGTTGTGAGAACCTGAAGGAGGCCGAGCCGAGCCGAGCCGAGCCACACCTGGCCGAGCCACACGCCCCCCTCTCCCCGCGGCCGTCGGTCCGCGTGTGGCCGCCTGTGCGGAGCCGTGAGGCGGCGTGCGGCTGCGGCGGCGGCCCGCTGACTGGCCGGGTGTTTAGTGAAGTTTCCGTTTGCAGCCTGTGGCGTGAACGCAACATGTGAACGCTGTTACGTCATCACAGTGTTTATGCCCATGCAGACAGAACAGCGGGAAGTGGTTTAGAGCGTTTCCTTCTTGTTTCTTGTGTTTTGCACGAGTCACAGAAACATCCTGAAACATCCTGATTTCATCATTCAGCTGCTCGAGCTGCTGCTGATGTGAAAACACCGTTTAAATAAAGTTGATTTGAATGTTTGTAAGAGCAGCATGAAAAGCGCGTTCAGGATCAAACAGACATGAAAAGTTTAAAAGGGTTTAAGGATTAAAAAGGGATTTTGTTCCTGACGTTACGTAACAGTGTACACACGGTCCTATGTTGGCACACACACACACACACACACACACACACACACACACACACACACACACATGGATGGAAGCCCATATATGACAAAAAAATAAAAAGAAATACGACGGTCAAATTTAATATATTTACTTGCCAAATAAAAAATAAAAGACAAATAATCAGAATTAGAGGATAGTAAATCAATTTTATGGATTTTAGTCAAAATTATGAATTTAAACTAGAAATTAGTCAAAAATCACAAGATCATGAGCAGGAATTCATACTTTTAATGGAAGAATTTGATATAAAAAGTCAATTTCTTTAAATTGTTAAGTTAAAGTTATGGGATAACAAATCAAAATTATACATACTTAAGACAATTATTAATTTGTCAAGACAAAATTATGACTTCAAGTCAGAGTAATAAGACTGACTAACAGGGCTTCTGTACAGTATTTTGTAGCAGCTGCTGTTAATGTGACTTTTCTGTCCTGACACTGTTCTGATGGTTCTGATGGTTCTGATGGTTCTGATGGTTGTAGTTTGATCATGTGACCTCACGTTTTCTTTCTCAACTTTACTTTTTTTACTTCCTGCTTGTTCGTCCTTCATATATGACTCTTGTGTCCTGCTGTTCTGTCGTGTCTCTGTGTCAGTCAGAGAGGTGTTGAGGGTGAAGACCTGCTGATCTGACCTTCAGCTCCAGTTTTCAGATTGGAGGTTTTGGCTTACGTGGATGAAGCGGGTCGACCCTCTTCCTGCAGCTGAGGGGCCCGGGTTGGTTTATGAGGCATGTGTGCCCATAAAGGCCTGTATATACAGCCGACTGCTGCGGCTAATCCTATAGGCTGCTCCCACAAAGATTTTATTGTCTCTGCCTTGGATACCAGCCCTTCCTTAGGAACACTTGTTTTTAAGACGTTGGGTGTCCAGAGGAAAAACACACGGCGGCTGGAGGAAACCATGAACGAGGACGAAGCTGCTGAATGAAGAGCTTCTGTCTGACACACAGAGCTGGTCTGTGAAGAGTCTGAGGCAGTCTGAACTTTACTGGGTTTCTTCCAGTTTGAGTCAGTGAGTGTGAGAGACTCATCTTAATCAATTCATCTTATCTTATCTCATCAATCTGCTGTCATATATTAAGTTGTGCTGGAAATATGAGATTTCAGTGTTTAAACCTCCTGTGACCTGTTGCAGCCTGTGGTCTGAGCTGACACACCTCACAGGCCTGATGTGAGGGAGGACAGTCATGACGCAGGCTGAGAACCAGCTCGCTGTAAGAGCCAGTCTGTCAATACGAAATATAACTTTAATGTTTCATATGAACTCATTGTTCTCTGATGTTTGCATGTTTGTGTGCGGCGCAGAGCTTCATTGTCGGAGTGTAGTGGATGTGTAGAGCTCATAAACCGAAGGAGCCAAACTGTGTGTGCTGGGAATAAACCCTGAAGACGGGCTGTAGCGCTGCAGCAGCCGCTGCTCCCTGACTCGGCACTTTTACAAGCCAGAGGGATAATTACACCGTGATGGAAGAACATACCTTCTGTTGGAATGTGGATATAGGAGCTGGCAGAGAGAGCGACTTACACTGTAAAAAAACAAACAATAAGGAACTTCACTCACTTCTGGAGATTTTAGAAACTCGTCATTTTCTTTAACTTGTTATTGTTTATGATTAACGTGTTAAATATCCAGGTGATTGATACTTTGGTACATTAATGGTTATTGATACGTCTGTGACAGCAGCAGCTTCTCTCGGTCTATATTCAGACCTCCTCTCTGCTTCAGTTTCCTTCTCTCTCTGCTCTTGTCAACCTTCCTGAATAAAAGAAGGTCAAATGAAAAGAGCAGAGCTTTGATGGGTTTCACTCCAGCAAACTAAAACAACAGAAACTCACAGAGCAGCAACACATCTGCAGCTCCAGGCAAAGAGGACGGGTTGAATCCACATTAACACAAGCAGTGAGAGCAGCTCTCAGGTGAGTGGATGTGTGGAAAGTGTTGGTGTGAAGAACTAAAAACAGCATCATGTGGGAAAGTCTAGTTTGAAAAGTTGCTGTTGTTGTCAGGATGCCCAGTTTCTCCTCCTCATAACAACTCCTCCATCTTCAGACTTCTATTGTTTCAAACTGCATTCTGTTTCACAGTCTGTTCACATGTGGGTTAATCCGCTGCTGAAAATAGTCCCCAATAAATCCACTGTTTCCTTACAGTGAGCAGCTGTTGTAGGAAGTTCCTGAGGCCTTTTCAGGGCAGTGATTGGTCGGCAGATCTGAGGGGTCTACAGCTGGAACAGGCGGTGGCAGTTCACAGACCTGGTTGAGTCCATGCAGAGCTTTAAATACAATTAAAACAACCTTAAAACCAGCTGTTCAGGAGAGGCCAGGACACCGGTACAGGGAGTTTGATTAATCCGATCTAATCAAAACAATTTATCTCAGCCCATTAAATGGACGCCACATCCTTCAGTTCAAAATCACCAGATCTGGAGATACGTGGTTTCACTACTTTCCACCGCTGGTCAAACAGACACATCAGTGCACGGAGCGGGTAGAGGATCGAGGTCCACAGAGTCTTTGTAGACTGATGTGGACTGATGTGGACTGATATACTCATCACCATCATCATCATAATTAAATCATCATCATCATCATCATCATCATCATAATTAATATCATCATTATTATGATCATCACCATCATTATAATCATCATCATCATATCACCATCATCATCATCATCACCATCATCACATCATCCACCATCATCATGTTTTTTTGTATTAAATAATGTTTTTATTTGTTTATTCAGTTTTATTTGTTTAGCTTTTATTTCAAACCTGCCGACAGATTTTTTCCCGCCTTCAGAGTCAGGTTGAAGTCGCAGCTCGGCGCTTTAAAAGGAGGGACGGAGACAGAGAGTCTGTCTCAGTGAAACACAGCAGCACATCAGAGACAGAGAGAGGGAGGACGGACAGAGGAGGAGAGGCTGCAGGCTTCAACAGGAAGAAGAGATTTACATAAATGAATAGAGATGAATGTGACAGACGTCCTGAGGACATGGAGACGATAGAAACCTGCTGAGTGTCACTGATTTCATTCTCCAGAAAGACGCTTTCATGTCGTCTGGTTTTTTAGGTTTATGTGTCGACGTAAATAACCAGAGGCCGGTTCCACAAAACACCTTAAGTTTTTCCTTAAAGTGTGAGTTCAGGTTCCTGCGAACTGTTCCCACGTCTTTCAGCTTTCCTCCTTATCTTACTCTCAAACTTTAGGAATCACTCAAAGACCAAAGTTCACCTGGGGAAGTTCAGAACAGCAGGAGGACGAGATCACAGGTATCGCAAGCTCATGGCAGCAAATCTATGGTCTCCATGGAAACAGTAGAATTTTACTGCTGTAAAATACTTAACTTTTATTCTTAACTAAGGAAACCTTTTAAGAGATTCACACATTCTATCTCTATATTTGTCTCAGTGTCTTTTGATCTTGTCTTTTTGTCCAGTGTCCACACAGAAGTGTGTGTGTGTGTGTGTGTGTGTGTGTGTGTGTGTGTGCGTGTGTGTGTGTGTGTGTGAGTGTGTGTGTGCGTGTGTGTGTGTGTGTGTGAGTGTGTGTGTGCGTGTGAGTGTGTCTGTGCGTGTGTGAGTGTGTGCGTGCATGTGTGAGTGTGTGTGTGAGTGTGTGTGTGTGTGGGTGTTTCCTCCTGCCCTTCAACCTCAGTCCAAGGTGAATATCTCCATCAGCTGCAGTGAGAGAGGCGACCTGCAGGGGGAGCAAGAGACAACAGGGGTGTGTGTGTGTGGGGGGGGGGGGGGGGGACTACTGACACACAGAGAACGGATGGAGGGATGTGAAAGATGGAGAGGAATAAAAACAACATGATGGAAGGGATGAAAGAGAGAGACAGCTGAAAACTCTGATCTTTATTTATTAAAAATATTATTATTTATAATCATAAATATGCTTATAGATATTAATGTATCTACATCCTGTACATGAGTATTATAACAGTTATTTTTATTAAAAAAATAATAATTTGTTTTATCATTGTTGTATTTCTGTTCTATTTCTTCAACAGTTTTTCTTTCATTGTGTTTCTTTGATTTCTCAAGTGCATTTAACACCATCCAACCCCCCGTCCTTAAAGACAAGCTGGAAGCTTCACCTCCTGGACAAGGCGGCCACAGTACGTCAGGCTGGGTGACTGTGTCTCAGGGACAGTGATGAGCAGCACTGGGGCTCCACAGGGAACTGTTCTGGCTCTGTTCATGTTCATCCTGTATATCACTGACTTTAAATACAACTCTGAGTCCTGCCACATCCACAAATACTCGGATGACACAGATATTGTGGTGTGTGTCAGGAACAGGCAGGAAGAGGAGAACAGGGATCTGATGATGGTCCTCAGTGATGGAGCGACAAGAACTGCCTCCTTCTGAAAACCTCCAACACCAAGGAGATGCTCATGGACTGTTGGAGGTCTCGGCCCTTCAGCCAGTCAACATTCAAGGGAAGGACATTGAGGTGGTGCACACTTATAAATACCTAGGTGTGCACCTGGACAGTAAACTGGACTGGTCCCTGAACACAGATGCCATCTACCTGAAGGGGCGGAGCCGGCTCTTTTTCCTCAGGAAGCTCAGGTCCTTTGACGTCTGCAGTGAAACGCTGCACATGTTCTATCAGTCAGTGGTGGACAGACTCTTTAATGCTGCAGTCTGTGGGACAGCAGCATGTCTGACATGAACACCAGGAGACTGGACCAGCTGGTCAAAGAGGCTGAGAAGCAGCTACAGAAGCAAACGTCTCATCTCACTGCGCTGCAGAACAGAGAGGTTCAGGAGATCCATCAGGCTGTACAACACCTCAGCTAAACGAAGTCAAAATGTTTTCACTTTTTTTTTTGGATATTGTGACTTTTTTTCAAAAACTCATTTTACAACTTTTTATAGAATTAGTGAAAAATGTCTGAAATATTAAATGTTCATTCTTTAAACATTATAAGACATTCAGAGATTCCTGTGTGAACCCCGGACAGGTGTGACTGAACACACCTGTGTGTTCCACCCAGGCACATATAAGGACGGCCTGCCTCTCTGCTCGGGTCCTTTTTTCAAAAGCAGGAAGTGCTGAAGAGGCAAAAACAGTGAACATCTTCACTCATCTTATTCATTTCTCAAAGTTTGTAAGGAAAGTGGAGACAGCTGTAGCTCAACCTGCTAAACGTGCTAATTGTTTTCTCTCTGTTTATAGAATCAGTTCAAGAGGATTTTTCTTTAGTTACTGATCATTTATTTTTCGTTGCAGTGGATGAGACGTTGTGATGCAGGTGGACAGAAGATTGAAAACAAGTAAGTGGTAAAAACTTTAAACAGGATGAACGTCACATCGATCACTGCAGGTTTATTTTCTCTGAACTCTTTGACCTCCACAGAGGAGCTGATTAAAAGTCTTGTTTTCAACAGTGTCACCTTCAGTATGGAGGCTCAAAAGGGACATGGAAATAACTAAATGACCATCATTCATTAAAAACAAATGAATATACATTTTACCAAAAGCTGAGCTGTAAATAATTATATTAGTGTTTTTATCCACTTTTTGATTTCATTTATTATTCCACATTTATATATTTATATATATTTATATTCACATACTCTTTCACATTTGTCACTTATGGGCCTCCATACGTCCTGGACTGTTCAGACCTGGGTTTTGACTCTCAGGCTGCCGGGCCTTGTCATCTATGTATCTATGTTTTTATTGATGGTTAATATTCCCTAAAGAAACTTTGAATAAAACATGAATCAGACATACGGCAGTAAAGGTCGGTTTCTAATTGTGACGATACAAACACATTATTTATTATTTCTAAAGGAAACTACACACAGTTAGTTTTTATTTATCTTCTGAAAACAAAGAGATAAATAAATAAAGAGGATCCATGTTCTTACAAAATGAGACGTTTGTTCCCTGATAATAACTCAGACGGTTCCCTGTTAAACCTGAAGGACAGACCAGACCGCTGAATTATTGATGAAACCAGATCTCTGATTTCCTCCAAGATCAGTTCAAAACCCTCCTCACTGAGTCTAATGTCTGAACACAAACTCATCACTTCCTCATTTAAGACAAAGATTTTCCTTTTTAAGCAAAGAAGATTTTAGTGAGAGAGGAGGAAGAAAGAGGGCCAGACGCCCGGGGGTTTCCTCCAGGAGTCCACCATCAAAACTCCATTTTAAAATCTCTGAGTTTAATGGCAGCCAGCCTCATACATCATTGCTGCCACACAGCCCCCAACAGGAAGTCTGCGATGTCTTTTCAGAGTAAAGGCAGGAGGTATTTTTTTAGATCTGACAGATCTTGTTGTGTGCCGGGTCGTGAAGGTCCAGGTCCAGGTTCAGGGTCAGTCTGTGTCAGAGCTGCAGCAGGAATCAAACCTGTGACCTTCCAGTGTCACTGCTGCGCTAACACAGACACCATGTTCACGCTGGTGGTTGGTAGAAATCAGTTTTGTCTCTTTGTGGTTGAATTTTGTCTCTTATGGTCGTATTTTGTCTCTTATGGTTGATTTTTGTTCTTTTGGTCGTATATTGTCTCTTTGTGGTCGTATTTTGTCTCTTATGGACATATTTTGTCTCTTTGTGGTTGTATTCTGTCTCTTATGGACGTATTTTGTCTCTTATGGTTGAATTTTATCTCTTTTGGTCGTATTTGTCTCTTTGTGGTTGATTTTGTCTCTTTGGTCGTATTTTGTCTCTTATGGTCGTATTTGTCTCTTATGGACGTATTTTGTCTCTTATGGTCGTATTCTGTCTCTTATGGATGTATTTTGTCTCTTATGGTTGAATTTTATCTCTTTTGTTCGTATTTTGTCTCTTATGGACGTATTTTGTCTCTATGGTTGAATTTTATCTCTTTTGGTCGTATTTTGTCTCTTATGGTTGAATTTTATCTCTTTTGGTCGTATTTTGTCTCTTATGGTTGAATTTTGTCTCTTTTGGTCGTATATTGTCTCTTTTGTGGTCGTATTTTGTCTCTTATGGTTGAATTTTGTCTCTTTTGGTCGTATATTGTCTCTTTGTGGTCGTATTTTGTCTCTTATGGTTGAATTTTGTCTCTTTTTGTCGTATTTTGTCTCTTTGTGGTTGAATTTTGTCTCTTTGTGGTTGTATTTTGTCTCTTATGGTCGTATTTTGTCTCTTATGGTTGAATTTTGTCTCTTATGGTTGAATTTTGTCTCTTTTGGTCGTATATTGTCTCTTTGTGGTCGTATTTTGTCTCTTATGGACATATTTTGTCTCTTTGTGGTAGTATTTTGTCTCTTTGTGGTCGTATTTTGTCTCTTATGGTTGAATTTTGTCTCTTTTTGTCGTATATTGTCTCTTTGTGGTCGTATTTTGTCTCTTATGGACGTATTTTGTCTCTTATGGTTGAATTTTGTCTCTTTTGGTCGTATATTGTCTCTTTGTGGTCGTATTTTGTTTCTTATGGACATATTTTGTCTCTTTGTGGTCGTATTCTGTCTCTTTGTGGTCGTATTTTGTCTCTTATGGACGTATTTTGTCTCTTATGGTTGAATTTTGTTTCTTTTGGTCGTATATTGTCTCTTTGTGGTTGAATTTTGTCTCTTTGTGGTCGTATTTGTCTCTTATGGACGTATTTTGTCTCTTTGGGGTTGAATTTTGTCTCTTTGTGGTTGTATTTTGTCTCTTTGTGGTCGTATTTTGTCTCTTATGGTCGTATTTTGTCTCTTTGTGGTTGAATTTTGTCTCTTTTGGTCGTATTTTGTCTCTTATGGACGTATTTTGTCTCTTTTGGTCGTATTTTGTCTCTTTGTGGTTGTATTTTGTCTCTTATGGACGTATTTTGTCTCTTATGGACGTATTTTGTGATTTTGTCTCTTATGGTGTTTTGTCTCTTTTGGTCGATATTGTCTCTTTGTGGTCGATTTTGTCTCTTATGGGTATATTTTCTCTTTGTGGTTGAATTTTGTCTCTTTGTGGTCGTATTTTGTCTCTTATGGTCGTATTTGTCTCTTTATGGTCGTATTTTGTCCTTTGTGGTCTTATTTTGTCTCTTTTGGTCGTATTTTGTCTCTTATGGTTGAATTTTGTCTCTTTTGGTCGTATATTGTCTCTTTGTGGTCGTATTTTGTCTCTTATGGACGTATTTTGTCTCTTTGTGGTCGTATTTTGTCTCTTATGGACGTATTTTGTCTGTTTTGGTCGTATTTTGTCTCTTATGGGCATATATTGTCTCTTTGTGGTTGTATTTTGTCTCTTTTGGTCGTATTTTGTCTCTTTGTGGTCGTATTTTGTCTCTTATGGACATATTTTGTCTGTTTTGGCCGTATTTTGTCTCTTTGTGGTAGTATTTTGTCTCTTTGTGGGTATTTTGTCTCTTTGTGGTTGAATTTTGTCTCTGTGATCGTATATTGTCTCTCTTGGTCGTATTCTGTCTCTTTTGGTCGTATATTGTCTCTTTGTGGTTGTATATTGTCTCTTTGTGGTTGAATTTTGTCTCTGTGATCGTATATTGTCTCTCTTGGTCGTATTCTGTCTCTTTTGGTAGTATTTTGTCTCTTTGTGGTTGTATATTTGTCTCTTTGTGGTTGAATTTTGTCTCTTTGTGGTCGTATTTTGTCTCTTTGGTCGTATTTTGTCTCTTTGTGGTTGAATTTTCTCTCTTTGTGGTCGTATATTGTCTCTTATGGTTGAATTTTGTCTCTTTTGGTCGTATATTGTCTCTTTGTGGTTGAATTTTGTCTCTTTGTGGTTGTATTTTGTCTCTTTGTGGTTGAATTTTGTCTCTTTGTGGTTGTATATTTGTCTCTTTGTGGTTGAATTTTGTCTCTTTGTGGTTGAATTTTGTCTCTTTTGGTAGTATTTTGTCTCTTTGTGGTTGTATATTGTCTCTTTGTGGTTGAATTTTGTCTCTTTGTGGTCGTATATTGTCTCTTTGTGGTTGAATTTTGTCTCTTTGTGGTTGTATATTGTCTCTTTGTGGTTGAATTTTGTCTCTTTGTGGTTGAATTTTGTCTCTGTGATTGTATATTGTCTCTTATGGTTGAATTTTGTCTCTTTTGGTCGTATATTGTCTCTTTGTGGTCGTATTTTGTCTCTTTGTGGTCGTATTTTGTCTCTTATGGACGTATTTTGTCTGTTATGGTTGAATTTTGTCTCTTTTGGTCCTATATTGTCTCTTTGTGGTTGAATTTTGTCTCTTTGTGGTTGAATTTTGTCTCTTTATGGTTGAATTTTGTCTCTGTGATCGTATATTGTCTCTCTTGGTCGTATATTGTCTCTTTGTGGTAGTATTTTGTCTCTTTGTGGTTGAATTTTGTCTCTGTGATCGTATATTGTCTCTCTTGGTCGTATTCTGTCTCTTTTGGTCGTATATTGTCTCTTTGTGGTTGAATTTTGTCTCTTTGTGGTAGTATTTTGTCTCTTTGTGGTTGTATATTGTCTCTTTGTGGTTGAATTTTGTCTCTTTGTGGTCGTATTTTGTCTCTTTGTGGTTGTATATTGTCTCTTTGTGGTCGTATTTTGTCTCTTTTGGTCGTATATTGTCTCTTTGTGGTCGTATTTTGTCTCTTTGTGGTCGTATTCTGTCTCTTTTGGTCGTATTTTGTCTCTTTGTGGTTGAATTTTGTCTCTTATGGTCGTATTTTGTCTCTGTGGTTGAATTTTGTCTCTTATGGGCGTATTTTGTCTCTGTGGTTGAATTTTGTCTCTTATGGGCGTATTTTGTCTCTTTTGGTTGCATTTTGTCTCTTATGGTTGAATTTTGTCTCTTTTGGTCGTATTTTGGGTCTTTTGGTCGTATTTTTGGTCGGTTGCGGTCGGCTGTGAAACTTTTGTTCGTGTCATATTTAAGTAAAGTTTCTAAAACTGTCTCCTGTTGTCTCTGAGGTCAAAGCTTGTATCTTTGTGTCATGATGAGACGAGCTGCGCCACGTCTCCATCAGCAGCTCTGAATCTTTGCATCATGTAGACACACCACAGATTTATTTAGACTTCATCTGTGTTTCCTGTTCGTCTCCGTCTACAGCAGCTCAGAAACATCAGGAGTCTCCTCAGCCAATCAGAAGAGGAGAATCTTCACAGTCAGGAAGTGTTGAAAACTACAAAACATTTGAAATGAATCTGTTTGTGAAGCAATTAATGTGTTTTAATATTTAATAACCGGTTTTCATTAGATATTAGAATGAATATAATTAAAAGATAAATAAAATCTGTAAAAACATGAAACAAACATTTGACTGTTTCAGTGACATGTATGTCATGACCATATGTCACATTTTTACCCTCTGCAACCCTCCTCCCCCTCCCCCTCCCTACCATATAAGGACAGACAGAATGAACAGATTGTCCACCCCCCCCCCCTTCCTGATCCTGATCCTCATTCACCTGAAACCAAACACACCTCCCTGCTGCAGAGAGAGAGAGGAGGGGGGAGGGAGGGAACAGGGCGGAGGAGAGGAGAGGAGGGGGAGGGGGAAGGGGGGAGGCAGCAGCAGCAGGTAGAGATGAAGGGAGGGGGGATCTGGCGCCTGCGCACTGCCTCTCCATCCCCTCCGCATCGCCCCCCCTCCTCCTCCCTCCTCTCTCTTTTTCTGCAGCATCAGTACCACACTCCCTCCCTCCCCCCTCCTCTCGCTCTCTCCCTCCCTTCCTCTCTCTCTCTCTCTCTCTCTCTCGGTCGGTTTCCTGCCGGGCTGCTGCTGCTTTGCGCGCTGCGGGGCCACACTGCGACCGCACCGAGGAGGAAGAGGAGGAAGCCGCGGAGCGAAAAGGGGGGCCAGTCTGAGCCAGAGCGGCGGGAAA
>BDMU01000030.1:381696-407704 GCA_002217815.1 Seriola quinqueradiata | reverse complement strand
CCCTTCTCCTCCTCCCTCCATCCCTTCTCCTCCCTCCATCCTCTCATTTATCCATCCCTTCTTCTCCTCCCTCCTCCCCTTCTTCTCCTCCCTCCCTCCATCCCTCCTCCTCCCTCCATCCCTCTCCTCCCTCCATCCCTCCTCCTCCCTCCATCCCTTCCTCCTCCCTCCATCCCCTCTTCTCCTCCCTCCATCCTCCTCCTCCCTCCATCCTCCTCCTCCCTCCATCCCCTCTTCTCCTCCCTCCATCCCTCCTCCTCCCTCCATCCCGTCTCTCCCTCCCTCTCAGACGCCACAGAGGAGAATTGAAATCTTGTTGTTTGTTGGCTCCTCCTCTGTGTCGGCCATGTTGGATGATCACTGGAGTGAAATGCTGCCGGTAACAGATGCTGCTGTATCATGCAGCAGCTGCAGCAGCTCCGTAGTAATAATTATATTTTTATGTAATCGTCCACATCACAGTGAAACCCCCCCCCCCCCCCCAAAGCCCCCCCCCAACCCTGTGAGTGTGACTGAATCCTGTAATAACAAACAACCATCAAACTACAAGCGGCAAATAAAACAGTGTCATGTCCCTTTAATGTGATTCATAAAACACAAACCATCATGACTCATGTGATGTCCCATTCAGAAATCTAATATATATTTCCCATGTATTATTATCACATATGAAGATATATGTTTATTACATATATGAAATACTGAAATGTGTATATGTACATATATTAAAAATATCTATAATGAATTTTTAAATACAGTAGAACACGTGTTCTATGTAAAAAATTATGTGTTAATATATATTTTACTTATTTATGCAAGTTTATTAAAACAACATTTAAAAAGCTCTATATGTTTATATGTTTTTCTGAATAATAGACTGGATAGATATGTATTTAGGTAACATGTCTACAATGTAAGCATAGATACATAAATGTATATATTTGTTTAAGCTAGATATATGTCAATATATGAAATTGTTCCAATTTCTAACAGGTTTCATATATAATTTTTACATATATGTACATACAGAATAAAAACATGTATTTCATAAATGGAAATTCAATATATGGACATATATTACATTTGCGTATGGGGTAGAAGATTCATATAAAACATGTTCATAGAATATAATGTGTCGCGGATATTATTCCAGATTAAGTCCAAAGATGCTTCAAGTATTTTTATTGTTTTTTTGAACGTTAATGAGCAGAAATATTATATTTAGAATTTTAAACAAATTAAAGAAATCCAGAAGGATCTTCTCTCAGGCTTCTCTCTGGAGCTCCAGTAACAACAAGTCGGTGAGCCAATCAGAAGAGAGGAGGCTCTGAGCCTCTCTTCTGATTGGCTGACTGTTTTCTGAGTGATCCAATAAAAATACAGCAGATTTCAGGTAAAAACACTCAGAGAAACCGAATCCTGCAAGGTTTGGATGGTGGGTCCAGGTGGGCGGGCTTGGTGACTGCTTTGTTGTGACATCACAAAGTTCCAGAAGTCCTGACGGCTGGTTTTAAGGCTCAGTTTCTGAATACAGGCTGTGTGCATTTCTCTGTGGACTGAGGCTTTGATACTTTCACAGTATTAATATAGAAGCTAGAGCTGATCTATAATCACACTACACATGGACACACACCTTTACACTGGAGGAGCTTTATATCTGTGTGTGTGTGTGTGTGGTGTGTGTGTGTGTGTGTGTGTGTGTGGCTTGATCAGGGTCTGAGGACAGACATGTTGTGGGGTATTTGGCTTCTTGCCTCTCTTTTGAGATCCAGATCCTGTAGACCGTCATGCAGACCTTGTCCTGGATCAGAAATGCTGCATCATTGTTCCTCGCTGCAGCACGAAGCCTCGTCGTGTTCAACCGCCGTGTCTCTCTCTGCAGCTCATCGTGTTGTCTCAGTCTGCTGTTTGTCAGGAGTTAGCTGAACGGTGTCGCTGCTGGTCTGGACGGGAGGTCAGGAGGTCCAAAATTCACAGCAGAAACATCAGTGTTGAAATGAAAAAGCCGGATTCTGTTTCGGGCACCGTCAGTCTGTCTGATGTCAGACCCTCTGGATCCTGCCGAACACCTGGATCTGTAAAACTCGTGTTTTTCAATCAGCTGCTCTGACTTTGTTGGGGACTACTTTCAGAGGATGTGTATCAGGACCTGAGAACGCCTGAGTGGATGAATCACTCCAAAACAAATAAGTCAAGTAAAATCCTCCAGCAGCTGCCGCACATCTGCATCTCTGACACCAGACCAGGCGGGGCCGCGGGACACCTGACTCTGTGGTCTATTTACTAGCTGTTCTGGAGCTTTTGATCACATCACATGATCTTCCTCAGCAGATGAAACTGTATATGTGTATGAACGTGTGGACCTGCTGATCCGACCTGACCTCAGGTTCACTGACGCAGGAACATGTGAAATATAAACAGAGACAACGAAGGTGTTGAAACCAGGAAGGTGGAGGTCTGTAGAGGTCTGGGGTCTGTGGAGGTCTGAGGTCTGTGGAGGTCTGTAGAAGTCTGAGGTCTGTGGAGGTCTGTAGAGGTCTGTGGAGGTCTGTAGAAGTCTGAGGTCTGTGGAGGTCTGTAGAGGTCTGTGGAGGTCTGTAGAGGTCTGTAGAAGTCTGAGGTCTGTGGAGGTCTGTAGAAGTCTGAGGTCTGTGGAGGTCTGGGGTCTGTGGAGGTCTGTAGAGGTCTGTGGAGGTCTGGGGTCTGTAGAGGTCTGTAGAGGTCTGGGGTCTGTGGAGGTCTGTAGAGGTCTGGGGTCTGTAGAGGTCTGTGGAGGTCTGGGGTCTGTAGAGGTCTGGGGTCTGTGGAGCTCTGTGGAGGTCTGGGCTCTGAGGAAGTCTGGGGTCTGTGGAGGTCTGTGGAGGTCTGGAGTCTGTAGAGGTCTGGGGTCTGTGGAGGTCTGTAGAGGCCTGGGGTCTGTGGAGGTCTGGGGTCTGTGGAGGTCTGTAGAGGTCTGGGGTCTGTGGAGGTCTGTAGAGGTCTGGGGTCTGTGGAGGTCTGTAGAGGTCTGGGGTCTGTAGAGGTCTGGGGTCTGTGGAGGTCTATAGAGGTCTGTGGAGGTCTATAGAGGTCTGGGGTCTGTGGAGGTCTGGGGTCTGTGAAGGTCTGGGGTCTGTAGAGGTCTGTGGAGGTCTATAGAGGTCTGGGGTCTGTGGAGGTCTGTAGAGGTCTGGGGTCTGTGGAGGTCTGGGGTCTGTGGAGGTCTGTAGAGGTCTGGGGTCTGTGGAGGTCTGGGGTCTGTGGAGGTCTGAACTTTGGGTGTTTTTGGGTGTAAATGGATCCAGAGGTCAGAGGTCACTAAAATCTAAAGGGCTCGTCCTCTTGAGAGCAGGAGAGACTTTAAATGGAGATTTCTTCTTCTGGAACAATGTGAACAACCTGACAGAACAGAACAGAACAGAACAGAATAGAACAGAACAGAATAGAACAGAACATAATAGAACAGAACAGAATAGAACAGAACAGAACAGAGCAGAATAGAACAGAATAGAACAGAACAGAATAGAACAGAACAGAACAGAGCAGAATAGAACAGAACAGAACAGAATAGAACAGAACAGAATAGAACAGAATAGAACAGAACAGAGCAGAATAGAACAGAACAGAACAGAATAGAACAGAACAGAATAGAACAGAATAGAACAGAACAGAATAGAACAGAATAGAACAGAACAGAATGAAACAGAACAGAATAGAACAGAATAGAACAGAACAGAATAGAACAGAACAGAATAGAACAGAATAGAACAGAACAGAATGAAACAGAACAGAATAGAACAGAACAGAATAGAACAGAATGAAACAGAACAGAACAGAATAGAATAGAACAGAATAGAACATGTTCAGTGTCCAAAAGTTGACGTGGTTTGCTTTGTCCTCCTGGAGGCAGCAGGTGGGTGGGTGTGTTCAGTTTAGTGTTTGTTTGACTTTATTTACCCAGAACACACACACACACACACACACACACACACACACACACACACACACACACCTGCTGCAGACAGACCTCCGGCTGCTGTCGTCTCGTCTCATTTCCATCAGTAGTGACTTGCTCAAGGGCACCTTTATGGCCGCAGTCTGACACTTCCTGTGGTTCTTTCAAATTAAAGTTCCTCTGAGCTGCTGTAGTCTGACACTTCCTGTGGTCTGAAGCTTTCAAAGTAAAGTTCCTCTGAGTTGTGGTACTGACTGTATAAAACACTGTAATATCACCAGATAGAACAGACTGTCAGCTGATATGTCATTACCAGCTGACAGTGACTCCACCCACTCATCAGCTCTCCTTCAGGTAACCAGTGAACTCACCTGCTGACTGTCACATGACTGTAGTAACAGGAAGTGAGGAGAAGATCTGATCTGAAACAGCTGCGTCTCTGGCTACAGGCTCGATGCTAATGATAGCTAGCTCATCTCTATGTGTGTAAGTGTCAGTGTGTGTGTGTGTGAGTGTGTGTGTGTGTGTGTGTGTGAGTGTGTGAGTGTGTGTGAGTGTGTGTGTGTGTGTGTGTGTGTGTGTGTGTGTGTGTGTGTGTGTGTGCCTCTGGCCATCCTTCAGCCAAGTCAAGGGCAAACCCTCCATTACTGCTGGAACACAGGAGGTCACTTTCATCACGACGTTATACTCTGTTCTCTACTGTTCTCTACTGTTCTCTACTGTTCTCTACTGTTCTGTTCTCTATTGTTCTCTGTTCTCTACTGTTCTGTTCTCTACTGTTCTCTGTTCTCTATTGTTCTCTATTCTCTACTGTTCTGTTCTCTACTGTTCTGTTCTCCGTTCTCTACTGTTCTCTACTGTTCTGTTTTCTATTCTCTACTGTTCTGTTCTCTACTGTTCTTTTCTCTATTCTCTATTGTTCCTTACTGTTCTGTTCTCTATTGTTCTCTATTTTCTACTGTTCTGTTCTCTGTTCTCTATTGTTCTCTATTCTCTACTGTTCTGTTCTCTACTGTTCTCTGTTCTCTATTGTTCTCTATTGTTCTCTATTCTCTACCGGTCTGTACTCCGTTCTCTATTGTTCTCTACTGTTCTGTTCTCTACTGTTCACCGCTATTCTCTATTCTTTACTGTTCTCTATTGTTCTCTAATGTTCTCTACTGTTCTATTCTCTACTGTTCTCTATTGTTCTCTATTCTCTACTGTTCTCTACTGTTCTGTTCTCTACTGTTCTCTACTGTTCTATTCTCTACTTTTCTGTACTGTTCTCTTCTGTTCTCTACTGTTCTATTCTCTACTTTTCTCTACTGTTCTCTACTGTTTTATTCTCTTCTGTTCTCTACTGTTCTGTTCTGTTCTCTACTGATCTGTTCTCTACTGTTCTCTACTGTTCTCTACTGATCTGTTCTCTACTGTTCTCTACTGTTCTGTACTGTCCACTTTACACAAACTCTTTCTTCATTAACAGTAGAGTCCCTTCACTTTTCCAAACATGTCTTTGTCTGAAGTAACTTTCAAAATAAAAGTGAATTTTCTTTTCCAAAATGTCCTCCCAATGTAAAGAATCTGCTTTCTTTCCTAAAAAATGAACGTCCTCTCAAAACGATCCCAGTTTTTAACAAAATTTGATCGATTAGCGAAACATATTTATTAATTGATTTTTTTCAAACACGTCCTTTTGTTCCAAAATCTTCCATAAGTGTCCTCACATGTCTTCATGGTCCAACGTCCTCAGTGTCCAGGACGCAGAGCAGGTCCTCAGAATGATGGAAGTACAGAAACACACACACACACACTCCTCCTACGTAATATTGAACATGCAGTATCTGCTGACTGAAGACAATCCTCTGTGTGCGAGTGTGTGTGTGTGTGTGTGTGTGTGTGTGTGTGTGTGTGTGTGGCAGATTGGTCAGTAGGAGGCTCGTCATGTGATTTATGACAGCATCTCCATTTAATGGCCCTGAAATCGTCCCTGGCCTCTTTCGTGTGTGTTTTTCTATCTATCTGTGTGTGTGTGTGTGTGTGTTTTATCTTTGAGTGTGTGTGTGTGTGTGTGTGTTTGTGTTTTATCTGTGAGTGTGTGTGTGCTCATCTATTATAGATGTACCCCTCCCCCCTCCACAGCTCAGTGAGCAGCCTCCGAACAGCAGTAAACCTCCTCCTCTGAACCTCTGAGCCTGATTCATTTTATTCATTCACCATCTGAACATTAATCCATCAGTTTGACCAATCACACGGCAGCTCCTTTTAATCAATCGGTGGCGGGGAAACTTATTAGCGGGATGGTTTTCAGTGTGTTGAATACAGGCCGGGTTTGTCGTCGTCTGTTTCCACACAGCTGCAGGATGATGGGAAACGCAGGCAGGGCAGTGATGTGGTTGATGATGTCACAAGTCTGATAGGAAGTCATCCTCTGAGTCACAGCATCAGGATCATGAACTCTGATGATCTGATGTTTAAATATTGAATCTTCCAGAATTTAAATTTATTTTAAAATCAGGTTTTTCTTCTCTGGGCTTTGTGGGTGGGTCTAAAGACTACAATTCCCATGAGCTTCAGCTGCTGTTGCCATGGAGAAGAAGCCAGTCACTGGTGTGTGTCAGAGCAGCGATGGAAATTTAGTATATGTCACCATGGTTACCGAACTCATTCTCAAATTGATCCAGAATCATAAAGTCAGTAGATTTCAGTTGCGGATTCTCAAACAACACACAGCAGCTCTGTGACTGGAGGCTCTTTACTGAAATGCATCTTGGGAGTTGTAGTTGTAGTGCATGTCCTGATAAGAGTAGATGTAGATCTGTGTCCCCTTCGCTCATTACCATGTAATCAATGCAGTGAACTTAACGAGCAGCATCAGGAGGTGAGGGGAGTCCTCTGCTGCCCTGGGTTTGGTCTCTCAGGCTCCGTACAGGCGGCTTTTCCTTTAAAACAAAAAACATCTTTATTTCTGTTTGTAGTCAGTTTCTCTCGTAAAAGATAAATTAAAGATAAATAAAAAGATAAAGCGTGGTGATAAAACATCTTGTGCCTTTGACTTTTCTATAAAATAGATTTTCTTACACAGTTTATATTTTAAAATCATAATTCATGAGAAGCTTAGACTCTCCATCTTGGCAGTATCTGACTCCGCCCCTAACTCCCCTTAATAAAATGTAAACAGGTGAGGTGAGTTATATAAACAGGTGTCATGAAGGAGGAAATTATCTCTAGAGACCAGAACAGTTTTTGTACCAGGCTGTAAACATGTTTATTTCTGCTGTAAAGTTGGACATTTTAACATGGGAGTCTATGGGGACTGACTCAGTGTTGGAGCCAGACTCTAGTGGTCGTTAGAGGAACTGCAGCTGCTGGTTTCAGGCTGGAGGTTGGTGAGAACATAAACGGGATAGTTACAGCAGGAACCAGCTGGTTTGTGTTTCTGCCTCCAGTTGCTGTAAATATCTAAATACAGTAGAAATCCCAATAGAAACTGTGAAAGGTTTCTTAATGTTTAGATCCTGAGTGAGGAGGTGAATGTCTGGTGTGTTGCTTAAGAGCACTGTGGCAGCAGAGGCAGCTGTGTTCAGGCTGCTGTATATGTGTATTAGATCCAGTAGAAACAGTCATCACAGCAGTTACTGAATTGAATTAAGACATTAAAAGGTGGAAGGCTGAGCGGAGTCGCCTCCCTCAGCTGGACTCAGTTCTTCTTTAAATAGATTCCTGCAGCTGATGCCCGACAGGAAGTGGAGCGGCAAGTTGCCATGACCTCATCCTCAAGAAAAACACACATTTGAAGGAAATAAAACAACTTGGCTCGAGGTTGTTTACCCCAGCGTCTGAGGGAACAACTGGAGGAGGAAGTTCTGCCTTCAAAATAAAAATATCACCTGTAAAGGTTTTCCTCAGACCTGGACACCTGGACTGAATCAGGACGCATGTCGACTTCTTGGTCTTGTATTAAGTGACCTGGACTTCGAGTCTTGACTCGTTCGTAACAACTTGTTATAAATGATTTGGTCTTATTTTTGGAAGCTTAACTGATTTCAAAGCTCTGAATGGATTCGTCTCCATAGCAACAGCTGCAGTGGCTCATGGGTAGTGTAGAAAACATTGATAAGGAAAGAGTCAAAACTGATTGTTACTGTTAAAATGTTCAAATACAACAGAGCAGCAGCTTGGCCCACGGCTCTTCTCTATTGGCTGAGAACGAGGGCGGGTCACTGCATGACTGAGGTCACACTGAGGTCAGACTGCACCAATGAGAAGAGGCTACAGGATCAAAGTCTGATCTAAGTGGGATTCCTTCTGTTCATACTGTCAGTGAAGGAAATCAGATCTGTGTCATGTATGAGAGAAAAATCAGATTTGGGTCACACACACACACACACACACACACACACAGTAACATGTTACCTGTCTCTGGGGGACAGGAAGTGGAATCAGGACAGCTGAGTGTTTCAGGAAATTGATCCTGAAGGACGTTCGTCACGTTCTGCTTCGCTGTAAATTCATATTTTACTCTGCAGATGTTGATGTTGAGAGGTCCAGTTCCTGCAGAACACCCGCTGGTTCCTCATACTCCTGTGTCTACACTACAGAACCAGTAGGAACCAGTCATTGGCTGGTTCATCAAACATCAGTTTTATTATTGTTCAGAACCAGCGTCTGAGAAAGAAAGAAATCACAGGTTCAGTAACGGAGTCCAACATCTTTGTTTTTCTATCCTTTTACATCACAGTACGTTTCTCCAGTATTTATATCTTTACAGAATTATTGTATTGAATCTTTGTAAAAGATGGTTTTCATTTTGCCTTTCACTCACACACAACAGCAGCTAAAACCAAAAGAAATCATATTAAATATTAATTTTACACATATGCAGTTCATGAATCAAAACAAATTAAAATAATTGAACTGCATTAAATCATTCCGTTATATTTTCTGGAATTGTATCTGAGATAAAAGCTGTTTTATTTTTCTGATGTAAAAACATTGAATCAGTTCAATTTTTAATGAAATTTAACTTAATTAATTTCTTCTTGTTGATTGATTGTAAATATATTGACTCTAATGATCAATCAGAATCAGTATTCTAAGCCGATCATGTTTCTTTTGTGTGTAACTAGATTGTAAATTCAAAATCAGGTAATTAAATCCCCAAATTATCATAATTATTACAATTAAATAAATCAAATTATCTCATAATGATTATACAAAAATATTTCAATAAAAATGATTTTTTGTGCAATAATCTTTATCATATCTGTATCATTTGTTGAGCTCAAATTATTAATCGATCAACAAATGATTAGTTGATTATTGAAATGTTTGACACTTGAAGTGACAGCTGTGGTTGTGAGTCGTGGGGTTATGTGAGGTCGTCATGTTCAGTCAGTGTTTCCTGCAGTAGATTCAGTTTCGAGGAGCAGCAGGAGGAGCTGCTGTGGGCGGGGCCAGAAGAAAACACCTGTTTGACACTTTTAAAAGACGTCACTGAAACACTAACATCTGTTTAAATGAAGCTTCATGTAGAAGATTTTCATCTTTATCTTCCTGTCAAAACAGCACTTTCCTTTGGCACTACATTTTTCAGCTGTTGGACTACGCACAAGCACAACCACACGCGCCGTGTTACGCCACTCAGCTGACCTGCGGCGCACACAGTGCGCTCTGTAGGTGCGCTTGTGCGTAGGAATACGGCGATCTCACACACCCCACGTCTAATAACCACAACTGTCCATTTAAAAGTCTTTAAAGTTTTCAATATTAGCTGTTTGTTTTTGTTGATGGGACATGTGATGTTTCCTCTGTTTCTTATTATTGATCATTAATCAAATAATTAAACTATCAGCAGATTAATCGATAAAAATAATAAAAGTGAAAGTCATTCATGTTTATCTAAAACTTGACAATATTTACTACAGTTAACAATAGTTTTACACAGAATTAGCTCCTTTACATTCACACAGACTGACGCACATATAAACATTAGCATTACAGCCTGCGTTGCATTTGTATAATTATTGCAGTGTTTCCTCTACATTCATTTAGCAGTGTTTCCCGCTTCAAATGTCTTTTTTTCTTTTTTTTTACTGTCGCAAATGCTCCACCTTCACATGGGGGAGGGGAGGGAGGGAGGGAGAAAACACTGTATTGTTATTGTATATAGTATTTCTAATTTATCTTAATTATTTTATATTCTGTTTCTATTCGTATTTTATTTCTTACTACATTTGTGCTGCTGTGTCAATTTGAATTTCTTCTTTGTGGGATCAATAGAGGTTCATCTTGTCTTGACTTGGATGTTACATAGTGTTTTTAAATCATCGTTAAATTGAGAAATAAATGTAAAAAGTTCCCTGTGGACAAACTTTGATATTAGAGGATATTCTTCAAACCTCCATGAAGATAAAGATGTGAAGTCAGAGCGATGAAGGAGGGAAGAGGAGGACTGGGTTAATGGAGTGGAAACCAGGTGACCCAGTTTGTGAGGCTCAGATGGATGAATCTAACACACCCTTCCTCTACACTGTGCTGTAGGTGCAGGTTTAAACAGAGGGAACGGCAGGTGGATTCATCTTCATCACCTGAGCCTCGTCCTCCTCCAGGTGTGATAGTCCAGTCCGGTCTGAAGTGGTTTCTGTTGTTGTGACGATCTGACTCAGTAGCGCCACCATCAGGTCACTTAGTGGTTCACAGTGAAACGTCTCAACGGCTGTTGGATGATTGTGATGAACTGTGGTTCAACGTTCATGTTCCGCTGAGGATGAACCGTAAAGACTCTGATGCTCTGATTCTCCCTCTAGCGCCACCATCAGGTTGCTTTTTTGAGCCCACAAGTACAGCTGTGTGTGTGTGTGTGTGTGTGTGTGTGTGTGTGTGTGTGTGCATGTGTGTGTGTGTGTGTGTGTTCAGAGATGAAGCTCAGTTGTTTTGTTAATTGATCATCAGTTGACGATCAGATAAAATCTCTTCAGCAGTAAATTCAGTAAAACGTTGTTAAAGCAGCTGGAATTTCAGTTCATTTTTTATCATTTCATTGAATTTCAAACTAATATTTTCACCTGAAATAATAAAGAGATGAGGGTGACGTCAGAACATTTATCAGACCAAACGCTACAAACAGATTCATGGCTTTGAATAAATCACTGATATAACCACGTCCAACGATCAATACTCAGTGGAGGCGGCCTGATTCTTATTGGTGTGATTCATCAATACCTGATCAATACTTTATTGAAGCTGAGTCAGATGTGCTGCTGGACAAAACTGAACAAATGTTTTAGATGCTGATTTCTTCTTCTCTTATTTCAGAGGACATTTGTGTTTTTATTCATTGATTTTCTCTTTTTAAAACTTTGAACCCTCCGTAATCAGGAGCTGCTGGTTTAAAGCTGCAGTGTTCATCCACATTTTTATAGCATATATATATACATGTTCACAGGAAGTACAGACCAAAACATTAAACACAAATTTAAAGTATGGACGCAATTTTAAAAGAAATAAAAAAGATTTAAAAATGCTGGATAATGAAATGTAGAATCACAGAGGACCCAGGATGGAGCCTTGAGGAACTCCTCGACACTTCACTGTTTTATTAAACATTTCAATTGAATGAATTAAAAAAAGAAATACATGGTCAGACTGTATTATTCTACAAGGTAGATATAACAGTTTTGATTCTGTTCTGAAACTCCAGTATCTAATCTCCATGAGCATAAAAAATATTTTAAATCATAATTAACCCTGGTAAACGAGCCCAGATGAACCCACGGGCCCCAGGGTGCTGAGTTGTTGGGTTAGGGGTAATAATAATAATAACAATAACAATGATAATATTCACGCTTGAATTTTACTTTTATTCTGTATCAGATATTTTGGTGGAAAATGTTTCACTGACACGTTCAGTGTCGGCGTAGATTAACATTAATATTTACTGTTACACGTTCAACATGGTGATGTTCAGAATCTAATCAAAACATGCAAGAAACTAACAATGGAAATGATTAATTATTCATTAACCAGTTTTTTTTAATATAGTTAAAATGATTAATTATCAATTGTCTCCTCCCTCAGTGCAGCAGTGAGATTAAGGAGCTGGCAGCACTGAGGCACTCTGGGTAATCTGAGTGTTTTCCCAGGATGCAATGAGTCATGGAATCAATAGATAATCTTCTTCTTTTAGTCGGTTGGCGGCTGGCAGGCGGCCTGAAAGTGTGTGTGTGGTGTGTGTGTGTGTGTGTGTGTGTGTGTGTGTGTGTGTCTCCTCATAGCAACATACTGTCACTGTTGGATGAAAAGCTTGTGTCGTCTTCAGCCTCCTCTCTGCTGCGACGGCGTTAGCGTTATTTACTTTTTTTTTTAAACCACTCACGTTACAGTCAGACATTTACCTGCAGTGCAGTTACCATGGCGACTGATTCATCAGACAGGCAAACAGGAACACAGAAGAAGGTGATGGTATGTCAGAGTGGAGTTGAAATGTTTCCTGACTCTGGACCAATCAGACGCTCACGTGAACGCATCACGAGCTGCAGCCGTGGGTGAAGCCACGGCAGCGTCGGCGAGCTGAGCCGAGCTGCAGTGAACGCTGCGTGATGATGTTCTCGGACTCAGAGCGGCCTCAGTCGCCTGAATGGAAATTGCTCGCTGAGCGTATGAACTAAGGTTCGGTCGCTCTGCTCGCTCGCCCCGCTGCACACGAGCAAAGACATCCAGTTTGATCAGCACATAAACCTCCACGTTCAAAACTCGGACGGAGAGAAACGACCGAGCTGCTGGATCCTGGACCAGCAGAGACTCACATGAGTCAGTCTTCCTCTGATCTCAGATTTAATCTGATCCATCATGTGACCCAGGAGACAACAGGAAGTCACATCCTCCACTCTCCTCTCCCTCCATCTTTCTGCTTCCTCTTCACCTCCTCTTCTAATCCTCCATCTTTTCAATCCTCCTCCTCTCTCCTCCATCACCCCCTCCTCCCTCGTCTGTCCATTACAAGACCCCATAAAAGCCCCTTCTTTCTCTCTTTCTCTCTTTCTTTCTTTCCCTCCCTCCTTCCCTCCTTCCCTCTCCTCCCTCTCTCCCTCTCTCCCTCCTCCCTCCTCTGTCTCTTTCTTCCCTCTGTTTGTCCCTCTGGCGTCTCCTCATCAGACAACAACAGTCGACATCAGTCTGACCGTTTATTTATAGACCCAAAGAAATAAAGAAAGAAGACAGAGTGTGTGTGTGTGTGTGTGTGTGTGTGTGTGTGTGTGTGTGTGTGTGTGTGTGTGTGTGTGTGTGCGTGTGTCAGGATGGCTTGATGTCACTCGTCTTCGTCGCAACTCCTCTCTTTCTACTCTCTCTGTGTTGTTTGGCATACTACATTACCCATGGTTCTCAGCTGCAAACCCATCATCATCATCATCATCATCAACATCCTTCCTGATTTTGATCCAGAATCATTTAAACTGGTTTCAGGTTTCTTCACGCTGTGATCAGCACGTATGAACATGACGCTGTGATTGGTTGAGTGCTAGTGAAATGCATCCTGGGAGTTGTAGTTGACTTAATGTCGTAGGGTTCTTGATTCTTTGACTGTCTTTAAGCCAAAACATCCTGATATGATCGATGCCATATTGTGTGGTGACATCATTTGGAGGCAGAGTCTGCACAGCAGGGATCAGGGGGCGGAGCCACTGTATGGTCCCGCCCATACACCTGCTCGACCCAATCACAGCTGTTATTCTCGACTGACATGAAAATGAACTCTGCGGAGCAGTGATGTCGTCCATATTTATACAGTCACTGGTTTAAACCCTGAAATTAGATCAAACGTCATATTTTACATGTGGAATATTATTATATTTTAATATTATTGTTATATTTATTTTTTCATCCACAAACAAAAAATTACTTTAATTCAGTAAGAAAATAGAATGTGATTTAACCTGCGATTTTCAAAATGAAACTGAATTCAGACGATTTTTAGATCAAAATTGAAATAAAAATGTTCAGATGAGCGTCAGTGAGACGCCAAACAGCGCAGACACTTATGGTGTGTTCACGGGCTCACGAGAGGCTCTGACATCTGAGCATCTGAGCTTCGTTATGGAGGGAAAGTGACGAAGGTTCAAGCTGCAGCGACCGGTCACAGAGAGCACAGATGGACTCTGGGTAGAGCCAGAGATCCCAGTGGATTGTGGGTAACACAGCTCGCTGCTGGCATGGTTTACACACACGTAAACACACACACACACTGTGTGTATCCATGCATGCAAACACGTACACACACTCTCTGCTGGCATCAGAACACACTCTGACACCTGAGGTCAACGTCCTGATTTAAGTCTGCATGACATGAGGGGGGGAGGGGAGCGATAAAAAAGGACAGGAAGGGAAAAGAATAGGAAGGATATCAAGGAAGGAAAGAATAAAAAAGGACAGAATAAAATGGAGAGAATTGGAAAGAAAAAACAAACAGGATGTGAAAGAGAATGAAAAGAAAAGAAAGGAGGGAGAGAAGAATAGGAAGGAAATTAAAGAAAGAGGAGAGGAAAAATAAAAAGATAAAAATGGCAGAAAAGAAATTAGAGAAGAGAAAGGGAGGAGGGAAAGAAGAGAATGTGAAGAAATGTAAAAGAAAAGACAGAGGGAAAAGATGGATGGATGTGGTGAGATTGGGGTGGAGGTGGAAACAGAGTTAACCTGCTGAAATACACTGTAAAAAAAACCTTTCTCCAACCTTGTTTTGTGTTTGTCCAGAAACTGATTCACAAACACTCAGATGTTTAAAATTAGTGATTGATATCAATAAGTCTGAAGATAACTGATCACACGTCACACACAGCTCCTCGTCTGGCCCCCAAAGCAACACACACACACACAAAACCAACCAACAAACACATCATTTGGTTTCTTCCTCTGTGGTATCTCTTTAAGTATTTTGTGACCTTCAGATGTCTCTGTGGACCCCTCGGGGGTCCCACCCCTCAGGTTGGGCTTCACTGAGCTGAACGGTCCTGACAGCACAAACAGTCTGAACCCAAGTGCAGCTCACAGAAAGAGATTTTAGTCTCTCCTCCTGTAACGAGCCGCAGGTCGTCTGTTCTGTCAGCAGGTTGTTATGACGTCATCGTTAGGTTCTGTTGCTAGGCGACATCTAGTGGTCGTAGTGATGACGACAGGAGCGAAGGGAAAGTGTCGGTGACGCAGTGTAAAGAGAGACAGAGTCCAGGTCAGGAGGAGGAGGCGGTGGATGTGACAGGAGAGCCGTGTGTTCGATTCCCATGGTGTTTCTATTACCCATGACCATTTGTTGTTATTATTGTAACCATGACAACAGAGATCGTCTAATGTTAAGGAAGTATTTATTTGAACCCGAATCACCATCTTTTCGTAAACCTAACCGAGCAATGACATTCTGATAGTAACCATGGCAACAAAGGTAGTTATGGGTTGATGGTTGTTCAGGTTTGAGGAACTGGTTGTTTTATTTTGATATTTCCGCACTGATGCGGAACTTTTACTTTTACTTTAGTGTCTGAATGATCGTTTTCAATGAGAAACCGTGAAGCTGAATAATTTTACATGAAGAAGGAAAATAAAACAAACTCGACCCTGAGGAGCTAAAATAGTTTAGAGCAAATAAATAAACCAGTGTTTTATTTCTGTGCGGTGGAAAAGGTGTACACACACATCAGGAGGATAAACAACAAACCGCTGTGAATTTAGCGACCTGCTCTTCATCAGCAGAAACAACTGATTCATAAAACACCTGCAGTGACACGTTCACTGACTCTTTCTTCTTCTGGTTTCTGCTTCGCACATGGAGACGTTCACTCTCATATAAAACATGACTCTTTCATATTCATATGTTATTATCTTCAATGTAGTTTCAGTTAACTCCTTCACTCATCATCAACACGTATTACTATATAAATATATACTGATGATAATACTCTTCATTATTATTTTTAGAGTTTATTTGAACAGCAGTTATTTTTACAGTACTGTCCTCTCTCTCTCCCCCTCCCCCATCCTGTAAGCACTGCTCTCTCTATCATCACCCATCCCCCCTCTCTGCTCTCTCTGCTCCATCGTTTCCTCCTCTTCCTCCCCTCCCCCACCTCATCCACCATCTCTCTCTCTCTCCTCCCAGTTTCAGTCTCAGTCTTCCTCTCTCACTCATCTTCATCCTCCTCTCCCTCTCTTTGCTGCGGGGCTTCAGAGTTCAGTCTCTCACGTTAATCACATTAATTTGCTCATAAACACACATGTACGTGCGTGTCCACACTTTTGCTAATTCAACATAAAGACTTTTATTTGCACGAGGTCGTTAAATCCCACATTCATAGGAAAATATCATTTACTAATAAACCTTTATGTCAGATTCATTTATTTAAAAACATTTTATTACAAACTCCTTCTGGTGTCAAATAATAAAACTGCTTCATTCTCCATTCACCTCCTCTGACCTCTGACCTCTGACCTCGTTCTCAGTTTGCAACTCCAGGAATTAGACCGATGTCGAGCCACAAATACAGATGCTACTTGTTTCGTTCATACTGTGAAGTTATTGTGTCAACGTTAAACCAGCCAATCAGAGAAGAGCTCACACATCTCTGAATAACAGTGTTTCAGACTGAAACGTCCAGAGAAACTTTATTCTTATTAACAAAGTTTTTAGATTCAGTTTAACTCCACCTCAGTGAAAACAACCAGGAAAGTCTTTTAAAATGACCAAAGAGTTCAACTCCAGCTGATTCACACTGACCTGCTATTGATCAGATCGACAATCAATAGACAATCAATCAAACAGCGTCATATCCATCAAAGTGCAGCCGCAGATTTGTGTGTGTGTGTGTGCGTGTGTGTGCGTGTGTGTGCGTGTTTGTGCGTGTATCTGCGTGTGCGTGTATCTGTGTGTGTGTGTATCTGCGTGTGTGTGTGCGTGTGTGTGTGTGTGTGTCCTCCTCCTCAGTGTCTCAGTCTAGCTGGTCCAGATGGTTGAGGAGTGTCTCAGTCTCTGTTGTTATGTAACAGTGTTCAGATATTAGTCAGGTCCGTCCTCCTCGTTACACTGAACTGAGGAAGAGGAAGCTGCTCTTCATCTCTGTCATCTCGTCTTATTAAAACTCACTTCACACATATTTCACTTGTTTTTTTTTTTTTTATTCATTTAACTGAACTGGGTCTTTGAAACCAGTTCAAAACCTGCACTGGATTCACTGGATTCACTGGATTCACTGAGGGGGTGAAAACCTGGATCTGGACTGTATCATCACCTGTTCTCCAGCAGCAAGTCGAGTCTTTACAGGTGTCCTGGTGACGTCACCGTGGCCTGTGTTTTTTTCATGGATCAGTAGGCGAGCTCGTTGCACGTTCACAGCCCTGAAAGGTCAAAGGTCACCGGCTGATGGACTGAAGTCTGAAGGAAATGGAAGGAGTCGGATGAATAATTCACGAAGGCTGAAATGTTTTGCTCCAAAGAGCCATAAAACTCTGCTGCTGACACTCGCTCACGAGGCGGCTGCAGCAGGTGAAGTGACGGGAATCGAACCTGTCTACATGTGACCAGGTGTACACCTCACACAGTTCTCCATTCAAACCAGACCGCACAGTGCAGAATGTTTCAGAGGCGATATAATGGGAGTGTCTGATTGGCTGAGGTGTTTGATGATGTAAGCACATCTTTCACCTGTGATGAGTTCACCTGCAGGAAGTGAGAGGCGGGTCTATGTTCAGACTCACAGTGAACACAGGGCAGAGATGTGTCCTGACGTTATGAATCTTTAATCAGCCGTGCACCATCACTCCTCCTCTCACATGCTTTTAAAGGTTTGTCCCTGGGGGGCTCCCGTAGGCTCGCTCCGTCCAGGACGTCCCACTCGACCCCGCCTGGTGGAGGAGGTGCACTCAACAAAAACAGACTACCTAAGATTTAACATATACGGTGTGGGCTCGGTCTATTTCCTGCGTCCTTCTTCTGTTTTAAATCTGTTCTACTTTTTGTTTTCTGTTTTATCAGAGGCCGCACCTCCTCATGCAGGGGTGACGATCAGATACAAATAATCAACCATCAATACTTTAGCAGCCAATCAGAGGCAGGAGGAGGGGCAGAGGTGACGGAGATCATGAACAGACTTCCTGGTTCAGGGTGTGGATCAGTGAGACTGAATGAATGAACTCGTTACAGATTATTTTCCTCTTTCTGTCGTAGTTTTTTCTCTGTGAAATGAAGAAGTGGAACGACCCAGTTTCCCTGATGTGGAGTGTTTTCTGCCGCGGGGATCACGAATAACAAACCATCTGCAGGACCGAGCGGCGCTGCAGCACATCTGTCGAACACACTGTAGTAGACGTGCACTTGCATTGTGGGTAATGTGGGCGGCAGGTTTTGGCGAGGTACAAGCCTCAGGTGTTTTTACTTCACCTGGGTTTCCTGCGACTTCCTCCTTCACCCTCCGTGCAGTTCAACAGGAAACAGTTCAGACAGTTAACACAGCGAAGAGACTAATTATATCAAACCTGATGAGACGCTAACGAGCGTCGTCTTCATCACATGATATTTAAACCGCTGATGATCCTCCGTTATAAAAACTACAAACAGCTGATTTAAAATTCAAACTCAGTGGATAAAATCATCGTGTTTCTACTTGTGGTTGTTGAAGATGGAGCTGAACTTTAGTTGTTTATAACTGGAGCTTGTTGTAGATTCATCATCGTGTGTGTGATTTATTTTTCCCTCGTTATGTTTGTGAGTGTGTTTTTCTTCAGACTGACGGAGTTACAGGGTTTACACAGACGGTGGAGATGTATGTTCTCCTGTGTTGACGGCCGCAGCTGATTGGTCGACAGGTGTGTCTTTGTTCCAGGTCTTATCAGCTGAGAGCAGACGCCTCGATGTCCTCAGTGTCAGAAACACGTCTGAGATACGGCACTGCTCTTCATCTGCTGCTGGACTCTGTTAGACCTGTGTGTGTGTGTGTGTGTGTGTGTGTGTGTGTGGTGTGTGTGTGTGTGTGTGTTGATGTTGGAATTTTCTGGCCCATGTTGTAGATTAGTGTCAGGACTGCATGAGCTCACTGACATCATTAGCATCTCACACACACACACACACACACACACACACACACACACACAGTCTGGTTTGTTGGCAGGAGGGATGGAGGAAGCTGCCATCAGTCTCTGTGGGAGACAGCAGATCCAGGTGGAGACACCTGAACAGGTCTCAGAGTCTCAGAGACCTGGACGTGGTTTATGACCAATTTTATTTTAATTCTGAACCTTTAGAACAAAATTCAAGTTGCAGAATTAGGAGACCAGTTCTCACCAGAGGAGGGGGCGGAGTCACAATAATATAAAGTCATAGATGAAACAGATCCATTTGTGTTTTTTTCTTTTATAAAAGTTTTGTTGTTTCTTAGAAGTTCAAACTCACATTGTTGTGACTGCAGAGTTAGAATATAATACCCATGATCCTTTGCTCTTTGGTCAGTTGTGTTGCGCTCCTGTGTGCTCAGTATCTCGTCTTCTTAAAGAAAGGCGAATCAGTGAGGTTACAGTGAGGTCACAGTGAGGTCACAACTCAAGCTAACAATGTTTGTAAATGTGTGAGAAGTTTGTCGGGTGACGTGTCAGCACAAAGCCTGTAATAAAACCAGCCGTCAGGACTTCTGGAACTTTGTGATGTCACAACAAAGCAGTCACCAAGCCCCGCCCACCTGGACCCACCATCCAAACCTTGCAGGATTTGGTTTCTCAGAGTGTTTTTACCTGAAATCTGCTATAGCTTTATTGGATCAGTCAGAAAACAGTCAGCTAATCAGAAGAGAGGCTCAGAGCCTCCTCTCTTCTGATTGGCTCACCGACCTGTTGTTACTAGAGCTGCAGAGAGAAGCCTGAGAGAGGAGATGTAAAACTACACTGAGATGGTTTTTATATCTTCTGATGGATCAACACTTCAAATAAAACACAGAAGAAGAAACATGGAGCTTTAAACTGAGACAAACATGAAAAGAATCAGAAAAAATGTCTGTTATTTCCTTCATGTGTAAATGTTGAGGTGTCAGCTGCTGGTGTGAGTGGAGCTGGTCCTGGAGAGAGTTTGTCCTTCCCTCTGTGTCTCTGTGTGTCTCTCCTCTGCAGACAGTGTGACGCAGGGTGAGGAAGGGGGGAGGAGACAGGAGGGAGGATACCCGGGGGAGGCTTTAGGAGGTGGTGAGGGCACAGAGGGACACAATAACTGCAGTCTGACCGCGCAGAGCCGGAGGGAGGGGCGTGCCTCTGTGCTAGCCAGCGAGCTAACGATGCTAAGCACACATGACCGTCACATGACCTGAAAACACAGAAACACATAGAAACACACTCGTGTACCAGAGCAGAGGATTTTAATGGTTGTAGGTTACCATGGAAACCAGATCAATCAAGGAGCCCCCCACCCCAGACAGATCCATCCATCTGTATGATGACAAAGACACCTGTCTGTCTGTTCTCTCTGTCTCTCTGTCTCTCTGTCTCTCTCTTTGTCTGTCTGTCTGTCTCTCTGTCTCTGTCTGTCTCTCTCTCTCTTTGTCTGTCTGTCTGTCTCTCTGTCTCTCTCTCTGTCTGTCTCTCTGTCTTTGTCTGTCTGTCTCTCTCTCTGTCTCTCTCACTGTCTGTCTCTCTCTCTGTCTGTCTCTCTGTTTGTCTCTCTGTCTGTCTCTCTGGTGTTCATTTGATTTGTTTCTCCCACTTTATTAAACTGGACAGTGAGAAACAGTCGATACTGAGGAGCTTTTCATTATCTGCAATCAACATATCAGTTACTCACACACACACACACACTCTCACACACACACACACACACACTCACACACACTCACACACACACACACTCACTCACACACACACACTCTCACACACACATCACAGGCTTGACTCTATTTACATTAATAGAAATCCAATCAGTGTAATTGGAAACTGTTTACACTCAGTGAGTGAGTCTGCCTCACCTGCTGACCTGTGTGTGTGTGTGTGTGTGTGTGTGTGTGTGTGTGTGTGTGTGTGTGTGTGTGTGTGTGTGTGTGTGTGTGTGTGTCTGATCTTTGTCATCAGCACAGCTATATGTAAAACTCAGTGTGTTCTTGGAATAAAAGACATTTGAATAATATTTTGTTACTGACCTGTCGGGACCTTCGTGTCTCTTCATTTGCTCTCCAACATCTGCAGCAGCTGAAACCGACTGAAGCTGCTGAGTTTTTTTAAATATATTGAGCCACGAGTGAGCGAGTGTAAAGGAGTGAGTGAACTCTGACCACAGCTTCAGCAGGAAGTACCAGCGTTACGTTAATGACATCATTTCCTGTCTGTGTGTGTGCAGGCTAAGGACAGCGACGATGATGAGGAGGTGGTGCAGGTCGACAGGGACCATTTCATGGATGAGTTCTTCGAACAGGTGAGACACTACAACCACTCACACATAGGTGTACCTGAGGTCACAGGGGTCACAGGGGTCACAGAGGTCATGTCTCCAGTGTTTCCTCTGGAAATGTTAATAACCTCAGGATTTAGAAATGTAATATTTAACATGTGTGTCCCATTAAGGTGATTTATTATTTTCACATATATGCATCTTCTCATATATAACGAGATAAGTTTATAACATATATGAAATACCTACAGTGAAATTTGTAAATCTAAATTAAAATATCTATAATGGGTTAATATATGTTGTGACCATATATCTTTACAATATATGTTTATTTTGTTTATGCAATTTATTAAAACAACAAACATATACAGATTCTATATGTTTATATATGTTTTTCTTATTAATTTATATATAATATACAGTATATATATATATATATATACACATATATACTGACAGGCTTTGAGATGGACGTATATTCATGTAACAATATAAGCTTCATATATAAACATACATGTTTCTAACAGGTTCCATATGTAATGTTTACATACATATGCTATATATACTCTGTTGCTCATAAAGTTGGAATAAAATATTTTTTACCTCTTTCCATGAAATGATTGTGACAATGTGATTTATTTCATTGCACCTGGTCAAAGGTGAATACTGATGCATTTAAACAGGAATAAACAGGATTGTGTCAGAAAACAAGATTATTCCAACTTTATGGGCGACGCCCACATGTATGTTCAGACATGATGAGGAGGTCGTGCACGTGTATATATATACATACATGTAGGTGTTAGCTGATCTAAGACGTGTGTGTGTGTGTGTGTAAGTGTGTGTGTGTGTGTGAGTGTGTGTGTGAGTGTGTGTGTGTGAGTGTGTGTGTGTGAGTGTGTGTATGAATGTGTGCTTGTGTGAGTGTGTGTGTGTTGAGTGTGTGTGTGTGTGTGTGTGTGTGTGTGCGTGTGTGAGTGTGTGTGTGTGTGTTTAGTCGGTTTGTCTCTTTCATGTGCAGTAAAACTAATTTATTATTTTCATTTCATTATAAATGTATAAATAGATTTTATTTGATAAGATATTAAATATGATTTGTTGTTCAGTTTCCTCTGAGGTCACAGCTGCTGCATCAACTCGTCTCATATTTATTCAATTATTAACGGTTGAAGGAGAAAAGACAAATTCACTAAAGCTCTCGACCTCAGATTGATTTTATTTTTAATAAAAACAGATGATTCACTGAGGAAAGAAAATCCATTTTTCATGTAAAATTCATGTAAAAGATTCTGACTTTTGTTTTAAAAAATAAAAGTATTTTATTTTTTAAAAATGGATAAAAGTATTTTATTTTTTAGCAGAAGATCTTCGTTTGTCCAGAAACGGCTTCAAAACAAGAGAAGATGAAGCAGACGTTCAGTTTTATTTGTTCTGGAGAAACATGAAAAGATTCATCTGATGATGTTGATGATGGTGATGATGATGATGATGGTGATGATGGTGATGATGATGATGATGGTGATGATGGTGATGATGGTGATGATGGTGATGATGGTGATGATGGTGACATCACTGTAACGTGTTTTGTGTGTTCAGGTGGAGGAGATCAGAGGCTGCATAGAAAAGCTGTCAGAGGATGTGGAGCAGGTCAAGAAGCAGCACAGCGCCATCCTGGCCGCACCCAACCCTGACGAAAGTAAGACTCACACACACACACACACACACACACACACACACACACACACACACACAACAACAGCTGATCTGTAGATGGTCTTCATCAGCTGTGATGAAGATGTGTCAGCTGTGATCACATGACTAAAGTGGTTTCACAGAGACGTCTCACACTGGTCTGTGGTGGTCTAATCCAAATATGGTCAAAGAGGAGGGGCTTGTGTGGAGCTGAGACTTTGGTGCATGATGGTTTATGACAAGAATACGGTCACCCACCTGTCACTCCAAGAGGCCACGCCCTCAATCCTCCATAACTGTAGTCCTTAATAAAATGTAAACAGGTGAGTTATATAAACAGGTGTCATGGAGGAAGAAATTATCTCTAGAGACCAGAACAGTTTCTGTACCAGGCTGTAAACATGTTTATTTCTGCTGTAAAGTTGGACATTTTAACATGGGAGTCTATGGGGACGGACTCACTGTTGGAGCCAGACTCTAGTGGCCGTTAGAGGAACTGCAGCTCCTGGTTCTTCGGAGACGGTGGTCTCTGGTCCCAGACTTCAGAACCAGCCCAGAGTCTCTCTGGGTTCAGCTCGCAGTAGTTTTCTAACAGAGCTGCGTTCACTCACAAACCAAACATTTCCTGCTGTGGCTCCTTCACATTAAAGTTTTTCTCTTTCAATAATAAAATGCTAAGCTGTGGGGAGGAGGCAGATTCCTCATGGAGGGGATGATCTGGATGTGATCTGATGGATTTAGTCTCAGACACGTGTTAAATCGCCGCCTGGACAATAGGACGTTTAATGTGTTTATCACAGAGTCAGCAGATCTTCATTAGTGCTGCTTTCCTTCAGTAAATGAGCACTAATCGATTGGATATGGACACATTCCACACTCTGTGTTTAGTGGATTAGATTCTGCCGCTCACCTCCAGCTTCACCTTGGTGCTGCAGATGAACACTCGCTCTGTGCCAGCCAGGTGTGAGCGGTCCCGGCTGCTGCTGGTCCGCCCACCTGTATGAGCTCATCAGTCTGCACACTCGTGACCAGCGTCTGGACTTACGTCACAGAACCGTGGCTCTGTATCGTGCTGACAGTTTCAAAAAGCAGATATGTCCAGAAACATGTCAAGAAAACAACCATCAACATTTTGTTCAATCCTCTTCTTTTCTCTGTGAGTTTGTGCTTAGCCTAGCTTAGCATAAAGACAAGAAGCAGTAGAAAACAGCTGACCTGACTCTGTCCAAAGTGCCAAAACACACCTGGAAACCCATATAAAGGAGCTACTTGCTATTACTACATAGCTAACGTTAGCATTAGCAGCTGTTTTCTTACCAATCTAGAAGAAACATTCAAACTTTATTACTTTACTCACCAACATTTGTCTCCATCTACTGAAGTTAGCATGCTAACCAGCTAGCCCTGGCCCATCATCACTTTCTGATAGCGCCTCACTGTAGCCTCCAGTCTGAAGACGTAGCAGCTCAGAGGACGTGTTGTAAAGACAAAGATGGCTGAAACAAGAAACCAGCTTCTTTAAAAGTCACTCAGTGACGGCGGGTGTTGACGTGAAGCCGACACGTCTGAAGCTGTAGATGATGTAGATGATGCGGTAGACGGTTGACGTGTGTGTGACAGACTGTAGACACAGATACGAAGTGTTGAATATTGTGTCGGTGACCTTCAGTAACCTCAGAGTGAAGTCTAATCCTGTTAACTTCTCACTGATGAGCGCTGCAGCTCGCCGTTTGAGCCTCTGATGAGTCTGTTGGCAGACGTCCACCGAGCGCCGCCGCCGGTCACTTCATCGTCCTCCTGACACACGAGGAAGAAATAAAAGTGTGTCCTGTTTGAGAGAGCGAGGCTCAGAGAGCTGCACTGCGTTCACCCTGACCCCGACACACTGTGACTCAGCAGCAATGACTCAATGTCACTGCTGGAGCCTGCAGCCAAGTCTGTGCTGTCACAAACGCTGCACTGTAAAAAAAAGTCTGGCTTCAAAACAGGTTTTTCATCAGATTCTGGAGCCACAGGGCCCTCGGGGGCCCAGGGCCCTCGGGGGGCCCCCAGGGGCCCGGGGGCTCAGCTTGGCTCCGGTTTCACTGAAGGCCACGTTCAGCTCGTCGTCAACGAGACTCAGATGCTTCGCGTCACATTACTTAGTCACATTCAGTCATAACTCAGTCAGATGTAATCTGTATATTCTCTGTGAGGACATCTTCATCTCTGCCGTCACTCACACAGAATCATAATGATGCTGAGATCCACTGATCACAGATCAATAATCAGAGAATAAATACATACAGGCTGAAATACACCAGAGCTCGAGCTGTAGCTCACAGCTAACTCACTGAGCCCAGCACAGCTTTATACAATACCTCAGTCCCACAAAGAATCATGGGAACTGTAGTTCAGAAATGTACATGTTTATGTTAAACTATACGTTTTCATATCAGTATTTTTAATGATAGTAATAAACTTTATTTATAGTGCAGCTATATATATATATATATATGCAGCTCAGTGTTTTACTATACTGCACTGCCTGTTTCCTTGTGCGTAAATATTCCCTGACATTTCTAAATGAATCAACAAGTAAAAGTTTCCATCAAATATCAACAGCCCATGAGATATTTGAGGAAAACGTGTCGGTGTTGAGACGAAGGTCCAGATCAAACCTTCTGGATGAGACTGTGAGCTGCCTGCTGGCGTCTGTACTGATCTAACTGAGCAGAGAGGAAACAGTGGATTCAATCTGCTGACTGATTTAAAATGAGGCCGATTGATCCAGAAACTAGTGGAGAGACTGTTGAAGGACGGGGAGGTTTGTGGTGCAGCTCTGGTTTTCAGACAAAGTCAACTACACTGAAGTTTAGCTAAAGTGACCTTTAGTACAGCGACCTCTGTGAGCGCAGCAGCTGCAGTGTGCGATCAAATGAAGGTGGAAGTGATGATGCACGAGGAGGGAAGAGGGGGAAAACATCAGATGAAAGGAATAATGATGATTGATTGATGATTGG
>BDMU01000030.1:356696-376696 GCA_002217815.1 Seriola quinqueradiata | reverse complement strand
TGTTCTGTATGTAAAGTCTAGATGTGGTGCACTGAATAAGTCCAGTAGTAGTATTGTTTACATAGTGGCAGTGAACGCAACACTTCTTTTATTCTGGTGGGGTGAGGCCGAAGCTTTCACAATAAGAGCACCAGCTAAAATGTAAAGATTTTAAAGTTTTTTTTTCCTGTTTGATTTAATTTAACTTTATTTAACTGACTGTGTGTGTGTGTGTGTGTGTGTGTGTGTGTGTGTGTGTGTGTGTGTGTGTGTGCGTGTGTCTTCCTGCAGCAATCGAGCAGAGCATCGAACAGGAGGAGGGTCTCAACAGATCATCAGCAGACCTCAGGATCCGCAAGACACAGGTGAGACAAGAACAGATGGAGGAGGAGACTCAGTGTTGCCATGGTGACAGTTACCACATCACTAGTTAGACAGAAAGTTCTCCAAGAAAACATTCATGTTATTAATATAACGAGTAAAAATAAAAACATGGATTACAGTTATTTTGTTTATTATTTGTAGTTTGTGAAAAGTACGACGGAAACTTTTCAAATGCCACTTAATTATTTATGAATCAGTTTTATTTGTTTGTGTTTAAACAGACTTTATTCATGAGGAAGAATTTTTTCAGTTTTATTTTGTACTTCTGTGCACATTAAATATATTTTCCCATATTCTACTTTTATTTTGGTAGGTGGTGCCTGATCATCAATCACCATAATTACTAATCGATCACTGTTGATCACCCATCACTTTGTGTCTGTTCTCTGAGCTCCCCTCGCCTCTGCAGCCCCTCCCATCCTGGTTTCACCCTGCAGTATTCTGCTCTGTCATTGGCTGCTGCGCCCCCTCCCCCCATCAGCTGCTCCCTGCTGCCTCCTGGTGGAAGAGAGGAGAACTGCAGCTCCTCCTCACAGCTGCAACACAACATTACACAACCACAGAGCTGTGTGTGTGTGTGTGTGTGTGTGTGTGTGTGTGTGTGTGTGTGTGTGTGTATCATCATTACTGATGCATGTAAAGGTGGAGCTCATTTGAACTACTTTACATACTGCTGGGTGGTGTAACAATAATGATACATAATAATTGAAATATTGATCAACACAGCTGATCTGAATTATTAGTAAAATTCATGTCATTAGAAATGTAAATCTAATATCTGCTGTTTCTATCAACAGAAATCTGTAAATAAAACCAGACTCTTCACATGAACACCTCCTCTTCTTCCTCCTCTTCCTTCTCCTCCTCCTCCTCTTCCTCCCCCTCTTCCTCCTCCTCCTCCTCGGTTGTCGTCCTGCAGCACTCGACGCTGTCACGTAAGTTTGTGGAGGTGATGACCGAGTACAACACCACGCAGTCCAAGTACCGCGACCGCTGCAAGGACCGCATCCAGAGACAGCTGGAGATCAGTGAGTCCTACAACACGCAACGCAACACGCAACGCAACACGCAACGCAACACGCAACGCAGCACGCAACACGCAACGCAACACGCAACGTAACGCAACACAACATGCACTGCAACACGAAATGGAACACGGAACGCAACAGGCAACACACCACAACAACGACACAACACACACTCGTACCATGTGACTCAGGTGAATGTCCAGGTGTCTCAGCTCTGTCTCTGTTTCTCTCTGCAGCTGGGAGAACCACCACCAACGAGGAGCTAGAGGACATGTTGGAGAGTGGCAAGCTGGCCATCTTCACCGATGATGTAAGCACCGCACCTGAGCCCGTAGCCATGGGTCACTTTATTCTGAGCCATTCTGCATCCCATAATAATCCTCATTTAGTACCGGGAGGCAGAATCGCCACGGGGTGCGCTGAGACATCAAGTGAATGCGGCCTTTGTCACTGGCTTCAGAGGGAATGATGGGAGAGACGCAGGAGCTTTTATTTTGAAGGAGTCACCTCACATTATCTTCAGCTCCTTCAAAATAAAAGCTCACATATTTGCCAGGGCCTTGAGGTAACATGACTGGAGTGTCATGTGACCTGATGTTGTGGTCAGCTCTGTAATTGAACACTGAGCTGGAAGTCATTTCACCGAGTCGAAACCACACCCACCTGTGATGTCACAGTGTACTGACCGTTACACTGTCACTTCAACCAGTGAGGTCAGTAGGAACAAGGTTTCCAGCAGGTGTTGCTCTGTAAGCAGGTAAGTGAGTCAGACTCCAGCAGAACCTGGAGGTCACAGGTCATGGTCTGAATTTACAGTCGATCACAAAAAGTTCATTTAATTATAATAATTAATTATATTCATTTTTGTTGAATAGCACCAGGGTCATAATGTTTTTACATAAAGTCCATGTTTCATGTCAGGTCTTTAGAATTTCATAAAAATTGAAAGACTCATAATTTGTTCTAAACTGAACCATTTTAATATTAAAAGAATTACATACCTCATAATAGCCATAATTCAGGAATCTAATCATTTATAGCAAATATATGAATAGATATGAATAATCGTTTGTCGTGGGGTTTTAGCTGCTTTTCGCTTTAATTTCAAACAGTTGTGGTAAAATAATGTTGTATTTAAACCCGTCCTCTCCCACAGATCAAAATGGACTCTCAAATGACCAAGCAGGCCCTGAATGAGATCGAGACCCGACACACCGAGATCATCAAGCTGGAAAACAGCATCCGTGAGCTGCACGACATGTTTGTGGACATGGCCATGCTGGTGGAGAGCCAGGTACAGGACGTGACAGGAGGTGTGTCTACATGTCAGCACATTGTTTGGGCTATCACATGTTAAACTGTGTGATGTGTGTATTTGTTGCCAGGGAGAGATGATTGACAGAATTGAGTACAACGTGGAGCACTCTGTCGACTACGTGGAACGTGCCGTATCTGACACCAAGAAGGCCGTCAAATACCAGAGCCAGGCTCGCAAGGTAACGTGCTCATCGGAGAGACATGAAGAAGAGCAGTCGACTACGACTCCCAGAACACACTGCAATAAACATACAATCAGAAGAACTTCAGACTGTTGCTGTGCGGCTAACGGCGGGATGAAGTTAGACTGATCTTTGTAAAACTTGTCTGATAAATTCAGAGATGATGTTGTGTGAGCATGAACAATGTGTAGGCGGAACAATATACACTCATATACTCAACATCTATTGTGATTTCAAGGTTTCTATGTTGTGGTCACCGACCTGCGTGTGTCTAACCTGTCGCCCTGCAGAAGAAGATCATGATCATCATCTGCTGCGTCATCCTGGGCGTGGTCCTGGCGTCGACCATCGGCGGCACACTGGGCTTCTAAGACGCTCCGCCACCTGCCGCTGTGACGACCGACACTGACCAACCGTCCGACCGACAGCCAGCAGAGAAAAGAAACACCAATGACAACAACAACACAAAAACTTGAAACACAAATGCAAGACAGATAACCAATCAGCTAGGAAGAGATAACAGTCCAATTACAGATAAGAGGAAACACCACGGGGTTGGGTGGGGTTCAAAAAGCAAAGAAAAAAACAATAAAAACGCCATCACATTATAGCTGACTTAAATACATAACATATACAAAAAGAGGGTACAAATAAATCTACTATTTATTACAGATGTACATGTAAATGTATGAACATATGAAGCAACACATGGGTTAGCTACCTGTAAAAAATTATGACCTATAATATGACATTTACTTGTTTGTTTGTTTGTTTGTTTGTTTGATTGTTTTGCCTTTTTTCTTATTTTTTAACCGTTTCTTTCGTTTTTCGGGAGTCTCCGAGGGCAGTGATGCTGACTGCCGCTGGGTGCGTTCTGCAGGACCAGCATTCCAGAGCCAGAGCTTTATTCGTTTGTTCCTTCCTTACCTTTATCTCCTGGTAGAGATTCTGGAGCTGAGCACGCTCTCGAATGCCACAGGATACGTTGTAAATAAATGTGCTCAGCTTCGCAGTTAAATGAAGGAAAAATCTTCTGTATCGGAACATTCCGGAACGCTAGAACTCCGCACAAGAACAGAGGGAGGTTCCGGAATGCCGTCAGTAACCCTGAGATGTTCCGGTATGCTGTCCCGCAGGACCAGCACCCTCCGGCTTTGGTAGAACCAACTTTGTCCCCTTGTTCATGGGTGGGAGGGACCGACCTCACCGTTGGCTCAGCCCACCTCTTTAGACCATCCCTCATTGGTTGATAACACCTGTCATTCACCTCAGTCAGCCTATTAAATTAGCCCGACCTGCCACACACCATTTATAAAAGGAAAGAGCGTGACACCCCGCCCTTTAAGATGCTTTCACAGCCAGCTGATTGATTGGGAAAACACCATGCGGGGTGGGGTGGGGGGGGGGATTGTAATGTGGCAGGTTTCCAAGACAACAACCTCCCCTTCTAGTCACACCTATCCAACCAAAGAGCAGGGGGAGGGAAGGCCTTTGGTTTTCCTGCTGAAGTCAATTGGCCAGTGGTAGAACATGTGATGTTTGACTGACAGGTGAATGGTGGGAAAGAGCGGGGCCAGGAGGAGGAGGGTTTAAAGGAGGGTGGGAGGAGACAGACAGTCAATCTATGCAGTTTAGATAAGAGGAAGAAGACTTGTCCTGTGCCCCCTCCCCCACCCCCCCAACCCCCCCACCAAGGTAGCCAATGAGGATCAGGGGTTCACCTTACTGCACCGAAAGGCTCATCACACTGATCGCTGTAGAAATATGGTAGTCGAGGCCGGGTGTCATCTCCAAGCTGTCATGACTGTTCTTCCGGAAGATTCTAAAAAATGAAGAGAACACATTAAAAAGTAAAGAAGAAAAGTAAAATGCAACATGATAAAACTTACAAACAAGCCAGACAACAAACCAGATGCACAGAAAACGTAGAAACACTGAAGGCGCTGGCGTTCCCCGGTGACCTGAGTGTCGCGGTTCTATTTTTCCTCTTCTGTTTTTTAAAGGGAAATGTTTGTTGCTTCGTTGTTCCGTGGTGCTGCCGTTTTAGTGTGTGCGTGACGTGTCCCGTGACGTATCGGCCTCCTCATTTAGTGGTTACTGTTTAGTCTGTATGGTTTGATGCATTTGCCTGTTTGCTCCCTGCATCCCTCCATCTCCTCCTGAGTGTGTGTGTGTGTGTGTGTGTGTGTGTGTGTGTGTATGGGGACTGTGATATTGAATCCACACCATCTGAATGCCTGAGTTACACAGGTGCTACTGAACAGGAGAGGCTTTTCCTATTGGTGGGTTTCCTCCGTGGAAGGTGGAACATGTGACACACACATTCACATACATTCACAACACAGCACACGCATGAACACCTCATGTATATATGTAACGCTTCATACAAACACTATGGAAATTTCCCCCTTAACACACACACTTTTAACTTTCCTGTGTTACACATCATGCCAATGCTAGTGTTAGAGTGTGTCGCTTAGCATGCTGTAGAGTTAGCTCGTGTTACGTGTAGATCGTGTAGAAGCTGCTTGTTGGAGACTGATTGCAAGTTTTCTGGTCTTTTTTTTAATGTTAAAGACACTTTCCATGTGTCCAGACCAGTGTTGGGGAAAGATTTAAGAAATAAGACGGATCGAGTTAAAAGGTTGCTCTTTGACAAAACATAATCTTAACATAAAGATGCAGTTTCAGAAAAGGCTAGTAAGGTAACTAGCCAGTAAGATTTTTTTTTGTCAAACTAGTTAAATTTGAACAGCAGTAAAGCATTTGGACACAGCAATACACAGAAAGTAAATTACATTTTGTCATTTTAAAATGTTGAATCTGTACATCAGATTGCTTTAGCATTAAGCTAACAGGACTTCTTTTTAGAAAAGAAGATGCTAATTTAAAATAAGCTAATCATAACTTGGCAAAAGAAATAAAGGATTAGTTATGACAGTGATCTGAGTGATGTGTTCACCTCAACACTACTCCAGATTGGGACAACATACATGTGCGTTACATTTCAAGCTGTATGTTGTAAAAGCATGTTTTGTTTCATTGCTGATAATGTGGTTCTGTGTTGAGACGTAACACAAATGTGTGTGTTGCCCCAACCTGGATACATGGGTGTGTTGAAATCTACTACACAGTATTACGACTCCCTCCTGCTGTAGTCAGAGGAGCTTTAAGGAGGGAGGTTCCTCTGTGTTCAGGCTCTGTGATACGGAGGTTCATCTACTTCTGTTGAGGCCTACACTGGACGATCCTGCCCCACAGTCACTGTCAGGGTAACAACAACCATTAATACCACCTTAAACTCCACAAAATCAGCCTACACTACACTCAAAGCAATAAAGCCAGTTTGTAATAGTTCAGTTTCATTCAACAGAAAAAGTGTTAGCTAACTAGCTTGCTATGTCTAGATTCTGCCCTGAGTTTAAAAGCTGTAGAGTTGTGAAACGGACGGAGTTGTTTCGTAAAAGTTTACGCGCATTTTCTGGCTTCAAAAACTTTCCTTCCAAGTGTGTTAGAAAACGCCTTTGATAAAAAGTCACTTTGCAACTCTATTGTTCTGGAAGTTTCCGCTCTGAGAAGAAGCTAGCATGATGTGGCGTTTGACAAGTATCATTAGCCAGCACCGCAGCCACGACATGACTAATGATACTTAGCATCAAGTTAGCTGCTTTGTCATGGCTAACAATACTTCTGGCTGCCAGGGCAATGTGTAGACATGAGGAAGTAGTCGTTGCTATGTTGTGTTCTTTTGGGAGTCCTGGTAGTTAGCGCTGTTAGCTACGTCTATAATGCTATCTAGTCGAGTTTGGAGAGGAGAGGAGGTGGGAATTTTTATTCTATTCCTTGACTTCCCAAGACCAAAACATCTGTGTCCACCAAAGCTTAGCAAACAGCCCCAACCCCTCCAAGCAGCGAAGTCCAGTAGATGTTTGTTCAGATGAATTGTCAGTAGATTTAGAATAATTTAGCACTTTTCTCTGCTGTTGTGTTGTCAGTGTTTATGGCTACATTCTGTCTTCATGAGTGGTTTATAGGTGGTTTTACCATTTTTAGACTGTAGTGCAAACATCAAATCTGTCCACAGATGGATTAAATATCAAATATTGTTCCCTCCTGTAAATCAAACCCAAAGTATGCTTATCTTTACTACATTTCCCAGGTGTCCTTGGACTATTTTAGAGCTCTGCTTTATTTCGGAAATTTCAGAAATGTATTTAGGGAATCGCTAAATCGGCAAAGCAAAACTGACTTACCTGTTTTCAGAGTCAATGCGTTTTACTTCCACCAATCACAGTGATTTGTTCATCACTTGCATCATAAAGTCAGCCACACAATATTTAATTCAATTACATGTTCTTGTTGGTTGATGGTTGTCAAGGTGACGTCACGGTCGTTGCGGTAGTCTTGCGATGGTGGTGATTGCGGTGGATGAGAATCAGTAATGTGAGGATGCCGTCGTAGCACCAGCCAGCTTGTTAACACTGATGTTTCTTTGCTGTGTGTGTGTGTGTGTGTGTGTGTGTGTATGTGTGTTTTCTGTAAAGTTCCTGTTCCTGTGTGGCAGCCATCATCCATCAGGCCCCGCCTCCATCCTCCTGGGAAAGAAAACACGGACAAACATCACAAAACCATAAAGGCATTAAGGTTACGGTTGATGAACCAACTTGATGAAGCTTAGGAGGTTTGTCCAAGTATTCGGTCCCCTGTCCTTTTGTCCTCCCTCTTCCCATTTGTGTTGTTGTAGTTTGACTGTACAAAAAGACGACGTTGAGGATTGGGCGTCTGCCCCTTCCCTTCCCCAGCAGACCCCACCCATCCTGTCGTCTGTAATAATGATAATAATAATAATAAAAAAGGCATGCAAAAGCGTTGTGGAGTTTGCATGATGGTGTTTTTTGTACCCCACCCCCGACCTGCCCTCCATGTTGTGCACTTTACCGCTCATCGGACCTGTCTTTGGTTGGCACGTTAGCTGACTACTCGTTCTTACTTAGTCTGCGTTATTTTTATTTATCTAAAAGTTGAACACATGTTGACATTACGTGTCGACCTGTGCTTTGTTTGTAACATATTGTTGGAGCAGAAACTGGATTTTTAAAGTGTTTAGTTGAAGGAGTGGGTTGATGTTTAAACATGAACGGCTAAATTTTCAAATGTGCTGCCATCGACGTCAGTCGTACAGCTTTCCCCCGACCCCTGATGTTGACCTCCAAACCTCCCGCTAGGTCACACCCCACTGTTATCACCTGATCTCTGTGCAGATTTACTTCCACAGTTGCATTTGTGTTGTGTTTTTGTGGAGGAATTGTCCCCGCCAACGTTGATTATTGTTGTAAGTCTGAAAACCTCAACCTGTGGGCTAAACTCCCGTCACCCCTCTACCCAGCCTTGTGTGTGTGCAGCATGCCTCCCTTCCTCATCAGTGACACAAGATTGGTGCATAAATGTGCGAGTGTGTGTGTTTGTTTGTGTCGGAGCAGCACGAGTTTGTTTTGATGTGCAGAGCATCCGATCGTATAGGTCCACGGGTTGCAGCTGTTTGACAAATTCCACTTTTTTTTTTTTTTGAGAAAGGGAAGAGATTAGAGATCTGACATATTAATGGACGCCATGATCACTGTTATTGTTATTATATTTATTAAGATTCAAACCAAAGCGTTTTTTGCCCTCTCCTCATGTGTTCTCAAAATGTTTGCCGCTAATATCAAAGAGCACAACGCGAGTCAAGTTTACACAAAGATGTTCGTCAGAAATAGTGAAAAAACATAATTAAAAAAACATCAAATGCTACCATAAGTATAAAGACAACCCCCCCCCCCCCCCCCCCAGAAAAAAAAAAGCCAACCACCAGCCCTCACTGCATGTTGGTCTGTCCACCAATCAAACCGACAAACCTTTCCAATAGTTATCTCATGCCACAACAACGATGTCTGCCTCCACCCCCCTTTCCTTTCCTTTCCACCTGTAGATGTTAGTTTGTGGTCTGATTAGTGGAAAAATATGACGCATAATCATCTGTGAAATAAATTAGCATATGTACGCTTGTCCTCCACTTGAGGCATATACGGAGACAATGGTGGTGCTTTCTTATTCTATTTATTAATTGCTGTTATTCTTGTTATTTTGGTGTCATTATTTTATGTACAGCTTGTTTACCAGTCTGTGTGTTCACGTTACAGGAGCGGTGCTCAGCTGCAGGTCTGAAGGTTTTGCTAGCTAGTTAGTCACAAAGTTTCATGGCTGATGGGTCAAAGCCAAACAACCAACCAAAGCCTCTTCTCCTGCAACTCCCCTCCACAGTCCCAAAAATAACAGTCAGGCAAATTACGATGAAGCAGCGCTAGCTAACAATGCTTTGTGGTAATTCTCCTCATTATGATCATCATGACTGCAAGTCACTGCTCAATTATTTTCTGCTGTTTGACTCTTTACCTCTGCTGCACCAAACTGTACACACAACCATACACTTGACAAAAATGTATATTAAATCTGGAAATTCAAAGAAAAAGATAGCTGGCTAGCTGTTAACAGCTATGTAGGGGCAAGTTATACTACCCTTTGTATTTATTCACTTCTCCATGTTAGTTCCAATGTCACTAGACTGAGCCGTCGATGAGCACAATTCTAATTACATCAATAATTGGAGATGTTGGTGGTGATTCAGAGGTTTGACACAAAGCTAGGAAATTGGCACTTCCTGTAGATGTTGTAATTATATGATTGTGCTTCCAAATTGTTGTTGTGTATACACAATAGAGATAATGAATCTTTTACTGTGACTGAGAAGAAATTGAGGAGTGACAAACCACTGTCACCTAGAGTCCAGTACTTGCTAGTTAGCTAACTAGCTAGCACCACTAAACCTACAGTGAGCATTTCCCTGTGCGTGACAAAGGACTGCAGCCTTGTCAATGAAGTCACATATATAGGCAAGAATATATATAAATCTTGCATCAACATACTGCGTAGCCATTACTGCTTCTATTGGCTGTGTACAGTTTCTGTCAGAGCGGGGTACGGAAAGCAGGAAAAAATCATCCGCAGAGAGTTTGGGTGCGACACCAAGACTCCAAAGATTGACTTACCATTAGCTGTTAGCCATTAGCCTGCGTGTGGAAGTAACTTAGCGTGTTGTTTCACACACGTACTGAAAACTGACTCATAGTTCCTGTAGTTCTTGGGTCACAAATGTGTGTGGACGCAACACGCTCCGCAGTTATTTCTGCAGATGAGTTTTTCAATGTGAACCAGCAGCACGACGTCTGCAGACAGGTGTCTGTCTTCCAAGTTTGTACGCAACAGACACCAAGTTCAGAGACTGTGAGGGACTCAAGTCGGCCACGCTCTTTTGTTCCTCCACTGTCGGACGATTAAACTCTTCTCTACGATGATTTTTGTCTTCCTGAAACAATTTTCAAAAACCAAAACCTGTTCAGTGCCCTGCTCTGGATGATGATAAAATGAAAACGTATGTTGTGGCTTCGATCTGCTCTTGTCAGCAGTAGCAGCTGCGACTTGATATTACTTGTTGTTTCTGATGATTTATTTGATGCTCCACCCATATGTCTTTCTGCACTCTCATCGTACGAGACAGTATTTGGTTGTATCAGTGTTTTTTTTTCCCTAGTGGGAGGGGTGGGAGGGGTCAGGGGAGGGTCCATGAAGATAGACCACACCCACATGGTCTCCGCCATAGCAAGTAGGAAAGACACTTAAATAACATTGTTATTATCATTATTATTGTTATTATTATTATTATTATTATTATTACCATAAATGACAAATAAAATGCAGTAAAATATTTGCAAAAACCCAGATGGAGAACGAACGGCTTCACACAAAGTGATCAAACATAAAAACTTTTAAAAAGGGAGGTTATGACGATTCTATAATAGCAATGATTTAAAGAAGTACAAAAGGAGTTATGTTATCATAAATAATAGTAATATTGAATATTGAATGCTCGCAATTTTGTCAAACTGAAACTGGATTCTTTGTGTTATGTAATTATTGTAAATAATTCAAAGAGAGAAAAAATGACTTGCATGTCTATGTATAAATCTACTGAGATATCTATTCCCGTCAAAGTTGACAAGTAGTTCGATCTCTGTCCTTTTTTGCCACTTTCGCTTATCCCCTAAAGTATGTCACCCGTCCTCACCTCCACCCCCCCACCCTCCCATCGCCACCGTCTTTATTCTTTCTACGTGGCCGAGACAACAACAGAGAGAAAGAGAAACATAGCTTCCAGCGTCCTCGTCCGCCATGCTCAGTTCAGACGCTGCGTTTACACCAGCCTGCTGAAATCCTGACTTCACACATGTAGAAAGAAAAGAGGTATAATGGTGTTTCACCGGTAGTACATCCACTGGAGGGCAGTGTTGTACCTTTTTTTGTGACTCCAGTCTCTTCGTTTCGGTCGAAAAGACGAATCCACAACAGAAACAAAAAGACCTCAAGTTTCGGGGCTATGGTGTAAACACAGCCACAACCACACCTGCATCCATCACCCCAGTTCCGGAGGCTCCGCCCACTGGTTCCTCTGATGAAAGTGCTTCCCTCCATATAAGGAAAATTAACCCCGTCTCCAGGGCTTTCCAGGCCACACCCCCCTGATCACTTCATAAGCCCTGTTAGCGGTTTCCGAACTCTCTTTCTCTCTCTCTCTCTGTTTGACTCTATGTCTCTCAACCACAGCTAGCTAGCCAAACTACACACCTAAAACTCTGCCTCTTTGCCTGCCTGTTTTCCCCAGAGTTTAGGCTGAACCCCGGCCATAAAGACACAGTTAGTAGCCACATAAGGAGAAGTAACATCCACAGACTGGCATAAGCAGCTTTCACTCATTTAAGTATCATGACAAAGACGTGTCGTGGTGGCGGCTGCTTATACTCTTCAAGGTTCCCTGCAACTAAATGATCCTTATGTGCGATTAGTGGATGACTTTAGTTTTGTTCTAAGCTTTTCAATAAAAACCATCAATCAGCTGTAAGAACACAAGATCTGAATTCAAATCATTATTGTCCTCGGTCGTCATTTTAACAGCTGGAACAGTTCGAGTTCTGTTTCCCTCAAGTGTCTTAAGGTTAATATGATCTTAGTCCCATTGTGTTTCTCTGGGCTACCATGATCAGCCTTTTGGAAAACGGGCACAGACCAGTTTTAAAATCTGATCCTGTGTTTGTGCATCCGCTCAGTCCTCCCGTCATACCTCAAAGTGCCACCTCAGTCTTCCTTCTGCGTGGCTGTATCCATTGTTTGCCAGGTTCCTAGAGGAGGTCTTGGTTTCAGTTTCTCAAAAGCATTGAAGCACAAGAGATCGCTCGAAGGTCAAACAGAAAAGTGGATCTCAAAATCTCAAATTCTTTGTGGCAGATCAGTTTGAAGCTCCTCGTGTCGCTCTGAAAAGGAAACAATCTTACAGTTCTTACCTGGTCAGGGCGCCAAGAGTAGCTCAGGTTTATGCCGAGGATGTTTAGTCCAAGTGCAGCTTCGATGGGTTTGAGGAACACGGTCCTCCCAGAGTCGCCACTTACTTTTGGGCTCAGTCTCTAGCCTCACACAGGCCTACCGTAACAAAGCGTGCAATATACAGAGAAACAAGGGCTTTCCTCATCATGCAGAGGCGTCTAGGCCGACAAGCTCAGACCTCCTGGAGGAACACCGCCGACAAGATCAACAAAATTAACACGGGACCTTATGCAGCGTCCCGGAGGAATTTACCTCTTTGCTCACAAATAAAAATCGGAGCTATCTCGGGGGAAAATGGCAGCGACAGAGATGTGAGGTAAAAAACAAAATTTCCAAAATTGAAACAACAACAAATCAAAGAGGACAGGGCCATCGCTATTTAGAAGCAACTTTGACTGGAAATGCAACTTGTGTCCCGTTTTTTTTGTGTGTGTGTATGTGTGCGTAGCGTAATGTAAAAGCGATCTGTCCCCCCCCCCCCCCCCCTCTAAAAGAAACACCCTCCCCCTCCTGACCCCTCCTCCTGACCCTCCAACCCCGCCCCCCCCTCTCTCGTACTGCTGTTGGCTGTTCTGTTTAGTTCATGTGACGTGCCAGTATTCCCCCCCCTTTACCCATTTTCCTCCCCCTCTCCCCCCTACAGCCCAGCCCTCTTCCACTCTCTTGCTCTCTCTCTACTCCTCCCCCCTCTCTCTCTCTTCATGGATCTTTAAGATGACAACTCTATGCAGATGCTGTCTTTTATAAGTGTGTCAAAATTTTAATTTAAAATAAAAACTTAAAAAAAACAAACCCTGACAGACATATTGAAATGATAACAAAAAAATGAATAAAGAAAAGGATTGTTCAGTGTACTGCTGCTGCCTCGAGGGATCTTTATTGCTTTGTGTCTTTTATTCACTGTCATGTTTCTCATTGTTTGTCCGGCATCCATATAAAGGCTTGTCAGACTCAAATGTAATTCATGTACGTGTATTGAATTTCCATATATATATATACAGTACATATGAAGTAAAATCATACATGTGCACAGCCTATGTAGATAAAAAATTAAAATGTGGAACCTGTTAGAAATTGGAAAACTGTTGACATAAATCTCTAGCTAATAGAAACATGTATGTATGTATCATATATCATATCCAGAGGATGTCTATATGTGACAATAATATACCCACTTATCAGAAACAGACATAAGATGTCATAGTATAGTAAGGCACAAATAAGTCATAGTATGATAAGGCATTAAAAGGTCATATTTTAGTGAGATAAAAACGTCATAATATCGTGAGACATAAAGAAGTAATAGAAAAAAAATCATATTAAAGTAAGGCAAAAAAAAATCATAATATATTGAGAGGTAAAAACGTCATAATAAAAGTCATGCTTTACTAATAATAATACAGAAAATGTCATGGTATAGTAAGGCATAAAAACGTCTAAGGCATGGAAATGTTGTAGTGTAATGAGGGACAAAAAAGTCATAGTATAGCAAGAGATAAATAGGTCATAATAAGAGTCATACTATACTCAGGCATAAAAACGTCCTCAAAAAAGTTGTACTACAGTCACTGAAAAAACGTCATAGTCTACTAAGACATAAAAAGTCATAGTATAATAAAGCATAAAATTTTTATAAAAATGTAATAGTATAGTAAGTTATAAAAAGTCATGAAAATGTCACAATATGGTAAAGTATAAAAAGTCATAAAAAAGTAATGAAAGTGTCAAAGTACAGTAGGGCAAAAAATGATATATTTGGACATGTTCACTGTGAGGTGTCCTCACTTGTGTTGCCAGCTGTTTAGACTTAATGGCTGTGTGTTGAGTTATTTTCCGAGGGCAGTAAATCTATACTGCTATACAAACTGTACACTCACCACTAAGTTATATCAAAGTTTAATTTCTATAGTGTTGTCTCATGAAAAGATATAATAAAATATTTGCAAAAATGTGAGGGGTGTACTCACTTTTGTGAGATACTGTAATAACGCATAAAAACGTTAGAGTCTAGTAACGCATAAAAATCATGGTATACTCAGGCATGAAAAGTCAGAAAAAGTCAGAAAAAAAAGAATTTTACAGTAATTTCCTGTTTTTCAAAATTGTGTACAAAAGTCTGTAAAATGACAGAAATGATGTGAATTAACAGCCAAACTTCTATTTCAAGCATTATGAATTACATTTATTTCCAATTTCTGTAAAGACAAATTACTGTTTTATTTATACAGTATTTTTTCTGCTTTCTCAAATTACAAACAAATCTGTGTAAAATGACAGTAATTATCTGTAATTAAAAATGTAGCTTGTTATTATAAAGGTTAATGTCCACACGAACAATTTAAAGATTCTCTGTAATTTCAGGGAAAATCTTTTTAGTTTTACATTTATGTGACTTCTACATTCAAACTTTGTGATTCTGGATGAAATGTAACAGACTTTTTTTCATCACATCAAACATTCAAATTTCAAACAAAAATGTCTGAAGCACTGGAACGTATCCCAGCATGCACCGGGAGGAAAGCAGGAAAATGGTTTATCACACCACACACACACACACACTCTCTCACACACACATTATATGGACAATTTAGAGACGAAATTTTGTAATTAGCCATAAAAATGCCAAAAAAGATCTTAGTATAGAATTGCATGAAATGTCAAAAAAACGACATGGTATGGTCAGACATGATCCGAAATAATATAATTAGGCATAAAATGTCAAAAATACATCATAGTATATTAAGGCATAAAATGTCATAAAAAAGTCACAGTATGTCAAGGCATGAGACGAAATTATATAATTAGCCATAAAATGCCAAAAAAGATCTTAGTATAGTAAGGCAGAAAAATGACAAAATACATCATAGTATATTAATGCATAAAAGTTCATAAAAATGTTAAAGTATGGTCAGACATGATCCAAAATAATATAATCAGGCATAAAATTAAAAAAATACATCAAAGCATATTAAGGCATAAAACGTCATAATAAAGTCACAGTATGTCAAGGCATGAGACAAAATAATATAATTAGCCATAAAAACGCAAAAAAAGATCTTAGTATAGTATGGCAGAATAATTACAAAAAACGTCATAGTATAGTATGGCATAAAATGTCAAAAATACATCATAGTATAATAAGGCATAAAATGTCATAAAAACGTCATAGTATGGTCAGGCATGATCCGAAATAATATAATTAGGCATAAAATACCAAAAATATTTCATAGTATATTAAGCCATAAAAGGTCATGAAAATGTTATAATATGGTCAGGCATGAGACGAAATAATATAATTAGTCATAAAAATGCCAAAAAAACGACATAGTATAATAAGGCATAAAATGTCATAAAAACGTCATATTATGTAACGGCATGAGATGAAATTATGTAATTAGCCATAAAAACGCCAAAAAAGATCTTAGTATAGTATGGCAGAATAATTACAAAAACGTCATAGTATAGTATGGCATAAAATGTCGAAAATACATCATAGTATAATAAGTCATAAAAGGTCATTAAAAACGTTATAGTATGGTTAGGCATGATCCGAAATAATATAATTACGCATAAAATTTCAAAAATATATCATAGTATAATAAGCCATAAAAGGTCATTAAAAACGTTATAGTATGCTCAGACATGATCCGAAATAATATAATTAGGCATAAAATGCCAAAAATATTTCATAGTATATCAAGGCATAAAATGTCATAAAAAAGTCACAGTATATCAAGGCATGAGACAAAATAATATAATTACCCATAAAAACGCCAAAAAAGATCTTAGTATAGTATGGCAGAATAATTACAAAAAACGTCATAGTATAGTATGGCAGAATAATTACAAAAAACGTCATAGTATAGTATGGCATAAAATTTCAAAAATACATCATAGTATAATAAGGCATAAAATGTCATGAAAACGTTACAGTATGGTCAGGCATGAGAAGAAATAATATAATTAGCCATAAAAATGCCAAAAAAACGACATAGTATAATAAGGCATAAAATGTCATAAAAACGTTATAGTATGGTCAGACATGATCTGAAATAATATAATTAGGCATAAAATTTCAAAAATACATCAAAGTATATTAAGGCATAAAATGTCATAAAAAAGTCACAGTATGTCAAGGCATGAGACAAAATAATATAATTACCCATAAAAACGCCAAAAAAGATCTTAGTATAGTATGGCAGAATAATTACAAAAAACGTCATAGTATGGTCAGGCATGAGACGAAATAATATAATTACCCATAAAAATGCCAAAAGAACGACATAGTATAATAAGGCATAAAATGTCATAAAAACGTCATATTATGTAACGGCATGAGATGAAATTATGTAATTAGCCATAAAAACGCCAAAAAAGATCTTAGTATAGTATGGCAGAATAATTACAAAAAACGTCATAGTATAGTATGGCATAAAATGTCAAAAATACATCATAGTATAATAAGGCATAAAAGTTCATAAAAACGTTATAGTATGGTCAGGCATGAGACGAAATAATATAATTAGGCATAAAAAAGCCAAATAAGATCTTAGTATAGTATGGCAGAAAAATGACAAAAACGTCATAGTATAGTATGGCATAAAATGTCGAAAATACATCATAGTATAATAAGTCATAAAAGGTCATTAAAAATGTTATAGTATGGTTAGGCATGATCCGAAATAATATAATTACGCATAAAATTTCAAAAATATATCATAGTATAATAAGGCATAAAATGTCATAAAAAGTTATAGTATGTCAGACATGATCCGAAATAATATAATTAGGCATAAAATGCCAAAAATATTTCATAGTATATCAAGGCATAAAATGTCATAAAAAAGTCACAGTATGTCAAGGCATGAGACAAAATAATATAATTAGCCATAAAAACGCCAAAAAAGATCTTAGTATAGTATGGCAGAATAATTACAAAAAACGTCATAGTATAGTATGGCATAAAATTTCAAAAATACATCAAAGTATATTAAGACATAAAATGTCATAAAAAAGTCACAGTATGTCAAGGCATGAGACGAAATTATGTAATTAGCCATAAAAATGCCAAAAAAGATCTTAGTATAGAATTGCATGAAATGTCAAAAAAACGACATGGTATGGTCAGACATGATCCGAAATAATATAATTAGGCATAAAAATGCCAAAAAAACGACATAGTATAATAAGGCATAAAATGTCATAAAAACGTTATAGTATGGTCAGACATGATCAAAAATAATATAATTAGGCATAAAATTTCAAAAATACATCAAAGTATATTAAGGCATAAAATGTCATAAAAAAGTCACAGTATGTCAAGGCATGAGACGAAATTATGTAATTAAGCATAAAAATTCCAAATAAGATCTTAGTACAGTAAGGCAGAAAAATGACAAAAAACGTCATAGTAATGGTCAGGCATGAGACGATAATAATATAATTACCCATAAAAATGCCAAAAAAACGAATAGTATAATAAGGCATAAAATGTCATAAAAACGTCATATTATGTAACGGCATGAGATGAAATTATGTAATTAGCCATAAAAACGCCAAAAAAGATCTTAGTATAGTATGGCAGAATAATTACAAAAAACGTCATAGTATAGTATGGCATAAAATGTCAAAAATACATCATAGTATAATAAGGCATAAAAGTTCATAAAAACGTTATAGTATGGTCAGGCATGAGACGAAATAATATAATTAGGCATAAAAAAGCCAAAAAAGATCTTAGTATAGTACGGCAGAATAATTACAAAAACGTCATAGTATAGTATGGCATAAAATTTCAAAAATACATCAAAGTATATTAAGACATAAAATGTCATAAAAAAGTCACAGTATGTCAAGGCATGAGACGAAATTATGTAATTAGCCATAAAAATGCCAAAAAAACGACATAGTATAATAAGTCATAAAAGGTCATGAAAATGTTATAGTATGGTCAGGCATGAGACGAAATAATATAATTAGGCATAAAAAAGCCAAAAAAGATCTTAGTATAGTATGGCAGAAAAATGACAAAAAAGTCATAGTATAGTATGGCATAAAATGTCGAAAATACATCATAGTATAATAAGTCATAAAAGGTCATTAAAAACGTTAGAGTATGGTTAGGCATGATCCGAAATAATATAATTACGCATAAAATTTCAAAAATATATCATAGTATAATAAGGCATAAAATGTCATAAAAACGTTATAGTATGGTCAGACATGATCCGAAATAATATAATTAGGCATAAAATGCCAAAAATATTTCATAGTATATCAAGGCATAAAATGTCATAAAAAAGTCACAGTATGTCAAGGCATGAGACAAAATAATATAATTAGCCATAAAAACGCCAAAAAAGATCTTAGTATAGTATGGCAGAATAATTACAAAAAACGTCATAGTATAGTATGGCATAAAATTTTCAAAAATACATCAAAGTATATTTAAGGCATAAAATGTCATAAAAAAGTCACAGTATGTCAAGGCATGAGACGAAATTATGTAATTAAGCATAAAAATTCCAAATAAGATCTTAGTACAGTAAGGCAGAAAAATGACAAAAAACATCATAGTATGGTCAGGCATGAGACGAAATAATATAATTAGCCATAAAAATGCCAAAAAAACGACATAGTATAATAAGGCATAAAATGTCATAAAAACGTCATATTATGTAACGGCATGAGATGAAATTATGTAATTAGCCATAAAAACGCCAAAAAAGATCTTAGTATAGTATGGCAGAATAATTACAAAAAACGTCATAGTATAGTATGGCATAAAATGTCGAAAATACATCATAGTATAATAAGGCATAAAAGGTCATGAAAATGTTATAGTATGCCAAGGAATGAGACGAAATTATATAATTAGGCATAAAATGTCGAAAATACATCATAGTATAATAAGGCATAAAAGGTCATGAAAATGTTATAGTATGCCAAGGAATGAGACGAAATTATATAATTAGGCATAAAATGTCAAAAATACATCATAGTATAATAAGGCATAAAAGTTCATAAAAACGTTATAGTATGGTCAGACATGATCCGAAATAATATAATTAGGCATAAAATGCCAAAAATATTTCATAGTATATCAAGGCATAAAATGTCATAAAAAAGTCACAGTTTGTCAAGGCATGAGACAAAATAATATAATTAGCCATAAAAACGCCAAAAAAGATCTTAGTATAGTATGGCAGAATAATTACAAAAAACGTCTAGTATAGGTATGGCATAAAATTTCAAAAATACATCATGTCTATAATAAGGCATAAAATGTCATGAAAACGTTACAGTATGGTCAGGCATGAGACAAAGTAATATAATTAGTCATAAAAATGCCAAAAATACATTATAGGGTAATAAGGCATAAAATGTCATAAAAACGTTATAGTATGGTCAGACATGATCTGAAATAATATAATTAGGCATAAAATTTCAAAAATACATCAAAGTATATTAAGGCATAAAATGTCATAAAAAAGTCACAGTATGTAAAGGCATGAGACAAAATAATATAATTACCCATAAAAACGCCAAAAAAGATCTTCGTATAGTAAGGCAGAATAATTACAAAAAACGTCATAGTATGGTCAGGCATGAGACGAAATAATATAATTACCCATAAAAA
>BDMU01000030.1:249882-356596 GCA_002217815.1 Seriola quinqueradiata | reverse complement strand
AAAAAGCCAAATAAGATCTTAGTATAGTATGGCAGAAAAATGACAAAAAAGTCAATAGTATAGTATGGCATAAAATGTCGAAAATACATCATAGTATAAACAAGTCATAAAAAGGTCATTAAAAACGTTTAGTATGGTCAGAATGATCCGAATTATTTAATTAAGCATAAAAATGCCAAAAATCTTAGGTATAGAATTGGCATGAAAAATCAAAAAATACATCATAGTATATTAAGGCATGAAAGTTCATGAAATGTTACAGTATGGTCAGGCATGAGACGAAATAATATAATTAGGCATAAAATGTCGAAAATAAATCATAGTAATATTAAGCCATAAAAGGTCATGAAAATGTTATAATATGGTCAGGCATGAGACAAAGTAATATATTAGGCATAAAATGCCAAAAAAAACGAGATAGTAAATAATCATAAAATGTCTAAAAACGTTACAGTATGGTCAGACATGATCCGAAATAATAATTAGGCGTTAAATTTCAAAAAATACATCAAAGTATATTAAGGCATAAAATGTCATAAAAAAAGTCACAGTATGTCAAGGCATGAGACGAAATTATGTTAATTAAGCATAAAAATTCCAATAAGATATTAGTACAGTAAGGCAAGAAAAATGACAAAAAAACGTCAATAAGTATGGTCAGGCATGAGACGAAATAATATAATTAGTCATAAAAATGCCAAAAAAAACGACATAGTATAATAGGCATAAAATGTCATAAAAACGTCATATTATGTAACGGCATGAGATGAAATTATGTAATTAGCATAAAAGCCAAAAAAGATCTTAGTATAGTATGGCAGAATAATTACAAAAAACGTCATAGTATAGTATGGCATAAAATGTCGAAAATACATCATAGTATAAATAAGCATAAAAGGTCATGAAAAATGTTATATGTATGGTCAGGCATGAGACGAAATAATATAATTAGGCATAAAAAAGCCAAATAAGATCTTAGTATAGTATGGCAGAAAAATGACAAAAACGTCATAGTGTAATAGTATGGCATAAAATGTCGAAAATACATCATAGTATAATAAGGCATAAAGTTCATAAAAACGTTATAGTATGGTCAGGCATGAGACGAAATAATATAATTAGGCATAAAAAAGCCAAATAAGATCTTAGTATAGTATGGCAGAAAAATGACAAAAACGTCATAGTATAGTATGGCATAAAATGTCGAAAATACATCATAGTATAATAAGTCATAAAAGGTCATTAAAAACGTTATAGTATGGTTAGGCATGATCCGAAATAATATAATTACGCATAAAATTTCAAAAATATATCATAGTATAATAAGGCATAAAATGTCATAAAACGTTATAGTATGCTCAGACTGATCTGAAATAATAATAATTAGGCATAAATTTCAAAAATACATCAAGTATATATAAGGCATAAAATGTCATAAAAAAGTCAACAGTATGTCAAGGCATGAGACAAATAATAGAATTACCCATAAAAACGCCAAAAAAGATCTTAGTATAGTATGGCAGAATAATTCAAAAAACGTCATAGTATAGTATGGCATAAAATTTCAAAAATACATCAAAGTATATTAAGGCATAAAATGTCATAAAAAAGTCACAGTATGTCAAGGCATGAGACGAAATTATGTAATTAAGCATAAAAATTCCAAATAAGATCTTAGTACAGTAAGGCAGAAAAATGAGAAAAAACGTCACAGTATGGTCAGGATGAGAGAAATAATATAAATTACCCATAAAAATGCAAAAAAACGACATAGTATAATAAGGCATAAAATGTCATAAAAACGTCATATTATGTAACGGCATGAGATGAAATGATGTAATTAGCCATAAAAATGCCAAAAAGATCTTAGTATAGTATGGCAGAAATAATTACAAAAACGTCATAGTATAGTATGGCAGAAAAATGTCAAAAATACATCATAGTATAATAAGGCATAAAAGTTCATAAAAACGTTATAGTATGGTCAGGCATGAGACGAAATAATATAATTAGGCATAAAAAAGCCAAATAAGATCTTAGTATAGTATGGCAGAAAAATGACAAAAACGTCATAGTATAGTATGGCATAAAATGTCGAAAATACATCATAGTATAATAAGTCATAAAAGGTCATTAAAAATGTTATAGTATGGTTAGGCATGATCCGAATAATATAATTACGCATAAAATTTCAAAATATATCATAGTAATAATAAGGCATAAAATGTCATAAAAACGTTATAGTATGGTCAGACATGATCGAAATAATATAATTAGGCATAAAATGCCAAAAATTTCATAATATCAGGCATAAAATGTCATAAAAAGTCCAGTTTGTCAAGGCATGAGACAAAATAATATAATTAGCCATAAAAACGCCAAAAAAGATCTTAGTATAGTATGGCAGAATAATTACAAAAAACGTCATAGTATAGTATGGCATAAAATTTCAAAAATACATCATAGTATAATAAGGCATAAAATGTCATGAAAATGTTATAATATGGTCAGGCATGTTCCGAAATAATATAATTAGGCATACAATGTCAAAAATACATCAAAGTATATTAAGGCATGAAAGTTCATGAAAACGTTACAGTATGGTCAGGCATGAGACGAAATAATATAATTAGCCATAAAAATGCCAAAAAAACGACATAGTATAATAAGGCATAAAATGTCATAAAAACGTCATAGTATGGTCAGACATGATCCGAAATAATATAATTAGGCATAAAATGCCAAAAATATTTCATAGTATATTAAGCCATAAAAGGTCATGAAAATGTTATAATATGGTCAGGCATGAGACAAAGTAATATAATTAGGCATAAAAATGCCAAAAATACATTATAGTGTAATAAGGCATAAAATGTCATAAAAACGTTATAGTATGGTCAGACATGATCCGAAATTATATAATTAGGTATAAAATTTTAAAAATACATCAAAGTATATTAAGGCATAAAATGTCATAAAAAAAGTCACAGTATGTCAAGGCATGAGACAAAATAATATAATTACCCATAAAAACGCCAAAAAAGATCTTAGTATAGTATGGCAGAATAATTACAAAAAACGTCATAGTATAGTATGGCATAAAATTTCAAAAATACATCAAAGTATATTAAGGCATAAAATGTCATAAAAAAGTCACAGTATGTCAAGGCATGAGACGAAATTATGTAATTAAGCATAAAAATGCCAAAAAAACGACATAGTATAATAAGGCATAAAATGTCATAAAAACGTCATATTATGTAACGGCATGAGATGAAATTATGTAATTAGCCATAAAAACGCCAAAAAAGATCTTAGTATAGTATGACAGAATAATTACAAAAAACGTCATAGTATAGTATGGCATAAAATGTCAAAAATACATCATAGTATAATAAGCCATAAAAGGTCATGAAAATGTTATAGTATGGTCAGGCATGAGACGAAATAATATAATTAGGCATAAAAAAGCCAAATAAGATCTTAGTATAGTATGGCAGAAAAATGACAAAAAAGTCATAGTATAGTATGGCATAAAATGTCGAAAATACATCATAGTATAACAAGTCATAAAAGGTCATTAAAAACGTTATAGTATGGTCAGACATGATCCGAAATTATATAATTAAGCATAAAAATGCCAAAAAAGATCTTAGTATAGAATTGCATGAAATATCAAAAATACATCATAGTATATTAAGGCATGAAAGTTCATGAAAATGTTACAGTATGGTCAGGCATGAGACGAAATAATATAATTAGGCATAAAATGTCGAAAATAAATCATAGTATATTAAGCCATAAAAGGTCATGAAAATGTTATAATATGGTCAGGCATGAGACAAAGTAATATAATTAGGCATAAAAATGCCAAAAAAACGAGATAGTATAATAAGTCATAAAATGTCATAAAACGTTACAGTATGGTCAGACATGATCCGAAATAATAATTAGGCGTTAAATTTCAAAAATACATCAAAGTAATATAAGGCATAAAATGTCATAAAAAAGTCACAGTATGTCAAGGCATGAGACGAAATTATGTAATTAAGCATAAAAATTCCAAATAAGATATTAGTACAGTAAGGCAGAAAAATGACAAAAAACGTCATAGTATGGTCAGGCATGAGACGAAATAATATAATTAGTCATAAAAATGCCAAAAAACGACATAGTATAATAAGGCATAAAATGTCATAAAAACGTCATATTATGTAACGGCATGAGATGAAATTATGTAATTAGCCATAAAACGCCAAAAAAAGATCTTAGTATAGTATGGCAAAAAATGACAAAAACGTCATAGTATAGTATGGCATAAAATGTCGAAAATACATCATAGTATAATAAGTCATAAAAGGTCATTAAAAACGTTATGTATGGTTAGGCATGATCCGAAATAATATAATTACGCATAAAATTTCAAAAATATATCATAGTATAATAAGGCATAAAATGTCATAAAAACGTTATAGTATGGTCAGGCATGATCCGAAATAATATAATTAGGCATAAAATGCCAAAAATATTTCATAGTATATCAAGGCATAAAATGTCATAAAAAAGTCACAGTATGTCAAGGCATGAGACAAAATAATATAATTACCCATAAAAACGCCAAAAAAGATCTTAGTATAGTATGGCAGAATAATTACAAAAAACGTCATAGTATAGTATGGCATAAAATTTCAAAAATACATCAAAGTATATTAAGACATAAAATGTCATAAAAAAGTCACAGTATGTCAAGGCATGAGACGAAATTATGTAATTAGCCATAAAAATGCCAAAAAAGATCTTAGTATAGAATTGCATGAAATGTCAAAAAAACGACATGGTATGGTCAGACATGATCCGAAATAATATAATTAGGCATAAAATTTCAAAAATACATCATAGTATAATAAGGCATAAAATGTCATAAAAACGTTATAGTATGCTCAGACATGATCTGAAATAATATAATTACGCATAAAATTTCAAAAATACATCAAAGTATATTAAGGCATAAAATGTCATAAAAAAGTCACACTATGTCAAGGCATGAGACAAAATAATATAATTACCCATAAAAACGCCAAAAAAGATCTTAGTATAGTATGGCAGAATAATTACAAAAAACGTCATAGTATAGTATGGCATAAAATTTCAAAAATACATCAAAGTATATTAAGGCATAAAATGTCATAAAAAAGTCACAGTATGTCAAGGCATGAGACGAAATTATGTAATTAAGCATAAAAATTCCAAATAAGATCTTAGTACAGTAAGGCAGAAAAATGACAAAAAACGTCATAGTATGGTCAGGCATGAGACGAAATAATATAATTACCCATAAAAATGCCAAAAAAACGACATAGTATAATAAGGCATAAAATGTCATAAAAACGTCATATTATGTAACGGCATGAGATGAAATTATGTAATTAGCCATAAAAACGCCAAAAAAGATCTTAGTATAGTATGGCAGAATAATTACAAAAAACGTCATAGTATAGTATGGCATAAAATGTCAAAAATACATCATAGTATAATAAGGCATAAAAGGTCATAAAAACGTTATAGTATGGTCAGGCATGAGACGAAATAATATAATTAGGCATAAAAAAGCCAAATAAGATCTTAGTATAGTATGGCAGAAAAATGACAAAAACGTCATAGTATAGTATGGCATAAAATGTCGAAAATACATCATAGTATAATAAGTCATAAAAGGTCATTAAAAACGTTATAGTATGGTTAGGCATGATCCGAAATAATATAATTACGCATAAAATTTCAAAAATATATCATAGTATAATAAGGCATAAAATGTCATAAAAACGTTATAGTATGCTCAGACATGATCCGAAATAATATAATTAGGCATAAAATGCCAAAAATATTTCATAGTATATCAAGGCATAAAATGTCATAAAAAAGTCACAGTATGTCAAGGCATGAGACGAAATTATGTAATTAGCCATAAAAATGCCAAAAAAGATCTTAGTATAGTATGGCAGAATAATTACAAAAAACGTCATAGTATAGTATGGCATAAAATTTCAAAAATACATCAAAGTATATTAAGACATAAAATGTCATAAAAAAGTCACAGTATGTCAAGGCATGAGACGAAATTATGTAATTAGCCATAAAAATGCCAAAAAAGATCTTAGTATAGAATTGCATGAAATGTCAAAAAAACGACATGGTATGGTCAGACATGATCCGAAATAATATAATTAGGCATAAAAATGCCAAAAAAACGACATAGTATAATAAGGCATAAAATGTCATAAAAACGTCATATTATGTAACGGCATGAGATGAAATTATGTAATTAGCCATAAAAACGCCAAAAAAGATCTTAGTATAGTATGGCAGAATAATTACAAAAAAGTCATAGTATAGTATGGCATAAAATGTCGAAAATACATCATAGTATAATAAGTCATAAAAGGTCATTAAAAACGTTATAGTATGGTCAGGCATGATCGAAATAATATAATTACGCATAAAATTTCAAAAATATATCATAGTATAATAAGGCATAAAATGTCATAAAAACGTCACAGTATGTCAAGGCATGAGACGAAATTATGTAATTAAGCATAAAAATTCCAAATAAGATCTTAGTACAGTAAGGCAGAAAAATGACAAAAAACGTCATAGTATGGTCAGGCATGAGACGAAATAATATAATTACCCATAAAAATGCCAAAAAAAACGACATAGTATAATAAGGCATAAAATGTCATAAAAACGTCATATTATGTAACGGCATGAGATGAAATTATGTAATTAGCCATAAAAACGCCAAAAAAGATCTTAGTATAGTATGGCAGAATAATTACAAAAAACGTCATAGTATAGTATGGCATAAAATTTCAAAAATACATCAAAGTATATTAAGACATAAAATGTCATAAAAAAGTCACAGTATGTCAAGGCATGAGACGAAATTATGTAATTAGCCATAAAAATGCCAAAAAAGATCTTAGTATAGAATTGCATGAAATGTCAAAAAAACGACATGGTATGGTCAGACATGATCCGAAATAATATAATTAGGCATAAAAATGCCAAAAAAACGACATAGTATAATAAGGCATAAAATGTCATAAAAACGTTATAGTATGCTCAGACATGATCTGAAATAATATAATTACGCATAAAATTTCAAAAATACATCAAAGTATATTAAGGCATAAAATGTCATAAAAAAGTCACACTATGTCAAGGCATGAGACAAAATAATATAATTACCCATAAAAACGCCAAAAAAGATCTTAGTATAGTATGGCAGAATAATTACAAAAAACGTCATAGTATAGTATGGCATAAAATTTCAAAAATACATCAAAGTATATTAAGGCATAAAATGTCATAAAAAAGTCACAGTATGTCAAGGCATGAGACGAAATTATGTAATTAAGCATAAAAATTCCAAATAAGATCTTAGTACAGTAAGGCAGAAAAATGACAAAAAACGTCATAGTATGGTCAGGCATGAGACGAAATAATATAATTACCCATAAAAATGCCAAAAAAACGACATAGTATAATAAGGCATAAAATGTCATAAAAACGTCATATTATGTAACGGCATGAGATGAAATTATGTAATTAGCCATAAAAACGCCAAAAAAGATCTTAGTATAGTATGGCAAAATAATTACAAAAAACGTCATAGTATAGTATGGCATAAAATGTCAAAAATACATCATAGTATAATAAGGCATAAAAGTTCATAAAAACGTTATAGTATGGTCAGGCATGAGACGAAATAATATAATTAGGCATAAAAAAGCCAAATAAGATCTTAGTATAGTATGGCAGAAAAATGACAAAAACGTCATAGTATAGTATGGCATAAAATGTCGAAAATACATCATAGTATAATAAGTCATAAAAGGTCATTAAAAACGTTATAGTATGGTTAGGCATGATCCGAAATAATATAATTACGCATAAAATTTCAAAAATATATCATAGTATAATAAGGCATAAAATGTCATAAAAACGTTATAGTATGCTCAGACATGATCCGAAATAATATAATTAGGCATAAAATGCCAAAAATATTTCATAGTATATCAAGGCATAAAATGTCATAAAAAAGTCACAGTATGTCAAGGCATGAGACAAAATAATATAATTAGCCATAAAAACGCCAAAAAAGATCTTAGTATAGTATGGCAGAATAATTACAAAAAACGTCATAGTATAGTATGGCATAAAATTTCAAAAATACATCAAAGTATATTAAGACATAAAATGTCATAAAAAAGTCACAGTATGTCAAGGCATGAGACGAAATTATGTAATTAGCCATAAAAATGCCAAAAAAGATCTTAGTATAGAATTGCATGAAATGTCAAAAAAACGACATGGTATGGTCAGACATGATCCGAAATAATATAATTAGGCATAAAAATGCCAAAAAAACGACATAGTATAATAAGGCATAAAATGTCATAAAAACGTCATATTATGTAACGGCATGAGATGAAATTATGTAATTAGCCATAAAAACGCCAAAAAAGATCTTAGTATAGTATGGCAGAAAAATGACAAAAAAGTCATAGTATAGTATGGCATAAAATGTCGAAAATACATCATAGTATAATAAGTCATAAAAGGTCATTAAAAACGTTATAGTATGGTCAGGCATGATCCGAAATAATATAATTACGCATAAAATTTCAAAAATATATCATAGTATAATAAGGCATAAAATGTCATAAAAACGTCACAGTATGTCAAGGCATGAGACGAAATTATGTAATTAAGCATAAAAATTCCAAATAAGATCTTAGTACAGTAAGGCAGAAAAATGACAAAAAACGTCATAGTATGGTCAGGCATGAGACGAAATAATATAATTACCCATAAAAATGCCAAAAAAACGACATAGTATAATAAGGCATAAAATGTCATAAAAACGTCATATTATGTAACGGCATGAGATGAAATTATGTAATTAGCCATAAAAACGCCAAAAAAGATCTTAGTATAGTATGGCAGAATAATTACAAAAAACGTCATAGTATAGTATGGCATAAAATTTCAAAAATACATCAAAGTATATTAAGGCATAAAATGTCATAAAAAAGTCACAGTATGTCAAGGCATGAGACGAAATTATGTAATTAAGCATAAAAATGCCAAAAAAACGACATAGTATAATAAGACATAAAATGTCATAAAAACGTCATATATAGTATGGCATGAAAATGTCGAAATTATGTATAGCCATAAAAACGCCAAAAAAGATCTTAGTATAGTATGACAGAATAATAATAAGCAAAAAACGTCTAGTATAGATTGCATAAAATGTCAAAAATACATCATAGTATAATAAGCCATAAAAGGTCATGAAAATGTTATAGTATGGTCAGGCATGAGACGAAATAATATAATTAGGCATAAAAAAGCCAAATAAGATCTTAGTATAGTATGGCAGAAAAATGACAAAAAAGTCATAGTATAGTATGGCATAAAATGTCGAAAATACATCATAGTATAACAAGTCATAAAAGGTCATTAAAAACGTTATATAGGTCATCCGAAATTTATATAAAAGCATAAAAATGCCAAAAAAGATCTTAGTATAGAATTGCATGAAATATCAAAAATACATCATAGTATATTAAGGCATGAAAGTTCATGAAAATGTTACAGTATGGTCAGGCATGAGACGAAATAATATAATTAGGCATAAAATGTCGAAAATAAATCATAGTATATTAAGCCATAAAAGGTCATGAAAATGTTATAATATGGTCAGGCATGAGACAAAGTAATATAATTAGGCATAAAAAATGCCAAAAAACGAGATAGTATAATAAGTCATAAAATGTCATAAAACGTTACAGTATGGTCAGACATGATCCGAAATAATAATTAGGCGTTAAATTTCAAAAATACATCAAAGTATATTAAGGCATAAAATGTCATAAAAAAGTCACAGTATGTCAAGGCATGAGACGAAATTATGTAATTAAGCATAAAAATTCCAAATAAGATATTAGTACAGTAAGGCAGAAAAATGACAAAAAACGTCATAGTATGGTCAGGCATGAGACGAAATAATATAATTAGTCATAAAAAATGCCAAAAAAACGACATAGTATAATAAGGCATAAAATGTCATAAAAACGTCATATTATGTAACGGCATGAGATGAAATTATGTAATTAGCCATAAAAACGCCAAAAAAGATCTTAGTATAGTATGGCAGAATAATTACAAAAAACGTCATAGTATAGTATGGCATAAAATGTCAAAAATACATCATAGTATAATAAGCCATAAAAGGTCATGAAAATGTTATAGTATGGTCAGGCATGAGACGAAATAATATAATTAGGCATAAAAAAGCCAAATAAGATCTTAGTATAGTATGGCAGAAAAATGACAAAAACGTCATAGTATAGTATGGCATAAAATGTCGAAAATACATCATAGTATAATAAGGCATAAAAGTTCATAAAAACGTTATAGTATGGTCAGGCATGAGACGAAATAATATAATTAGGCATAAAAAAGCCAAATAAGATCTTAGTATAGTATGGCAGAAAAATGACAAAAACGTCATAGTATAGTATGGCATAAAATGTCGAAAATACATCATAGTATAATAAGTCATAAAAGGTCATTAAAAACGTTATAGTATGGTTAGGCATGATCCGAAATAATATAATTACGCATAAAATTTCAAAAATATATCATAGTATAATAAGGCATAAAATGTCATAAAAACGTTATAGTATGCTCAGACATGATCTGAAATAATATAATTAGGCATAAAATTTCAAAAATACATCAAAGTATATTAAGGCATAAAATGTCATAAAAAAGTCACAGTATGTCAAGGCATGAGACAAAATAATAGAATTACCCATAAAAACGCCAAAAAAGATCTTAGTATAGTATGGCAGAATAATACAAAAAACGTCATAGTATATAGTATGGCATAAAATTTCAAAAATACATCAAAGTATATTAAGGCATAAAATGTCATAAAAAGTCACAGTATCAAGGCATGAGACGAAATTATGTAATTAAGCATAAAAAATTCCAAATAAGATCTTAGTACAGTAAGGCAGAAAATGAGAAAAAACGTCACAGTATGGTCAGGCATGAGACGAAATAATATAATTACCCATAAAAATGCCAAAAAAACGACATAGTATAATAAGGCATAAAATGTCATAAAAACGTCATATTATGTAACGGCATGAGATGAAATGATGTAATTAGCCATAAAAATGCCAAAAAAGATCTTAGTATAGTATGGCAGAATAATTACAAAAAACGTCATAGTATAGTATGGCATAAAATGTCAAAAATACATCATAGTATAATAAGGCATAAAAGTTCATAAAAACGTTATAGTATGGTCAGGCATGAGACGAAATAATATAATTAGGCATAAAAAAGCCCAATAAGATCTTAGTATAGTATGGCAGAAAAATGACAAAAACGTCATAGTATAGTATGGAATAAAATGTCGAAAATACATCATAGTATAATAAGTCATAAAAGGTCATTAAAAATGTTATAGTATGGTTAGGCATGATCCGAAATAATATAATTACGCATAAAATTTCAAAAATATATCATAGTATAATAAGGCATAAAATGTCATAAAAACGTTATAGTATGGTCAGACATGATCCGAAATAATATAATTAGGCATAAAATGCCAAAAATATTTCATAGTATATCAAGGCATAAAATGTCATAAAAAAGTCACAGTTTGTCAAGGCATGAGACAAAATAATATAATTAGCCATAAAAACGCCAAAAAAGATCTTAGTATAGTATGGCAGAATAATTACAAAAAACGTCATAGTATAGTATGGCATAAAATTTCAAAAATACATCATAGTATAATAAGGCATAAAATGTCATGAAAATGTTATAATATGGTCAGGCATGTTCCGAAATAATATAATTAGGCATACAATGTCAAAAATACATCAAAGTATATTAAGGCATGAAAGTTCATGAAAACGTTACAGTATGGTCAGGCATGAGACGAAATAATATAATTAGCCATAAAAATGCCAAAAAAACGACATAGTATAATAAGGCATAAAATGTCATAAAAACGTCATAGTATGGTCAGACATGATCCGAAATAATATAATTAGGCATAAAATGCCAAAAATATTTCATAGTATATTAAGCCATAAAAGGTCATGAAAATGTTATAATATGGTCAGGCATGAGACAAAGTAATATAATTAGGCATAAAAATGCCAAAAATACATTATAGTGTAATAAGGCATAAAATGTCATAAAAACGTTATAGTATGGTCAGACATGATCTGAAATAATATAATTAGGTATAAAATTTTAAAAATACATCAAAGTATATTAAGGCATAAAATGTCATAAAAAAGTCACAGTATGTCAAGGCATGAGACAAAATAATATAATTACCCATAAAAACGCCAAAAAAGATCTTAGTATAGTATGGCAGAATAATTACAAAAAACGTCATAGTATAGTATGGCATAAAATTTCAAAAATACATCAAAGTATATTAAGGCATAAAATGTCATAAAAAAGTCACAGTATGTCAAGGCATGAGACGAAATTATGTAATTAAGCATAAAAATGTCAAAAAAACGACATAGTATAATAAGGCATAAAATGTCATAAAAACGTCATATTATGTAACGGCATGAGATGAAATTATGTAATTAGCCATAAAAACGCCAAAAAAGATCTTAGTATAGTATGACAGAATAATTACAAAAAACGTCATAGTATAGTATGGCATAAAATGTCGAAAATACATCATAGTATAATAAGTCATAAAAGGTCATTAAAAACGTTATAGTATGGTCAGACATGATCCGAAATTATATAATTAAGCATAAAAATGCCAAAAAAGATCTTAGTATAGAATTGCATGAAATATCAAAAATACATCATAGTATATTAAGGCATGAAAGTTCATGAAAATGTTACAGTATGGTCAGGCATGAGACGAAATAATATAATTAGGCATAAAATGTCGAAAATAAATCATAGTATATTAAGCCATAAAAGGTCATGAAAATGTTATAATATGGTCAGGCATGAGACAAAGTAATATAATTAGGCATAAAAATGCCAAAAAAACGAGATAGTATAATAAGTCATAAAATGTCATAAAACGTTACAGTATGGTCAGACATGATCCGAAATAATAATTAGGCGTTAAATTTCAAAAATACATCAAAGTATATTAAGGCATAAAATGTCATAAAAAAGTCACAGTATGTCAAGGCATGAGACGAAATTATGTAATTAAGCATAAAAATTCCAAATAAGATATTAGTACAGTAAGGCAGAAAAATGACAAAAAACGTCATAGTATGGTCAGGCATGAGACGAAATAATATAATTAGTCATAAAAATGCCAAAAAAACGACATAGTATAATAAGGCATAAAATGTCATAAAAACGTCATATTATGTAACGGCATGAGATGAAATTATGTAATTAGCCATAAAAACGCCAAAAAAGATCTTAGTATAGTATGGCAGAAAAATGACAAAAACGTCATAGTATAGTATGGCATAAAATGTCGAAAATACATCATAGTATAATAAGTCATAAAAGGTCATTAAAAACGTTATAGTATGGTTAGGCATGATCCGAAATAATATAATTACGCATAAAATTTCAAAAATATATCATAGTATAATAAGGCATAAAATGTCATAAAAACGTTATAGTATGGTCAGGCATGATCCGAAATAATATAATTAGGCATAAAATGCCAAAAATATTTCATAGTATATCAAGGCATAAAATGTCATAAAAAAGTCACAGTATGTCAAGGCATGAGACAAAATAATATAATTACCCATAAAAACGCCAAAAAAGATCTTAGTATAGTATGGCAGAATAATTACAAAAAACGTCATAGTATAGTATGGCATAAAATTTCAAAAATACATCAAAGTATATTAGACATAAAATGTCATAAAAAAGTCACAGTATGTCAAGGCATGAGACGAAATTATGTAATTAGCCATAAAAATGCCAAAAAAGATCTTAGTATAGAATTGCATGAAATGTCAAAAAAAACGACATGGTATGGTCAAGACATGATCCAAATAATATAATTAGGCATAAAATTTCAAAAATACATCATAGTATAATAAGGCATTAAATGTCATAAAAACGTTATAGTATGGTCAGGCATGATCCGAAATAATATAATAAGGCATAAAATGTCAAAAAAAACGTCATAGTATAGTATGGCAGAATAATTACAAAAAACGTCATAGTATATTAATGCATAAAAGTTCATAAAAACGTTATAGTATGGTCAGGCATGTTCCGAAATGATATAATTAGGCATAAAATGTCAAAAATACATCATAGTATATTAAGGCATAAAATGTCATAAAAAAGTCACAGTATGTCAAGGCATGAGACGAAATTATATAATTAAGCATAAAAATGCCAAATAAGATCTTAGTATAGTATGGCAGAAAATTGACAAAAAACGTCATAGTATAGTATGGCATAAAATGTCGAAAATACATCAAAAAGTATTAAGGAATAAAACGTCATAAAAAAGTCATAGTATGTAACGGCATGAGACGAAATTATGTAATTAGCCATAAAAATGCTTAAAAAGATCTTACTATAGAATTGCATGAAATGTCAAAAATACATCATAGTATATTAAGGCATGAAAGTTCATGAAAACGTTAAAGTATGGTCAGACATTATCCAAAATAATATAATTAGGCATAAAATTTAAAAAATACATCAAAGCATATTAAGGCATAAAACATCATAATAAAGTCACAGTATGTCAAGGCATGAGACAAAATAATATAATTAGCCATAAAAACGCAAAAAAAGATCTTAGTATAGTATGGCAGAAAAATGTTGAAAATACATCATAGTATAATAAGGCATAAAATGTCATAAAAACGTCATAGTATGGTCAGGCATGAGCCGAAATAATATAATTAGGCATAAAATACCAAAAATATTTCATAAAGTATAATTAAGCATAAAAGGTCATTGAAAATGTTATAAGTCAGGTATGAGACAAAGTAATTTATAGCCATAAAAACGCCAAAAAAGACTTAGTTATAGTTATGGCAGAAAATTGACAAAAAAACCAATCATAGTATAGTTATGGCATAAAATGTCGAAAATACATCAAAGCATATTAAGGCATAAAACATCATAATAAAGTCACAGTATGTCAAGGCATGATCCGAAATAATATTATTAGGCATAAAAATACCAAAAATACATTATAGTATAATAAGGCATAAAATGTCAAAAATACATCATAGTATGTTCAGGCATCAAACGAGATAGTATAGTAAGGCATAAAAATTTCATAAAAGATCTTAGTATAGTATGAATATATATATATAAATAAATCTATTAAAAATGTCATAGTATAATAAAAAAAAAACTTTGATGAAAAAAAATTCAAAAAGTTTCATAGTATAGAAAGGCATAAAAATGTCAAAGTGTGATAGTATAAAGAGGCATAAAAATGTAAAAAAAAAAAAAGTATTGTATAGTAAGGCACAGAAATGTCATCAAAAAACAACAACAACATTAATGAGTTTTATTTATACTTTTCAAAACAAAGTGACAAAGTGCCTCCACAAGAAAATACAAAATTTGGGACAAACACTAAAACATGAATTATAATAAACAATAGGCTTTCAAAGGCTTTACATCATTTGCAGGAGAGAATAATGACAATGGTTCAGTAAAAGAAAAGTTTGAGATAAACAGTTTCACAATAATTAATTAATCTACGGGAAAGTATATTACTTATATAACAATAGGAATAATTATAAAACATAAATAATAAAAAAAGTGTCCAAAATAGTTACGTTCAAAAGTCATCTAGAAAATATCCAAACTTATACTAAGGCAAAAAAATAAACCAATGTCATAGTATAATAAGGCTTAATAACATCTTAGTATAGTAAGGCATAAAATTTGTCAAGGTAAAACGTGATAGTATAATTAAGTCATTGAAATTTTTGTTCATACTATATAAGGCATAAAAACGTTTACAAGATGTCTTACAATATTAACGTCATAATATAGTATTTTGGCACCAAAATCTATAAAAATGTTACGTATAATTAAGCATGAAATTGTCAAGAAACATCGATGGTTTAGTAGGATATAAAAACGTATTAAAATTTCAAAGTATGATAAGCCAAAAAAAAAAAAAAGAATATGAAGGATTATTTTACATCTCTACTTAATTTCACTTGTTACTAATAAAAAGATTTATCCAGCCTCTTTATGATGCAACCTTGATGACAGTGAATTCACCTGCACCTTCCATTCACAGACTGGGATTCTTAGTTTTAACTTTGTCAGTACAGCTGATTGTAAATTGTTGAAATTAATTGCAGTTTTAATGTGAATTAAAGTTTTCTTATGCAGCTTTGCTTTGTTGATGGTTTTTAGGACGTGGTCTGCTGTGAACTTTAACAGCAGCACAGTGTTTTAGAGAAAATCACAACACATGAATCTTGTAATTAATCAAAGACTTTTCTATGTTGCTTTATCAACAACAAACATGATAGAATGTTTAAATGTTATGTCCGTTCCTTCAACAGAGACAAACAGGATCTAGAGACAGATACTAGAGTTTGTGCTTTTCTAATTTCTCTTATGAACTTATCTATTTCAATAACAATGAAAACACTGATTCACCAAAGTGACTGTGATTCATCATGAGGCAGATTGGTGAATATGAAGAAACACTCAGAACAACTTTAATCACAGGTTTTATTAATTAAAAACCTTTTCAATGACATACAAGAAGTGTGAATAAACCTAATGAACATGAGCTGCTACTTACCACTGGACACCTGCGTTCACCACCCTGACTGTCAGTGTTCAGTTCACACTAAAGAGTGTGTGAGGTCACACATCCGTTCTCTGAGGTCACTAGCATCACATCTATGAAGAGTCTGTTCTGCTCCAGGTTGCAGTTCTTGGTGGGTCGTCATCTGTTTCCTGCCTGAACACCGTTCATGTTTAAAACTGGTCGATAACTTTATCACTGTGGAGGAGGAGACTGTGTGGAGCGAACACGTTCTGCTCTCAACATGTTCTTACTTGTCGTCCATCAACAACAGTTATGAAGTAAAAGGCAAGAAAGTGAATCTGAACACTGAGGACAGAGAATAATAAACAACTAGAAAACTCCTGGAGAACTTTTGAGGAGGCTGAACAGAGCAGGGGAGTGGTGCTGGAGCGAGGGGGGGACCAACAGCACTGGATGAGGGGCCATGCTGTTCATCGTCTGGAGGAGGAGAGGAGGAGGAGGAGGAGGAGGAGGAGGAGGAGGAGGCAGACCCCTACTGGAGAATCCAGGCTGCTCCTCCAGGACATTGAAGTTAAAAGGTCAGTCCTTGTCCCACCTGGACCAAGGACTGACCCTTTGCTGAAGGGAGAGTCTGGCCAGCACCGCCTCTCTGATGCCACATGATCCTTGAGACTGAATGACCAGCGAGTCCTCGCGGTCCCTCTGGAACATCATAAGTTGCCCCTATCAAGAATCTAATACTACTTTCCTCCATACTCCACAGGTCTTTCCAGCTAAGCTTTTTCTTGTCTACACCTTCCCAATTCACCCACTGTCCCTGCTTAGCCTGGGCCACTGCCTTAGCACCCCTTAATAATTCCTCCTGTCTACAAACCTGCTCCACGACTAGCTAACTAATCTTTCCATTTTTTCTGCAGCAGATAATAGAATCTCATATACAGACAGTGGCCACATCAGCCTGGGAAATAACCCAAACTGCAGACACCACAGTTTCAACTTTCCTGGAAGCCCTGATTTATCTATTCTATCCAGTCCCTCTGCAACATCCTTCCGAAACTGCACTACCTGTTCTCCGTCATTCAAGTCTGCCTTGTACCACCTACCTAGACTCTTTACTGATTTTTCCCTAATTATTGGAATTTCCTCTTCGTCTATTACAAACTTCCTATCGCTTAACTTCCCTCTGCTTATTGAGATACTTCTAGACTTACTAGGCTTGATTTTCATACTAGCCCACTTGAAGTTTTTATTAAGTCTCTCGAGTATTCTTTTCATACATGGCACCGTCGTAGTTATCAACGTCATGTCATCCATGTAGGCCCTAATCCCATCCTGCCGCCTCTCTCTACCTACAACCCACTTAGAAGCTCTAATGATGACCTCCATCGCCATTGTGAATGCCAATGGAGAAATCGTGCACCCTGCCATGATGCCTATTTCTAGCCTCTGCCACCCTGTTGTAAGCCTGCTGTGCTTAAGCATATCCATGTCTTGGAAATATGATTTTACTAAATTAACCACTACTCCAGGCACTTTAAAATAATCAAATGCCTCCCAAATAAGGCTATGTGGCACTGAACCAAACGCATTTGCTAAATCCAAAAATATGACACGCAAGTCTCTTTTCTCTGTCTTGGCTGCCTGAAGAGAATAATAAACAAACTCATCAACAGTTAGTCTGTCATTTCATCAGAGGAAGATGAACTGGGAGGTTTTCTAGCATCATCATCATCATCATCATCATCATCACAGCACATTAGAGAACTAAGGATGTCCATGCAGTCTCCCTTCAACCAGATGAATGGAAACTAATGTGCTGCTCTGTACATGAGCTCCTCCTTCTGTTGGCACAGATCACTCAGTTTTCACAGTGTGGAAACCTTTAAATGACAATAAAACACACTGAGTTAAGATGCGATCACAGATCTGTCAGCAGGTGCATGAATGTCTGCTTCAGTTCAGGACTGGTTTGAGTATTAAATGAACAATCTTCTATTAGACAAATATTTGTCTACACATTTTGTAAACGTCACGTTATCTTAACTTGAACTATCACGTCATCTTGATGGACAATGTATTAACAACATTAACGCTGCGCATTACACTAACGCAGATCAATTAAACTGGGTCACGTGGAGAAACACAAACCAAACGTCTTTATATTAACGTCGATTAAATTCACCTTTTTATTGGGCTTTGGCTGAACACCTCCACGGGCTAACCCAGGGTAACACAGGTTATCAGCTATCGCTAGCACTAGCGGGCTAGCTTGGTTAGCAAGGTGCATCTTCACCTGAACTGTGATATTAACAGGAAGCTAATTTTGGCTAGCAAAGAAACAGGATTAAAACTAAATGTACTTACCGGAAAGAAAAAACTGAACCACCGACTCCTCTGAGTCTTTGAGAACAACTGAACACAGAACAAGACATTTACCTGTAAACAACATGTTGGAGCTAACTGTGATGAACTGAAAACACGTCATTAACGTGTTAAAGTGAGAAGCTAACCGCGATTAGCGCGCTAGCTATAACAGCATTTTATTCAACGTAGAAGAAGCTAATTTTACCGTGTGTTGCTGGTATGTGTTAATGTTGTCAGCTGGTTTAAAGCTTAAAGCAGCTGATGAGAGGTGAATGAGTGAAGTGAATGAGTGAACTGTCTTGTACACACTTGTTCACTCAGACAGAGAGGACCAGGAAACACACTGAGGAGCAGGAGTCTGGACTGTTGTCTCCAGCCTCCCACTCATGGTTCCCATCGCCGGCATCAGCCACTTCCTCATTGTTCCCCATGTTCCAGAGACACCTCAGGGATCTGTGGGTTTAAATGTCCAGCAGGTAGTTAGTCACTGTAATGAAGAAAACAACAACATTAACTGTGTTCACACAGAGCAGCAATAAACTCTACCGGTAACAGAAACTCCAGAGACTGGCGAGGAGACGCTGCAGTGACGTCAGCACGTAAACGCTCCGTCACTGCTGGTGATGAAAGGTGATGTACTCTGAGTGAACGTGTTACTGCGGCACATTTTTAAAAGGGGAAGAGGAGGGTAAAACATCTGATATGGGGATGATAATAATAATTAATAAATAAAGAAATGCCAGTTTTAGTTCTTCAGATCATCCCGCGGCTCTGAAGAACTGTTTGTGAATAATTGTTTGATATTGTAAATTTACATCTGAATATATTAAATAAAAGTGTTATAAAGTCAATAGTGCTGCGTATGTTATTTGTAATTAAGTTTCCAACCCCACTTTAGTTGAAAGACGACATACAGAGACTTAACAGTTTAATTTGCATTTCTTCAGTTTATTATATTTTATGAGAAATGTAAGAAAAATGAATCTGAATCAGTAAATATTGTATTTAGAGGTTTTAACATTACTTTACACTTAAAGATTCAATGTTGACACAAATACTGCAAGTTGAAGTTTGAGATGATTTTAATGTTTTACACAGTATTTTTTACTTTGTCTTCCAAAACAAAAGGTTTCCTTTACAATATTAAGCTTGTGTTAATATTTCATTGATTAACTTTTTCCTAATAATAAAAATAAGTTTCTCTGCAGAAACTTTAGTGGTGTCACTTTATTGAAGGAGTTTGATCTTGATTTTAGGAAAAATCTGTAAAATAACAATTTTTCTCTGTAGAAATATTAATGACATTTTCTGTAAATGAATTGTTTTTACACTTTATTTGAATTAGGACATTTTACTTTAATTTTACGGTTTTTGTTTGACAGCTGCTGCTGCCGGTCATTTGACTGTTTTTTTTTTTTACGATTTTTCTTTTACAGTGTAGTTATAAAAAGTCATAGTATATTAAGGCTAAAAACGTCATAGTATAGTAAGACATAATACATCATAAGCAAAAAAGTCATAGTGTAGTAAGGCATAAAAATTTCATAGTATATTAAGGCACCTGTTCCACTTCCATTCACAGTTCTCTTGTTTCTCCCTCTCTCACCTCACTCCTTGTTTCAGCTGACTTCAGGGGTTCGGCAACCAATCAGATCTCGCCACAATCTCAACCAGCCAGTCACGTTGTCCCTGTCATACCTGAGTATCTGTTGCCCTGTCTCCTGCTGTCAGCTGTCATTTCAGTGTGGTTGTGTGTATGTATATGTATATATATATAGTATATATGTATGTGTGTACATAAGTCTTTATGTGTTTACACCAAAAGAGAGAGAGAGAGAGAGAGAGGGGCTAGCGCTAACTGCTAAGCTAAAGTACCTAGCAGATCTGAATAGCATGTGTACGTGTTGCCAAAATATAAAATTCTCTGTTTTGATTTCAGATTTTTTTCTCAGAGCATATTTGTTAGCCGCAGTTACAGAAGTGACACTTGAATATCAAATGCCACATACTGTAAAGATGAGTATATATGTCATATAGAACTGAGTTTCATTGATCAGCTGACTTTCTTGAGCCTTCTCACTTCCTTTTAGAGTCCCTGTCAGACCAGACAGTGAAATGCAGTGGACTCATCCTTTAATTCGCTCCATGAGCTGAGCCGACTCAGAGCGGGAGACGGTGTAGAAACAGGATTTATTTATAAAAACACAGACGCAGAACAAAGTGAGAGAAGCACAGAGAGCAGAGACAGACAGAAACCCTCATAGCAGCGTCACAAGCCTTCACACAGCAGCTGAACATCACAGGCTTTCCTTCTTGTCTTTGTCAAACAGTGATCGAGTCATCATGATACAAGCTGAAGAAAATCAAAGAAAATATCTCTCTGTTCTTTGTGGTTCCCCCCACAATCACAGAGGAAATAAAGTCAGTGAAACGTTTTACTCTTTAAAGAATTAAAACTAAAACCAACCTGTGTAAACCTCATCCAGGTCAAGTCACACTGTGTAGTTCATGCGGCAGCTCCAGGGCACTAGGACCCTGCAGAGTTCTGACTGAACACTTTTACCTGAATGAGGACATGAGGGAACTCAGGTGTGCACTGTTGGGATCAACAGTGAGCTGAGCACATGGTATGACCTTTACTACCTGTGTAACACAAGCCTCTCAGACGTTTGTATGAAATGAATCTTTTAAAAACTCCTCACAAATATATAGTTTAATTCAAAAGACGTATTAATTCCCTAAATCAGCTGCTCACTGTAGCTTTTATCAAACAAACTAGAGGAAATATATAAAGCATTTTTGACTATTTTAATCCACATTTGAGTATTTGGGGTGTGAGTGAAAATAAACTACAGTATCTGCGGTATCTTATTTGAGTTATCCTGGGAATGTTCAGTCGTGTTAAATACACAGAAACAAAAACATACACATCACTAAGAAGAAAATGTCAATGTGAAGTGTTACTTTTTTATGATGTTGGATCCTGACTTTTTCCATTTTGTGACATTTTTCAACCATTTCTCACCAACAGCTGCTTCATCAAACCTCAATAACTTCACATCTCATTAACATGGGTCTGTTTCGATAGAAATAAAGGCATTCTACAGTTTGTATACAAAAGGTCATACAGAGGTTATGATACAGAGGTACAATGACGATACATCATCTAACCAAACAGCACCAACAGTCTACTGCTATGTTTCTACTAGTTGCTTCCTACTGCACCATTTTGCATCCCCAGCTGAAATAAAGCTGATTATTTTGACCATGTTCAACATAATGCTGATACATTTACATTTTTCTGATGAAAAACACCTTTTGTCCAGGTGAGTGTTGTGTCACAGCTGCAACAGCACGAAGGCAAACATCTTTTTACTTGTTACTGCATCAGGAACTTTCACTTCAAAAAATCACGAGAAAGTTTTGATCACTAATATGATCAAGTTTTTTCATTCTCATAACTATGAGAATGTCTCTCAAACTAATAATATAGATCTCTTGCCATACTCCCATAATTACAAGAAATTAAATGGATTTTTGTGAGATAGTTTAGTTTTTTCTGGTAGTTATGATTACGCATTTTCTCATTCTCATAGTTCTGAAGATTATGAGAAAACATTGTCATAAAAATCTGTATTTTCTCCAGATCTCACAGAAAGTTACAATTAAATGACAAGAAAAGTAAAGACCCTATAATTATGTTGTATTATATAGTTTTCTTGTAATTATCAAGTCTTTAATTTCTGTTTCACATAATTATGAGAAAATATTCTCATAGTCTCGAGCAAACGTTCTCATGTTCACAGCTGGATTTCTGTAAGTAAGAAATCTGTAATGATTATGAAAAAACATTTTCACAGATGTGTCTCACAGTTTTCTGATAATTATAAGAGATTTAGTTTCTGGATCTCACAATAATGAGAAAAGATCTCATCATTACAACAAAATATTCTCATTTGTTTATGAGATTATTATTTATTATTAATAGATTGAGATTATTATTATTTTTATTTATTCTAATATTATTATTATTGTTTTTGTTTGTTTGTTTTTGATTTTCTCATAACTATGTTTCTAGTAATTACAAGAAAACAATCTCTTAATTACAAGATATGAATCTCATGAGAAGATTGTAATAGTTACAATATTAAAAAACATTTTCATACTTATGAAAGCATCTTTTCACACTCACCAGATGTAGATTTCATGATTATTAAACTAATATTCTCACCCTGAGAACGTTTTCTCATAATTGTGAGAATTACAGAATCCCATGATTAATGAGAGAGATTTCATAATTACAACAAATCAATCTCATAATTACAAGACAGATTATGGAATTAAATAAAGTCACAAATATGAGAAAATGTTTCCAATTCCTTTGTTTTGTTGCAGCTGTTGAAATATAGGCTTGAGGAAGGGACACAAAATGGCTGTCACAGTGACTGCAGTTGTTTTTCTCTTCTTGGTTGATCCACAAAGCTGCGATTCTTTAAAGAGAAGAACCCCCCCCCCAATTTGTTATTAATATGTTACTACGTTAATAAAGTTTATAAAAGTAAATGTCTGTGGCTCGTCCAGGAAGTGAAAGCAGCTGCAGCTTGTGACCAGCTGAAAGTCGAGGATACACAATCATCACATCATCACTTTTTAAAATTCTACTTCTCTTTAGTTCGTACCACGACCCTTTAAACTATCTATATACGTGAGTCAGAAAATACAGGTGCCCAGAAACAGTGATTACACAGATATAAAGTGATGAAGAAGAAGAAGAGGATGTTGCTGGTCTGCAGGCTGCTGTAAAATCAACCTGAAGTCTGTTGGTTTGAGTTTCTCCAGAGACAAAATGGCTCCCGAACATCAGCTCTGTCCATGACACAAATCCACATGAAGTCTGAGAAACAAAGAGACGCATGACGTCAGCGGGGAGTCTGGGCGGCCATCTTGTGGAGCAGGTGAGTATGAAAGCCCCTTCCTGCCACTTCCTTTTTTCTTTTTTTTAGTTACTAAGTCATATTTTGACTTACTATCACATAATTAAGATTTAATCTTAATTATGAAAAAGTATCTAATAGTTATGAGAATATTTATTAGAGTTATTAGACAGCATCACTCAGTGTCTTATACTTTAGTTTCTCATAATTATTACAGTTAGTGTTTAAAAACATTCTCTATTTTAACAAAACTTAAGTTTCATAACTAAGACAGTATTTCATAAGTGATTAAAATAAATCATAAGTAACAATAAACTCTTTCACTCAGTATCTTGTTCCTCTGAGGAACGTTCTCATCTTTTAGATTTAGTCTGAATTATGAAAAAGAGAAAGAGATTATGTTTCTTGAATGTGTTAAAATTACACCAAAACATAAGAAGAAAAAGAAATGTTTTTTCCAAGTGGCAGAAATGAGCTTCTTGAAGAGCAACAGAAACGTGTGGATGTTCATCATGAACCCAGAGATGATACTGAAGGGAGGCCAGGCTCTCCATGAAGACCCGGGCATCCTGCGACTGTAGTCGTCCATTAATGTCCCTCTGTGGTGTCGACACACCTTCATATCCTGAAAGGAAAGTTTCTACACCTCCACAGGTCGCTCCTTCAGAGGAAGGTGCAGCTCACTCTCACAGTTTTCCCGCTCACCTGTACAAATACAAAACCCCAGAAGAAGACGCTGTCCGAGTTTCCTGTCGACTTCACGTGTGTGAGATCAGAGCTGAAAGTCAAAGAGAGGCGTGTTTATAAGACCACGTGGAGGAAGAAGGTCTGAGCAGTGTGCCGTCCATGGAAAGAATACAAGACCCATAATCCACCTGTGCTTGCTGTGTTTCCCCACAGACCCAGAGTCAGCGTCCAGGGAACCAGTGAACGTCAGTGGATACAAACAGGTTCATTTGGCACCAGCTAATAAAAACACAGGAAGTGACCTGCTGAACTCAAAGACTCTAACGTCAGCAACATCGTGTTCATGAGTCCATGAGGAGAGAGCTGTAGTTTCCAGGTGAACGTGGTCTGAAGGGAGGACAGGTTCGTCATGTTTGAGTCGTATGGAAGCAGCGAAAAGCCAAAAACTAATCACTATTAAAAACTTCTGATCAATCTGAACTTTGAATAATTTCAAATATTTGACTTTGAAAACCGTCTGTCTAAATGTATGTGACAGATAGATAGATAGATAGATAGATAGATAGATAGATAGATAGATAGATAGATAGATAGATAGATAGATAGATAGATAGATAGATAGATAGATAGATAGATAGATAGATAGATAGATAGATAGATAGATAGATAGATAGATAGATAGATAGATAGATAGATAGATGGATAGATAGATAGATAGATAGATAGATAGATAGATAGATAGATAGATAGATAGATAGATAGATAGATAGATAGATAGATAGATAGATAGATAGATGGATAGATAGATGGATAGATAGATAGATAGATAGATAGATAGATAGATAGATAGATAGATAGATAGATGGATAGATAGATAGATAGATAGATAGATAGATAGATAGATAGATAGATAGATGGATAGATATTTTACTAAGACTCCTACATGTTGCTAACAGTCTCTTCCAATTATGAAATATGTTCATGTTTTACATATGAAACAATAATAATATAATATTTACTTGTGCTGTAAAGCAGTGGTTCAACCTGTGGACTGTGGCCCACTGCTGGGCCGTAACGTTATTGCAAGTGGGCCGACAAATCATTTAGGAAACAGAACGATCTCGGTGAAAAGATGTGATTATATATTTATTTTTAAAATAGAAATAGAAAAATGTTTTTAAATGTTTTAAAAGAAAATGATCTTTAAAAACATGTTAGAAAAATTAAAATCTTTTTTTTTCTTGAATTGACACCAATGACTTTTTTACAACAAAACTTCAAACCACATAAATCCAGATGTTTTTCAAAGTGTTTCATGTATAAATTTCTTTGAACTCGTGGTTAAATTCCAGGTCTTCAGCTGCTGATAAGACTCAAACCCTGAACCCCCACAGACCAGAACCACTCTGTAGACGTGGTCCGGGCTGCTGGTCCAGACCGGCTCAGGAGGTCTAGAAGGGTCTGGAGGAGACGGTGAGGAAGGCGGAAGACGTCCCTCTGGACAGCGGCGGACCTCTCCAGTGCACCTTCATGTGGTGCCTCAGGTTGGACCGGGACGAGAAGCGCTTGTCGCACTGCTGGCAGGAGAACGGCTTCTCCTTGGTGTGGATGCGGCGGTGGCAGACGAGCGCCGTGGACACCCGGAAGGACTTGCCGCAGTCAGGGCACTGGTAGCGCTTGGGCTCGGTGTGGATCCGCCGGTGGTTCTTGAGGGACATGAGGTTGGGGAACTCCTTCTGGCAGGAGTTGCAGAAGTAGGTCCCGGTCTTGTGGCTGTTCTTGTGGTTGAGCAGGGAGCTGGCGTGGCGGTAAGAACGGCCACACTGGCTGCAGACGAAGCTCCTGGAGCTGCTGGGCGAACTCACCGGACTGAGATCTGAGAGGAGAAAGAGACAGGAGGGTTTTAGTTCAAGCAGGGACCCTGGACCCCAAAGACCTGAGGAGCTGCTGTGAATCCACATTAATGACAGTGAAGTCTAAATCCACAGCTCCTCCTGAAACCTGCAGATCTCTGAAGTCCAGGCCACTCAGACCCAATGTCCCACATGATGTCTCAGGTCCACAACCTGAACCCCTCCCACACAGCTCAAGACCTCTGCGGAGGACCAGGGTCTCAAAACTACAATAAAAGTCTGATAATGAAATGACAAAAACAGACGAGGCTCATGTGTCACAACAAAAAGATCTGCATCATAAAACTGCAAGAAAAGATTCGAGACTCGTCAAGAGTCGTCAATAATTACAGGACACATCATTTATAATCACAAGCTCCACATTATTAATTATTATCAGCAGATCTGTAAGATAAAAGTGATTATCATCATCATCATCATCATCATCATCATCATCATCATCATCCAAGGCCCTGCTCCGGACGGTTGGAGATCAACATCTACTTCTGGACATCGACGGCTGCTCCATCTGAAGTCCGTGACCTGGGCGTCATCCTGGACTCCACTCTCTCTTTCCAGGCATCAAGTCCATCAACAAATCCGCTTTCTTCCACCTCAGGAACATCTGTCGACTCCAGCCGTCACTCTCTGACGCTGTAGCAGAGACCCTCATCCACGCCTTCGTCACCGCCCGTCTGGATCACTGTATGGAGTCCAGTATGTCCAGAACTCAGCTGCAGCACTTCACCCCCACCCTCATCCAACTTCACTGCTCCCGGTCAAAGCCCACATCCAGTACAAAATCCTCTCCCTCAGCTACAAATCCCTCCATGGTCTCGCCCCCCAGGACCTGTCTGACCTCCTCCAGCCCTACACCCCGTCCCACAACTTACAGACCTCTGACACGGGTCTGCCCTCCACCCCCAACACCAGCCCCCACCCTCCTGGAAGAGAGTCACACCTGATCTCTGGACTGAAACCTGCTGAAAACCCACCTGTTCACCATGACCTCTGACCTCTGACCTCTAGCTGCCTCACCTCCTCCAGTCTCCTCCATCACCGACGTCCTCAGCTTGTCTCGTCCTCTTTTCATTTATTTGTTTTACTTATTTACTTTGAGTTTCTTTCTCTGTAAAGCAGCGTTGGTACCTTGAAAGGGCCTTTAAAAATCTAAGCTTTTATTATTATTATTATTATTATTATTATTATTATATGAATATTATATCATCATTACCACATAATTAGATTAATTATAACATCAGCCTAATTATTTTAGTTAAGATAAAAATGATCTTCTCACCAGATCTTGAAAAAGACTGTGATAATTATAAGAAACTTTTCAATAAAAATAAAATGATAATGACGAATATTTCTCATAGTTTCATAATAAAGAGATCTGTACGTTTAAGTTACGTTAACAATGTAATTACAGGAAAATGATCATCAGTAATCACAAAATCTGTTTCACACTTTCATCATCAAAAGATCCAGAAAACATAAAGATTCTAAATCACAAGAAAACATGTTGGAATTAAAGATTCATGTTATGTAATTAAAAGAAAAGATGTTAATAACAACCACATCCTAAATTACAGGCACAGAAACATAAAGTCATAACGTTAAAATTAAAGCTACAAGCGGCGTTATGAGGACCCCCGCCCTGTCGCGAACCTCAGGGCGCCACCAACATACAACGTTATGTTCCTGTTTATCAAGTGTAAAAGTCTAAAAGTGTAAAAAACGTCATGTAAATCAAATGAAGATTGTCATTCAAGGATTACTTCCTTATTTTCAGTAGGTGGCGCTGTAACTACGACTTCTTATTAGCATGCAGATGTCCTCAGTGTGGGACAGTCATCAAACGTGAGGTTTGGAGCAGACCGGACAATGTGCGTTATAATTATAACAACTTCCTATTTTATGGCGAAACACGCCGTTCAACGAAAACTCAGTTTTCACACTGAAGCATCATCAAAGTCTGAAGCAGGTTCTGAGCAAGTTTGAGGTGGGCGTGGTCAACCTGCTACAAGGAGCACAAGTGTAAAACATGACGTTTCCTGTCGCCACAGGGGGGCGCTGTGATTATAACTGAATATCATCATGTGGACGTGTTTAGGTTGGGGCTCTTATTCAACATATAAAGTTCTGGGAGGGTGGAAACGTGTGCTGGAGTTGTAACAACGTCCTGTTTCATCGCTGAACATTAAAATTCATCGCACTACCACGGACAGGTTCTCCAACGGAAACTCAACAGCTTCGTAATATATCAAACATCTTAAGATGAGACTGAACATAAACTGTATGATGTGGATCTGAGGAATTCACTAGGAGGAGTCTGTTAAAGCATTCGGTGTCTCCGGGGGTCTGAGGGGTTTCCTGTTCCTTTTCACAATAAAACAAAGACATCAGCCGGTTACTGAGTGAGCGTTAATGAGCGCGTAACTTCACACAGATTAACCTCTGGTTCTCCTGAGACCAGGTCTGTTCAGGATCTGAGCTGCTTGACTGAGGGTTTTATTTCCACCTCAGGTTTCATAAAGGGTCATACACTCAGACGCTGTTTTTCATGTGTCAGGGGATGTTTTCTAGTCGAGTACAGTTGTGAGATGGAAAACCAGGACCTGGTCCAGTGTTGGTCCTTGATTTCAAGAGATACAGACGCATTAAACCGTCTGGAACCAGGTCCAGGACCAACATCTGCTACTGAGCAAGAAGGAAACTGAACAGCTGAATAATACTTTAATAACTTTTAATCAGCTGTTTCCTGCTAATGACACAGTCACTTCCCGTCAAACCCAAAACAACGATTCACCACTTTCCCTGAACTCGACAAACAACGAACAAACTTCATCATCTAAAGAACGATGAACGTCCAACAGACTGAACTTTTCTGTTTGCAGATTATTGTCAAAACGTCCTGGATAAAACAAATAAACATAATATTTAAGCAAATGGAGCTTGTTTAAGTTTTGAGCTTATAAATTCACTTCAATTCCACATGAGACGACGACGTGTTGAACAAACATGAAGCTGCAGTTCCTCTAACGGCCACTAGAGTCTGGCTCCAACACTGAGTCAGTCCCCATAGACTCCCATGTTAAAATGTCCAACTTTACAGCAGAAATAAACATGTTTACAGCCTGGTACAAAAACTGTTTTGGTCTCTAGAGATAATGTCTCCTTCATGACACCTGTTTATATAACTCACCTGTTTATATAACTCACCTGTTTACATTTTATTAAGGACTAAAGTTACGGAGGATTGAGGGCGTGGCCTCTTTGAGTGACAGGTGGGTGAGTGTATGTTTGTCATAAATTCATAACTGACACGCCCCTCCTCTTTGACCATTTTTGGATAAGATGGGAGTTAGGGGGCGGAGTCAGACACTGCCAAGATGGCAACGGCTGAGCAGCTCACTCTGAGCAGCTCACTCTGAGCTTCAGAAACCAGTTGGTGACGTCACAGAGGTGACAGCCATCTTTATTTACAGTCTGTGATGGACCTGCCGTCCACAGTTTGCCGACAACCAGCTGAGTGTTGATGCAAAACATGGTGGCTTCATTTTCGGCAAGTTTGGGCTCCGAATGTTTACAATGTCTGGCTCCGCCCCTGTTGAGCACATGGTCATAGTCTTCTGCAGAGTGAGGGCTACAGCACTGAGCTCAGGAGTCCTGTTCACCCAAACCTCCTCAGATCCTGATGTTGCCACAAATAAAATCTGGAAAATCTCTTCTCTTCATTTTTTCCTGGTGTTTTTAAATTTGATCTCCATACAGTTCTGGTGGAGAAAAACTAGATCTATTTTATTACCGTGAAACCTGATTTTATTTATTACCACAAGTTGCCGAAACATCACTCAAAGGCCTCCGAGAACCATCTTTTAAAACACCATCATGTGGAACATCGGTGTAACTGCAGATCATAAAGTCTTTTTAAACAATTAGCACTAAGAAATTGTTAAATTGAATTATATTAAATTACATTAAATTAAATCTAAAAAGCTGCAGAATATCTTATAAAAATGAAATAATTGTATTAGAAGCATAACAATATTTTAGCCTATTAACCATTTCCTTGCTGATCATTTTCCAATAATTGATCAGTTTTAATTGGTTCTAATTAAATGTAGTAAATTTAGTTTTTGTCAAAAAGTTTTTATGAATTACGTTAGGTAAAACGTTTTCTCAGTTTCAGTTTTCTGCTAGTGCTGTTACCATGGAAACTGCTCTGTAACATGCAACTGTTACAGCGCAGGTTTAGAGCTGAGACCAGCTGAACTCAGACCAGACAAGGTCAGGGAGACTGGTCAGAACTGATGAAGGATGAATGACGTCAAACACAGAGAGAAACCCGATCCAGAGTCCAGAAGCAAACAGCCAAGACGACACTGGACATTCTTCAGGACCCGTCTCTGAGTCCCAGACAAAGAACCTGAACCCCAGAGACCATCTGTGGAGAGACCTGAAGAAGACAGTTCACATCCAGTCTGATGGAGTCTGAGAGGATCTGATCAGATCCAGGTTCTGAGCTTGTAGGAACCAAGACTGAAGCTGGAAGTGGGGGGTCGTCAAAGAACTGGATTAAAGGTCTGAAGACTTTAGTAAATGAGAGATTTCAGTTTCCGTTCCGAGTCTGAAAACTTTCTGAGACCGACATCAGTGACACATCAACCTCCTGAATTTACCTGAACTGTCACAAACTTACCTACAGCACAAACTAGATTCTGATCTGAGACCAGCAGCTTTTCCTGATCTGAGATCAATGGTTTTCACGTGTGGAGCTGTCAGTGTGATCACGACTGACTGAGACCTGGAGGACTAAACCCAGTCCCGCCTCTGCGGTCCAGCTGTAGGTCTCAGAGTCCTGGTCCCGGTTTGGTTTTCCTCATTTAGTTGATGTTTAAAGCTCCATGTTTCTTCTTCATCTGTGTTGTATTTGAAGTGTTGATCCATAAGAAGATATAAAAACCATCTCGTCTCTCAGGCTTCTCTCTGGAGGTCAGAACTGAGGAACCTCGGAGCCTCTCAGCCAATCAGAAGAGAGGAGGCTCTGAGCCGCTCTTCATTGATCATTCAACAGTTTGGCTGCATCAGTAACGTCTTCAAACAAAGTGCTCTGTGTATAAAAAGTATAATAATTATAATAATTGTGACTCTTAATGAGAAAATATGAGAAAATAGTAAAAACTTAAATAAAAAAAATCCAAGGAGAAACAAAAACCCAGAGATTAAATTTTAACTGATAAAAAACATAAAATCTGAGACGTTAGAGACGATTTGACTTGAACTCATCGTCTCAGCCGAACCACAGACTGAAGCATCTGAACAGCAGAGGTTTGTTAAAGGTAGACTGCACTAAACCGTACAGGTGTACCTAATAAAGTGAGCACTGAGAGAGGAACCTGAGAACACTGTGCTGAAGCTGTTGAAGGAGAACGGATTGAAAACACTGAGCTCAGCTGTGGGTTTTTTTTCAGCTATTTATTTTCAGTACTCAGCAGTAAGGGTTATAGTATATGGACAAGTTTTTCTGTTAAGAAATGAATTATCAAAACATAGTTTATAAAAGTGTATAGTAAGCATTACATATATATGCATGGAAACAAAAAGTTAGAACTCAAAACAAAAAGGGGTTATAGTCGTTCCAAACCAATCTTTTTCTTCTTCTTCTCTCTAAAAACTACTTGAAATGCAGGCGGGAAAGTGTCCACTCAGAAAGAAATCAAACATGGTGAGGGAAGAAAATGCAAAAATAAAAATAGAGAATATACAGTTATTATTTCTGTGTTCTAGATCAAGATCACATGGACTCCTACAGCACTTGACGGTCACTGCACGGCTTTGACTTTTTATCTTTTTCTTTTTTAAAACTAGCACCAGTGCTCCTGAAAAACGCTGACAAACTCTGTTTTTTTTTTGTTTTTGTTTTTTTTAAACACACACAGAGAGGCTTCCAATAGTCAAAAAACGCAATTAAATAAAAAGGAAAAAAAAATAATAACACCAATAAATACAAGAGGTTACCATAAAAGTGTAACATAAAAAAGGTTCGAATGATGAGGACTGAATGCGCTCCAAATAAAGAGGATCACCGAGTCGTCCCTTTTCAATGTGAGTTTGATTTTTGTGAAACAGGAAGGAGGGATGGAGGGAGGGGGTGGGGGGAGGGGACGGGGTCAGTCAAACTCAGCAAAGAGATAAATATGGAAGAGAGGGATGATGGGAAGGCTGGACTGAGAAAGACCGTCACAACATCACTTGGTAAAAGACAAAATAAAAAAAAACACTTTCCATCGTGTAGTTCCAGTTCCTCAAATCTTCACACATTAGAACAGAGTAGAGTCTCAGAGTAGAGTCTCAGTGGAGCCCAGTGTCCATTAACGGGTCCATCACCTCCACAGAACGGGGGATTGTGGGTAGAGAGAGGAGGAGGGGGGAGTCAGGTGGGTGTTTTACATCAACAAAGCTCTAAACTCACACATCCTAAAGACTAGTGCCGTCCATTACGAGTGTTAATAATCATAATAATATAAATAAATGCATTACTACAATGATCTGTCGTCTTTTTTCCTTCTTATAAAAGAGGTACTGTCGAGAACACAGTCAGAGTACGAGTACAATACAGGATCAAACAAAACTCAGGCCTAACAATTTACACCTTCTTTGTTTTAGTTGAGCCTCGTTCAGCTGCTCAACACGGTCCTACAGTAACAGGTTAGAGACGGATCGAGAGGCCAAGCCCACAAATGTGATGTCACACAGGTTCCCAGCTCGTTCACACATACGGACTCAAACGCTGACGAGGTCACTGAAACAAGCCGGAGCCGCGCAGAGACTCAGACGCTCGGCGACGTCTCGACTGGCGCTCTCTACGTCTCGTGAGCGTAAAGTGAGGAGCAGGTTCCACCTTTTATTTTCTATAAGTGTCGTTCTTTTACATTTACTTTACTTGTTTAGTTGATATCAGCGGGAAGATCACAGATCGATCAGCACAAACCTTCACACTGAACCTCCACGAGACAAAAGTCAGAGTGTTCCAGAGCGAGGAAGGTTCAAGGACCTGAGCTTCTATGTTATTGATCAAACCACAATAACGAGGTGACGACCTCGAAAATGTTTTTGTTTCTCGTTTATCTTTAGAAAATTAATCTGTGTTTTTGACTTTTGAATAAACTCGAAGTGAAATCACTGAGCTGGTCTCCGTCGACGGCGTCATGTTCTCTTTAAGAGAACCCTGATGAGACTTGAAGCAGGAGAACGTTGCTCTGGAAGCTGGGTGAGGAAGTTCCTGCTGACGTTGTTGAATCCGTATGTGAGAAGGATTTTCACACACACACACACACACACACACACACACACACACACACACACACAGACACACACACAGACACACACACACACAAAAAACACACATTTAACCCTCAGAGACTGAAGCATCCCGTCTTCAGCTGTAAAAGTTCCCACAAGTCATTACTGTCACCTGTCAAACCGTTAAGGTACAAAGAAGGAAAAACAAAGCGAGGCTCCACCTCCTGCACCGACACGTCGGCCACTTCGATAAAAACCGGTCTGACTTTGTTTCGACTGCCCCGGTCTGAATATGGTTTAAAAACATTGTGACAAAGGCCACGAGAGAATATTTCATCACCACAAAACTCCCTATAAACATCATCAGAAACAGAAACAACTGCAACAACGGACCAATCAGCTCCTGGGATTGAAATGGACAAGATGGCTCATTACAGGAAAACAAGCATCAGACTTCCTCACGCCTTCATGCGGACCCTCACAGTGGCGACAGTCTGTCTGTCATCACATCACTAACACAGGACTCATCAGTCTTTACGAGCTGGGCTTTAACCAACAGTCTGGGTTCAGCTCGGTCTCTGCAGCTGGGTCCACCTCTCATCAATGTCCCAGAGCGAGAGAGGTTCAGGGACCTCAGCTGTACAGGGCAACATGCAGGAGGGAGTAAGGCAGGTGTAGTGAGGTCCGTGCAGTAAAAACTACATCACGTCTGTCTACAGTCCATGTCTGCCTGTCCGTCTGCCTGTCCGTCAGCCTGTCAGTCAGTCTGTGTGGGACAGTTCTACAACCAGAGCCTGGTGGGGTCGTCCGTGAGGGAAGCCTCGGCTCGGGAGAGGTCAGGAAACATGTTGGTGATGTGTGAGCGACAAAGTGTGTGTGCACGTCCTCCATTTTCAGTCCTCTGTGTGTGTGTGTGTGTGTGTGTGTGTGTGTGTGTGTGTGTGTGCACGTGCAGCGTCCTCCTGCTGTCAGTGTATGTTCATGTCATGCAGGACCTGGACTGAGGCCACGCACCCTGTTCTTCACACACACTACAGCCACACATGGAAAATGAGGAAGAGGAGGGTGAGCAGGACGAAGAGCTACGTTTTGGCACCTCCAGAAACCTTGGCATGTGACTGGCCCCCTCCCCCCCCCCCTGTCTTGCCCAACCCCCCCTCCCTCATCCCATAGCTTATATGAAGGGGCCGCCGGGCATACCCAGGAAGTTGGGCGCACCCATGGCCATGGGAGGGGGCGCCGTCGAGCCGCTCCAGTGCACCTTCATGTGGTGCCTCAGGTTGGACTTGGAGGAGAAGCGCTTGTCGCACTGCTGGCAGGAGAACGGCTTCTCCTTGGTGTGGATGCGGCGGTGGCAGATGAGTTGTGTGGACACCCGGAAGGACTTGCCGCAGTCAGGGCACTGGTAGCGCTTGGGCTCGGTGTGGATCCGCCGGTGGTTCTTGAGGGACATGAGGTTGGGGAACTCCTTCTGGCAGGAGTTGCAGAAGTAGGTCCCGGTCTTGTGGCTGTTCTTGTGGTTGAGCAGGGAGCTGGCGTGGCGGTAAGAACGGCCACACTGGTCGCAGACATGGGACTTGATGACCTCACTGTTGCCTCCACGGCCGCGGGCTTTGGCCATGCTGCTGGGGTTGAGTCCTTGCTCTTGCATCAAAGTGAGGTCCAGACCTGACCCCCAGCCCAGCTCCTGGGAGCCCCCTGGCCGGGGCTGCTGGGGTCTGGGCTGGCGGGGCTGCGGTGCCTGGCCGTGGGTGATCTCCATGTGGAGCCTGAAGCTGGCCTGTGTAGGAAAGGCTCGTTGGCAGGACCGGCAGGTCAGCTCCCGCTGCTTTTGGTGGACTCGTCGGTGGTTGTAGAGCTGAGAGGAAACACGGAAGGCCTTGCCACAGTCATGGCAGCGGTGTCGCCGTGTCTCAGAGTGGATACGGCGGTGGTTCTTCAGGGCAAGCAGGTTGGAGTAGGTCTTGAGGCACACGGCGCAGTGGTAGATGCCGACGGTGTGGGTGTTCTTGTGGTTGAGAAGGGAGCTGGCATGGCGGTAGGAGCGGCCACATTGATCACATCTGTGCAGAGACAAACAAGGAAAAACAAGAGGGGAGGAACGAGGGGATGGGAGGAGGGACAGGAGGAAAGAAAAAGGGAGATTAGTAACTGAAGATGGTAGGTTCTTTTCAGTGTTCTAGCCAAGTTAATCTCAAATTACTGGTTACCACTTTTTCTTTAGAATTACTGAAAATATTAGTACTCATCATCTAAGATGTTGCACATACAGGTATATGATCTGAAATCCGGCTTAAAGCTTTTAAACAAGACTACTACAAAGTGGTGTACCATTTAAACTTATGACTGCTAGACAGGTCATAGGGGAGAGGACTCCTGGGTGGGTGAGGAAGGGAGGGACATGGGAGAAACTATGGACAAACAACTGGGATTCTTGTAGGGAACTGGGAGGTATCTGCGGCTCCCTGCACTGCACAAATGGACACAAGCTTCAGACAGCTTCTTTCACATCTGAAAACTATTTCAAAGACCTTCTGTCACAGCGTTCTTTTGGGTGATTACGAAATCCTGAATGATGAAAATCGATCCAACATGCCCATAGAACCTCTACCATGTCAGACTGTAGTTGCTGTAGTGAAGAATCCTTTAACTGATGCGAATAATGACCTCTGGACATGTGCAGTGCAGCTAGCTCCAAATACTTCCTAATCTTCCCTGTGGTTTCAGTTTGCCAAGACATCAAAAATTTAAGAGCCCCATCACATCACTGCAGTTTCTAGTCTAATAACTGGCCAGTATCATGATACTACCTAAAGAAAGCAAACACAAACAAATCAAAGACTACAATCAAAATCATAACAAGAGTAAGGAACACACAACATCAATACTTTAAATTTTGCTAATGTGCTACACAAAATATGCTACTTAAATCAAATCTGTGACAAAGTGTGCTGAGAAAAAGCATTAAAAACAGTACATCTAAACATGAAATGTTTGACTGTAGGTAGCCTAAAAAAACTAAAGTGTGTGATATATGCTAACTGAAAGCAAACGGGGTTGACTTATCTGGTCTCTCCACTAATTCAATTTGTCCAAACTTCAGAAAAATCCGAATTCCGGCACGCGTATGGTCCCAAGGAAGCCGGATTGGAGATCATATACCTGTAATAGACATGTAGAGACCTAAATTTATCTTCACTATTTTTCTTTCAACTTCGAAGAATCACAAACAACTGACGAGAACTCACGTGTACCGACACTCTTCGCCCTCTCCCGTGGGTGCAGTGGCCTTCCTCCTGACTTCCATGCCTACCTGGTTGTCCCCGCAGCGATGCCTAGCCAGACCGGATCTCCCCTGGAAACTCTTCCCACAGGTGGGGCAGCCAAAGGGGGTAGCACCCTCCTCATGGACCTTCTGGTGGTTGCGAAGGAACCTGGCCAGTCGGAAGGCTTTCCCACACGTGTGGCAGATGTGCTTCTTCCGCTGCGTGTGGATGCGCATGTGGTTGCGTAGCGCCATGTAGTTGGTGTAGGGCTTGTCGCAGAAGTTGCACCGGAAGTTGCCCGTCTTGTGGGTGTGCTTATGGTTCAGCAAGGAGCTTGCATGTTTGTAGGCGCAGCTGCAGAGGTCGCAGGCATAGGGTCTCTCGTCAGAGTCCAGGTCCACAGAGCTTCTCTCCATGCTGATGTTGGTGGAGCTGTTGGTGGAGGAGGACGAGGGCAGGTGCTGGGCCGGGCAGTCATGGGCTGCAAGCTCATCGGCCGTGGCAAAGCCTTCGCAGCAGCCATCGCACTCAAAATCCATCTGGGCCCCAGGGCCCTGTGGTCCTTTGCACAGCCCGGCTGTAGTGTGGGTAGCTAGCTGCCTCTGAGTGCGGAAGCCCTTGCCACACTCTTGGCAGTTGTGCTTCTTCTGGGCGAAGTGGAGACGTAGGTGGTTTTTCATTGCCAGCCTGTTAGGGTATGTAGAGTTGCAAACATTGCAGTGGTACTCCCCAATTTTGTGAAGGTTCTTGTGATTGGCTAGGCTGCCTGCATGACGGTATGTCTTTCCACATTCTTCACAGGCAAAAGGCCGCCGTCCACTCTCAGCTGGGTCAAACTTCTGAGGCCTGGAGGTTCCTGCTGAGGAGTAGGGTTTTTTGAACCCTTGATGGCTGTATTTGACACCCATTACCTGGCCCTTTGATGACTCTCCTCTCATAGTCTGCATTTGAGATGGGCCAGGCTGCTGGAAGCGGGAACCGTTGGGGCCAGTTCGAACAAGACCTTTAGCCCGATGTTCCTCGTGGAGGCGGAGGTGGTTGATCAGCTGCTTTTGGATCTTGAAGGCCTTGCCACATTCTTCACACTTGTGCCTGCAGCAGGGATGGACAGAGATGAAGAAAACACAACAGAGTCTATGTAAATACATGAAACTAATACTTTGTTGAGGCAATTATTTTACGCACTACTGCCCATATGTAAATTTCCTGATATTCTTTTATTCAACTTAAGTCCAACGGTTTGGTGACACACTGACTAACTGCTGTTGAAAATCAGAACGTCTAACCTGCAAACAATCTTCAACAAAACATGGTGCTAAATCTCATAAACCACCAGCGTCCACATTGGGTTCAGAAGCACATACCAACAATTAGAAATTTGGAGTATTGATTGCAATGAAGTTCACTCAATGCAGATACAATTATGAAAACCTCAAAACTCATCTTATAATGTTAACTTTACCAACTGAGCTAAACGCAAAGTGATCCTGAAGCTTTGTAACTGTCCACAAATTTGAATTAAGTAGGAATCACAGCTAAAATGTAAGTAGATTGGATTAGGAGCAGCACAGCACCCTAATGCCCAACTCGGAAATTATTCCTACCATTCCTTTAAATGTGTGTAGACTGTAGAATTACATTAAGCTGTAAGACACCTGCCCAAGTAAAATTTAAAAAACGGACAGAATCAGGGACCTACCTCTTCAGGTCAAAGTGGGTCCTTTGGTGATTCTTGAGAGCCAGCAGGTTGTAGTAGCGTTTCTGGCACACCAAGCAGCGGAAAACACCAGTCTTATGGGACTTCTTGTGGTTAAGGAGTGAGCAGGGGTGTCTGTATCCTCGTCCACACTGGTCGCACTTGTGGGGCTTGTCACTTTGGTCAACCATAGGCCTACGTCCATCGCCACCGACATCACGGCTCCCTCCAGCGACCCCACCACCGACGCCATCTCCTCCAGACATGCCTTTGGCTCCATTCAGGCCCTGCTTGCTGAGTGAGCTGCCCCGATTCTTACCGGGGCACAGATGGGTGATGAGGTGGTGACGGTCAGCAAAGAACATGCCACAGTCAACACAAATGTGATTGCGTCCGTCCATCTTGTCGTTACCATTTGCAGAGCTACCTCCAATGCCCTGTTGCTGGCCGTCTGGCCTTTGGGGTCCGTGGACTAGCTGATGATTCAGAAGGTCCTGCTTCCTGGAGAAGCTCTGACCACAAGTGGAGCAGATCATTCTCCAATCCTGCTCCAGGTTGGAAGGTCCTGGTCCTGTTGGGTTATTGGCATGGCTACGCAGGTGGCTCCTGAGAGCTCTGAGGCTGGCGTAGTGGTTACCGCACACCGAGCATTGATACACTTCTCCATCATCCTCATCATCTTTGTCGTTGCTCCCCATTCTCTTGCCTCCGCTCTGGGAGTACTGTCGTTGGCCACCGCTTTCTTTCAGGCTGCTGGAGCTTCCAGCAGGCAGTGAGGTTCCACTGGAGCTGTGGTAATTCATGTTCCCCATAAAACCATTGGACATGTTGCTCTGCTGCTGTTGTGGCTGCTGCTGTTGGCCATGGCGGGGACACATGTGTGACTTGATGCCAGATACATCTCCATACATCTCACCACAGTCGGCACACACATGTCTATCGGCCTGGCGGTGAGCAGAGTTGCTCTGGGAAAGTGAGCTGCCATCAAAGCGATCATGGAATTCAAGAGAGTCCAACCCACTGCTGTGGCCGCCATCTGGTACAAAGTGGGCAGCATCACCAAGATTCCCTGGCAGCGAAATTGGAGTGGTGGCACCACTGCCTTCCTGGACATAGCTCTGCTGGGAGTCCAGAGTTAACGGCTCTGGAGATAGCCAGTCATTGCTGTCATTATTAATAGGCTGGTTGGAGGGACGCCCCTTGTGGCTTCGTAGGTGGCTGTGTAGCGCTGCCAGGTGAGGGTATTGCTTACAGCAGATGGTGCACTGGTAGTGGCCTGTCTGATGGCAGCGTTTGTGGTTGACCAAACTTCCCGCATGCCTGTAGCTTTTCCCACACTCTCCACACTTGAAGCGCCGCTCTCCATCATCTGGAGAATTGGCCTGGGGCACACGGCCTCCAGCGGGAGAAGACACCGAGCCCTGCGATCCAGAACTTAGGGTGTCTGAATTAAGGATGGAGCTGTCCTGGCCATGGGAAGCAGGGTGGGGATCATGGGTCAGATAGTGGACTTTTAAGGTCTCCAGATCTGGGTGTCCTGCGCCACAGTATGCGCATGTGTAGATGGGATTGTTGACTGGAGGGCCCATTATGGGATCATAGGGACCTCTCTTCTCACTGGGCAGGGGTGGCAGGGGCAGAGGGTCCCCCAAGGCCGGGGTGTATGCTGGGGATCGAACTGCACTCAGATTGTGAGGCATGATGCCTGGGAAACTGCGTGGCAAGCCGAGGGAGGGCGAGGCCGTGTTGTGCAGCAGGATGTGCTCCTGGAAGTCGGCCTTATTCGGCAGCGCTATCTGGCACAGGTGGCAGAAACACGAGGCTGTGTCGTCACTCTGGGATGACTGAGTGCCGCTGCTGCGCTCCGTGGCGTGGAGGCTGCTGCTGCTGCTGCTCACCATGGATGCCCCAGGGGTCTTGAACTTCGAGTGAGTTCTCTCGTGGCTGTTTAGGGCAGCCAGGTTGCTAAATTGCTTGAAACACACAGAGCACTTAAAAGTTCCTTGTTGGTGACACTTCTTGTGGTTCACCAGACTACCGTGATGCCGGTACGTTCTGTCACACTGATCACACTTGAAGGGTCTGTCCCAAGCGTCGTCAGATTCAGGGGAGCCTTTTTTTCCGTGGTCGTCTGTCTCGTGGCTTTGTAGGACACTATGTCCCATACCACTATTATTCAAATGGGAGCGCCCAAACCCGTCCGAGAGGTCCTGGGCGAGACCGTAGTCTCTCTCGTCGTGGCCTGCCTCTTCAGGTACTTCTTCGCTCTCTTCTTCTGTGTGTGCACTACTGGGGGATAGTGTATGGATACGTAGGTGGTTCTTCAAAGCAACAGCGTTGGGCAGGGTACGGGTACAAACAGGACACTGGAACGAACCCACTTCGTGAGACTTTTTATGATTAGCTAGACTAGCTGCGTGCTTGTAAATTCGGCCACACTGTTCACACTCAAAACGTCCGGTTTCTTCTTGCTGATAATGTGCTTTCATATGCTCTAGAAGACTTGGAGTACTCGGGCAAACCATATCACACTCTTTACAGGGGAAACCCTTGGCACGACTCATATCATGCATTGCCATAGTACTCTAAAGCGATCGGTTGGAGAAAATCACAGTTCACAACACAGCAATGAACAGTGATATTAGGGAGGTGGGGGAGGAAACAGCGGGTCTTAGCTCTTCAGATGAGGGCAGAGGTGGTGGCCATTTTCTCCCCAAGAGCCGTCAGTGCTGGTACAGACAATCGGGGCCCACCCTGGGAGGTGGCGGGCCGGAGGGGGTCACACCAGCCAATGAGGTATCACTGTGGAGACAAGAAGAAGAAAAAAGAAGCTGGTTACTTAAAGAGCAACTGACCTTTTACGTCATTTATCAAATCAGTCATTCTCTGGTGACAGCCTCCGAAATGTTTTTTTGTCTCGTGTATCTATAAATAATATCTTTGTATTTTTGACTGTTATAAACAAGCAATTTGCAGATGTAACCTCGATCTGAGAACTTGTGATAACTTAATGATAAATTAATGATAAACTCATTAATTGGAAAAAAAAAAAGCGAACAACTCAGTAGATTATAGAAACAATCACTAGTTGCAGCACTAATAAGATCTCACACTGCAACAGATTTGTCAATTTCAAACAATGTGGGAATATCATCAGTGTTATGTAATAAGGTAAATTATTTCTTTTGATTATTCAAATGATTTTATTGAATTTTAACACTTAAAATTACAACCCAATAAATAAATGCTGACAGATATTTATTACACCTTCTCACAGATATTACTAATTACTCCTCGTCCTGCTTCTTTGTAAATAGTTCAGAGTCTAATCTTAATGATGAAAAGTCTTTCTGTTTTTGCTTCTCCTCTTCCCTAATTTCTGTGTTATGTCTATGTGCATTTACTATGTATAACTATTAATAAGGACTGAAATAAAGTTTAACTGAACCTGTCCAAACACCCAGCCACATCCCCAAAATATTCAGTTTACTGTGATTTAACACAGATCAGCAGAAAATTCTTACATTTTAAATCACAGGAAACAGCAAGTGTTTGACACAAAACAAAAAACATACTTAATCTATTGTCGAAATTCTCAAAAAAAAAAAGTTTTCTTTAAATTAGCTATTTTACCTCCACATGACTATTTATCATACTGCTAGAAGATTGATTATCTGTATATTATTTAAACCAGGTGTCATTTCCTTTGGATCTTGAATTATACAAGCGAAGCTGCTGTCCATGCACCGTTCACACCTGACAGCACTCTGCAGCGAGCAGGACACACCTTTGTTTATAGTGTAAAGAGGCCGAAGCTCCAGAGCCGCCACCCAACCCCCTCCATCAACAGTCAACTGGTCTGACACCAGAGCCAGTATCACCACAGTAAGCTGTCGCCACAGAACATGTAGAAAGGTGATCTCTACTTATAATCATAAGAGTTTATCAAATTAAAAGATTTTTGGAAGGATGAAGATTTTAATCTTATGTACAGGCTTATCATTTGAACCTAACCTGATTCTGTACAGAGAGAGACCGTAAACATTTTGATTAATAATAATTTTAGTACTTTTTATACCTTATTTATTTAATTTATATTAAATCTACAAAAGAAAATGGTTGAATCTGCATTTGTCATTTATGATAATAGACTAATATCTTTGGCTTTTGTACTATTGATTAAATAATAGAAGCTACTTGACATCTTGAAGATGTCACCTTGGTTGCTTGGAAATTGTAAAACAAAAACAAGAAAGTCATCCACAAAGAAATTATCTAAATATATAATTCATTAGCAATTGGCAGATTATTAAAATCTATTACGTTATATTAATCCGAGACATTAATCAGTAAATTAAAAAATAAAAGGGCAATAATTGCAGCTGTGCAACAATTTAAAATTGGACAAATTTTCATGTAAAATCATAAACTACATGATTAAATAATTTAAGACCATCATATGAGTCATATCATATGAGTTTTTGATTTGGTTGGTTTGAGACACTGCACTGATGTGGTTTATTTACTCTTTAAAATGTTAATTTGCACTGTTTTCTAATTAGACTGCAGTGGTTAATTTAAAAGAGGGTTTTGCAGAAAAACATTATTTGTACCTCTCAAAGGCAAGTTATTGAAAATAGTAATAATCTTGGTCTCAGTGCTGAAACTCAGGTTCAAAGTCAACCAAAAAACTAAGAATGAAGACACAGAGAAAAGAAATAAACACATGCTGCTGCTGGTGATGATGATGGTGATGAAGATGTGGTCTAATATTGACACTGTGCTGTTTGTTCATGTGTGTTCACGTCACGCTCCGAGGACACTCCTGCACCTGCCAACATGGTTAAAGGATTCAGAATAAAATTTTAGCATGGAAATCAACTATTATTTTAAATATTGATTGAGCTGTCTTTTATTTTCTCAATGAATCTTCTGATCAATAAAACATCATGGTGAAAAATGGAGATCTGTGTTGGGCACATTGACACTGAGAAATTAAATTTCAACACAACAGATGGTGAGAAATGGTGTTTGCTGTTTGAGTGCAGCGTGTTACCCTCCACACACACACACACACACACACACACACACACAGACAAAAATCCCTCAATAACCAGTCAGTAATCAGATCAATAGTTGCTTAAGGACCAGAGTGATTAAAGTGAGTCGATGCCTGTGACAGTTTTAACAGGCTAATCTGGACTCTGTAACAGATTACATGAGGCCGCCATGTTAATCTGATCGGAACACACACACACACACACACACACACACACACACACACACACACACACACACACACACACACACACCTGTGTCACTGTCTTTACACGCTGCCAGGACTCAAACACACTCTCTGAAGTCGCACTCAAGGACTTTTCAATAACTTCCAAGGATGAAACGTGACCTGACTCATTACAGAACATCACAGCCTCATTATTTACAGAGGTGGAAAAAAAGATAAATAAAAATTAAAAAACTTTTAGTCGCAACACTGAATCCTGAATCAATATTTATCTTATTAATTACACCAGGCTAGTGTAATTACAGCTAGCAGCTAACAGTTAGCCTGGGAGATAGCTGGTTAACCTGTTAGCATCGGCACATGAACCAGAGTTGTTTGTTTGTTCAAACAGTACACTAATTTAATTAACTTAATCATAACAGTAGTTTATTAGCTGGACCACAACAGCAGGGCCAGTCCTGTAAATACGAAGGTCTCTGACTGACTGAGTGATCAAGTTACACCATTAGTCGGCTGGCAGAGTCTTGGAGATTCCCCATTGGTCGTTGCCAACTCAGCTCATCTGTCACTCAATTTACTAACTTTTCAGACCTTTTAGCGACTTTTTGTCCAGCTGACACTGAAACCAGCTGACACTGAAACCAGCTGACACTGAAACCAGCTGACACTGAAACCAGCTGACACTGAAACCAGCTGATACTGAAACCAGCTGACACTGAAACCAGCTGACACTGAAACCAGCTGACACTGAAACCAGCTGACACTGAAACCAGCTGACACCAGGCAGGATGATGATAACCTGGTCCAGCCATACTTGTAGAATCAAAGTACCTAGAAAAGGCCACACATATCGGATCTGCACCCAGTGCTGTGACAGTATTGAATCTGGAGATAAAAGCAAATCGTCTCAGCCCTATTAATTCAATCCCACAGTGGTCAGGTGAGTTTATCATGTTTTTCATTTCACTTTATTTAATCAAGTAAAACTTTACTACATCTGTTTTTCAGGAGGGACGTGGTGAAGAGGGAGAAACACTGTTTCCATAACTGACCCACACTACAGAGGAGCATCAGACAACGTCCAGGTAACATGTGAACAGGTAGAGCTGATCCACTATGGCAAAGAATTATAATGATTATTTTGGTCAATACTGAGATGACGATTATTCGACATGATCACTCATTGAACTTTGTCTTTTTAACAGTGGACTATCTTGAACTTTAAATGCAATTCATCAGAAAAACTAATTAAAAAATGATACATAAATAAAATACAATATCTAAATATATACAATTAAATATATAATATGAAAATTAATTAAAAAAATAATTAGATCATAATAATTTGTGGGGCGATGAAATTTGTTGGCAATATAATCGTTTTATCTCATTATCTTGTTTTGTCGCTGGAAGACAAAATCCTGATAAAAAATAAAATGAGCTGAACCGCCCAGCTCTATAAACACCTGTGATTTCCTAAAATCTAATTATACATTTAAAAGCAAACACACTGAGCTCTGACATCTGTCCTACATCCTCATATTTCCCTCCATGATCCAGCTGCATATTACAGATGTGACCTCACAGTGTCAGCCCCTTCGGCAACAACACAGTGTGTGTTACAGTCCTGAACTGTCCAGGTGTCCAACGACTGATTAGCTTCATTATCAGCTAATCAGCTAATTATTTTTTCAATTTATTAATGAGTGGTTCAGTCTATGAAGCAAAAACGTCACACTGATACATGACAAAGAAAATCAGGAAGATTTGATTATGAATGACAGAAACAATTAATCAATTATCAATATAGTTGTCAATTATTTTTCTCTACTAATCATTTAATTGACTGATCGCTCCAGTTTTCAGTTGTTAGCACAACCGACCCAGATCTGAGCCTGAGACGTTTTAAAGCAGAAAAATAAAGTCGATAGCCGATTAGTGATCAGCAGAATGGCCTTTAAAGCGCTGTATGGATAACACGTATCATTATTATTATTCTTCAGAAAATATTTGATAATCAAACGATACATTTAATTATTTTTAAATTAAAAAAAAAAAAAAAAAAATGTTGTTCCTGCTTCAGTTGTGAGAATTTGCTGCTTTTTTTTTTTTTGTCTTATTTTATTTCGTATCACATTTTGTGCTGCTGTGACATTTTTTGAATTTCCTCTAAGGAGGATCAATAATGGTTCATCTTTTCTTTTCTTTGTTGCACATATTTATGTTTAAGTTTTACACGTCTCCCTCCCTGCTCGAGCACACAAACATAATGTTAGTAGCTGTGGTCGTAGCACTGAACACAGACTGTAACTGCACATTCACACAACAGCCTCATTAAGTCTGAACCACATGAAGCTACAGCAGAAACCACCAGACTGAAACACAGAGCTGAACACAGCGTCCTCACACCTGCTCAAGGACACCTTCAAGGAAATACAGCTGACACTGGAACCTGCTCGAGCACCCACACCGTTTCCCCAAGGACCCCCAGGACTTCCTCAAGGACCCCTGACTGGATATCAGCAGCATATATTTAAGGCTTTATGATTCTATTATGGTGGCCCGCCCGAGGTCCAGGTTTGTGACTATCAGAGCCCCGACACTCTGAAATCAGATGTTGTCAATCTTTACCTTTAACCTTTAAATCTTCCTAAAACACATACAGTGTCTGATCTGTGTTTTATTTATAAAGTTTTTAGTCTTTTAGTAATTATTGTTTTTTACATATTTTATTGCCTCTTTTCACTTCCTGTCAGATCTTGTGTTTTTATTTATACTTACTTTGGATTTTTCTTGTATTTGGTTTTACTTTCCTTGTACAGCACTTTGTTACTTTAAGAAAAGTGCTGTGTAAAGTTATCATTATTATTATTATTATTATTATTATTATTAATATTACTATGGGCCTCCACTAGCAGCTTCATCATGACGGAAGTGTCTGTTGCAGCCGACAGAAATCACACGTGTAAAATAAAATTCAGAAGGTTTTAGAAAGTTTTAAAGTATCTGATTTTTCACTGTGAGGCTCAGAAGTTAATGGATTCACTTTCCCTTAAAAACACATTAAATCAGGCAGAAAACTCCTTAATTAAAACCTATTAATTATCATCTTAAAGCAACACAGCCACGATTGTTAATTGGTAAATGAATGAAGGAAGGTGAAACAGTCAGGACTTCACAGGTGCTGGTGGTCAACAAACACTAACTGCTCAATAAACTTCCCGCCATCGCCACTGACTCCAAGCAACAAAACATCTGCTGATTAACTTTCTAAATCAATCGATTGATCACTTTGGGAGTTAAATGTGAGAAATGACTGATTAATATCTTTTACATCATAAATTCATATTCAGCTTATTGTCATGTGCAACAATAAAACTTCATGTGTGAAGCTACAAAGAGCAAAGTATTGATATTTACACTACACGATTATTGATTATCAAAATAATTATGACGCATAGATTAATGGACTAATTGTTGCAGCTGTAAATTAATGAACATGTGAATCTGTCGCAGCAGCTCAGACACAGTTTAATGAAGAAAAAGTGAAGCAGCGGTCGGAGGTGCAGAGTTCAGCCAGATGTTTGATGTAAGCAGGACAAAGAGAAGCAACACACACACACACACACACACACACACACACACACACACACACACACACACACACACACACACCTGGGTCACACTTTTCATTTTAATCAAAGTGGAGATTAAAAAGATGTTAAATGTTTTTTTTCATTATTGATTGATCCATTGATTATTGTTTGCAGTGTGACGTCTTCATGTTTCGTTCAGTTACTGAGACAGAAAACTGAAACCAGCTGATTGTTGTTTGTGTTTGATAAAAGTATTTGTTAATGTTTTGTACTAATGGACAAACTGTTTTATCTCCAGTATGTTACATATAAAACATAAGGTCTACAAACTAAAAGAAAACACACCTCAGTGATATTTGTACTACAAACAAAAGTCTTTTTTAAAGTAAAAAGTATAAATTTCTCCAGTTCCTGTGAATATTCTGTCATTTATTACAACAAACTGTTGATCGGATAAAAACTATTTAGATTCTGGGAAACTGTGACGGACATTTTCGACTGTTTTCTGACATTTTACAGACAACACATTAAATTATTTGAGAACTTTTGAATGGAAACAGATACTAGCAGCTTCTATGTGTCATTTTATGATATCTATTGTTGTTTGTTATATCATTTTATACACTTCATTTATATTTATTCATGTATAAATATATATTTCAAATATACTGCAACTACCATGTTTCATTGACCTGGATCGTCAGAAAACAGCAGTTGGTTTTTCACATATACAAACTACAGCTGCAGTTTTTAGTCAATTAATCAATTAGTTCATCGACAAACATTAATCTGCAACTATTCAACTATTCTAGCAACTATTAATCAATAATGTGCTGTATACAGCTGATCAATTTTGAATGTTTTAGTGTGTATTTGTTTTCATTTGTGTATCCTGGTCCCACTTTAAGTCTTTGTTTCCTGTGCGGTTTTAATGACTCTTTTCCCTGCGACATCAACAGTCTTATTCTGAAAAGTTTAATTATCTCCAACAGTCCAGTTTCACATTTTACAAATGAAGCATCTCATTCACAAACAGATTTGAATCAGGCCTCTGCCGAGCAGCCAATCACAATCCTTTCTCTCTTTTCCGTCCAACTTTTTTTCTCCTCTGAGCTTCAGCCCAGATAAAGTAAACAAACCGAGCCCGGCTCATTAACCCGCGCTTTATTCACCAATACATCCGACGCATGCGACTGTTTGTGGTCCTACCGTTATTCCAGGTAGCCCGGATTAACACTCTCTCCCCCCGGAGCAGAAATAACCCGGGTCTGTTCACACCAACAGAAACCTCCTCGGCTTCAACTATTCACCCCGCAGCCGTTTATTCTCCACATTTTACTCCAAATCTGCAAATTAAATTTTAGTCCGGCCGGTGAGAGGTGGATGAGGCGGAGAAGGAGCCGTCACAGCCGCAGCAGGGCTCCCTGACCTTGGCCCGTCTCCTCTCGGTAGGGTTCAGCCCCAGCATGAATTTATCGGGACAAAGCGGGGCATCTTCTCCGCCGCCACACGGCCGACATTTCCTTCGGCCGACTCCCCGATTTAACCGGGGGAGAAACACCGAAGCCCGGCCGGCCGGGGAGAAGAACAGAGGGGGGGGGGGGGTAACCGCGGAAAATCGTCTCAGTTTAGCCGTGTGTATCCGACATGAAGCTCCCAGCAGAGCGGGACAACACCTACAGCCATCAGCCCACTTTCACTGAGACCCCATCTCCATCGGAAAATGGCTTTCGAGCAGCGAGCCATTTTCCCCCCATGCTAACGGACTAGCTTCACTCTTTCTTACCCCCACAAACACAAGCTGCTAGCCCGCTAGCTACAAGCGGGGGCCGAGCAGAGTCCACTTACTGAAAATACGGTGCAAACTAACAGCGAGGGAAACCCGGAACAGTTTAACATTTTATATGAAAAAAGCATTTTGTGGATTAGAGCTGAAAACAGGCAGATACACGGCCGAGCTAACGTTAGCATTAGCGCCTGGCTAGTTAACAGCCCCCCGCGATGAGAGAAAGGGGATAAAACGGAAGTTCAAAACAAAAAAAATGACAAACAAAACACACAAACAATGCATAAACGGAGCCGCGTGGATTAGACACAATCTGGGATTTATTTTCCCGTGAAATAAATTCACGTTGTCCTAAATGAAAACTGTGGCCGCTGCAGGAGCTCGCAGAGGTTAGCGCCACAGCTAGCCCTAGCATCCCGAGGCTAGCCCGGAGCTACACAAAGATCTCGACAAACACACCGCGGCCCCCGCTCACGGAAAACCTCGTTTTTCCGCCGTTTTACGCTCCACACTTACCCCTCAATTGGCCTCTGCGCCCGCGAGGTGAGCGATGCGACGGCGTGGAGGTGCAAAATGTGCAAGTGTCACGGATTAGACATGGTTATTTCTCCTCCTCCTGCTCAACCACCGACTTTTAGTTCTCGGGTCTTTCCCCACCGCCGCTTCGACAGCATACTTCCTGCCGCTGCCGCTGCTAGCCGAGCGGCGCCGGAGCGGAGCGCACACAGCAACGCGTCATCATGCGCAGAATAAAATTTCAGCAGCGACAGAAGCTCCTCGGTCTGTGAGTCTCACACCGGGTCACGGTCTCCTCCCGGAGCGCACCGGGGCTCGGTTCACGTCTCCCAGAGCCCGCTCGTATCGTTTGAGTCCATTTTGATGCAGATCTGAGACCAACACAGACTTGATGCAGTTTGGCCCCACAGCCTCTGGGAATAACCGAGCCGTGCCGAGCCGAGCCAGGCGGCTGCTGCTGCTGGATGAACGTGGGGCAAATGACACTCCGAGGTCATTTTATCAGATCATCATCAAACAGAGGCTCGTGCATCCTGAAATCCAAGGGGTGAGGTTCCCGAGTCCACCGATCATTATCAATGTATTGATTAGTGATTCATTTTTCCTTGACTCACCTGTTCTGACCCTCTGTGGCTCCTGTACCAAGGTGTTCCCTTCTCCAGCTGTCAGTGCAGGTGATGGAGAGTTAACCTGGTTTAAGGTGAGGTTGGAACAGTTTTTGATTTCTGTGAGACAAACCAAACCTTCACCTGAAACTCACACCTGTCTGATAATGAGCCACACCATTTACAGGTGATCACGTGACAGATCATTCACTGTATTTATATGTCAGTATTCAGAGGTTGCAGCTGACCCCCACCCTGAGGACGGTTACAACAGAGCCATACACACATGTAATATATGTACATATGAAATAAAAACATATGTAAACAAACATACAAATAAGTATGTATGTTTATATTATAAACGTGTGTTACATATAAAGCCTGTTAATACATGTTGATATTATAACATATATTATACTTTCTCAGAATGTGAAGATAAACGTGTTTAATATAATTTATAAGCATAAAGAATGTATATATGTAAGTTGTTTTAATAAACGTGCATATATAAATTAAATATATATCATTCACAAAAATGGTCTCAACCTGTTTTAGCAAATAAAAATTCATCATAAAAATGTTTTAATATATGTACAAATTTTACTCTAGTATTTCATATATGTTATAATACCTTCATATATCCAGAGGATGTATATATGAGATATAATAATATATCTCCTTATAGGTGACATCACTTTTCATGTAGGGACATACTGTTTATACTGTCGTATATTACATGATCAGGGACGGTTGCAACATATTAAAAACACATTACATTTCAATAATTAACCACTTGCTCTTTGTCTCAATAAGTACAGTGTATAGTATATTGAAAATATACAGTCTGACTGATATTATAGTATTATTAATTTATGTAATGATATTTATCAAAGAACAGTTTCTGAGTTATGTTTTGTGTAGAACATAGAACATAGAACATAGAACCCTCCGAGAGTCAAAATAGTCACAATTAATTTTTTTGCTCATGATGGACAGAGCAGGTGAATATATTATGAGACCATGAGAGGAACAAAGTAATTGACTGATGAACTTGTCTGTTTCCTCTGATGTGTTAAAGTGATCAGTTATTGTCGTGTCTGTTGATCTATGGGACAAAATCAGCTGCATGTTTTTCATTATTTTGAATTAAAAGTGTTGAAACACGCAGTTGTGATTCGGCTGCTCAGCTTCAGGACAGTTATCAACTGTTTCCAGCGTCTCCATGAGTTTTCTGATCGTTCTCAGTAAATAAAAAACAGACGAGACGACCTGCTTATATAAATGAAACTCAGATCTGCGTATGAGGTTTGTGTTTTTGTTAGTTGTGATGATGTTAGCTCATGTTGTGTTGCCTCTGACACACCGAGCACAACACGCTCACTTCACTATTTGTATAGGATTTCATATGGAGGTGTTTTCTGCTACTTTTACACTTAAAATCCATTATTGCACCTGAGGGACACTTGGTCCTTGGTAGAGCTACTGCAGATGTGTTCTGGTCTGTACTGACTCATCTGGACTCATCTGGACTCATCTGGACAAGGTTCTCCTACAACAGGCTTCATGTCTTTTATAACAAAAACCCTCCATGTTTGTGTCTGTAACTGGTTCAGTCTCTTTTATTATCATTGATATCCTTTTATGCTGTTTCAGTTTCATATACAAACATATATAAATACAATTAATAAATAACGTAATGACAAGAATCAATTAAAACAGGTACAAACAGAAGTTCAAAGGTTTGAGATTAAGAACCTAAAATGAAAAACATTTGTAGTGAGTTCCAGGTGGACGGTTCAAAAAAGCCAAAAGCAGATCTTCAAGTTCAGGATGAAGTGGAGGGAGTGTGAGCCGGTCTGTGGTCCTGGTCCGATGTGGTCCACTGTGATCACGGTCTCATCTCAGAGTTCAAATGTCACAAATACACACATTTACTGTGTTTCAGTTTAAATGTGACAGTAAGAGATTAACATTTAATATTTCTTTATATTTTGTTGTTGTGACGGTGAAACACTGAATAAAAACATGTTTCTTTTAACTGACTAATGAATGAAACACACAGTGATCTGTCTGTGTGTGTGTGTGTGTGCGCGTGCGTGCGTGCGTGCGTGCGTGTGTGTGTGTGTGCAGGCGCCTCATGTGTAAAGGTCTCTCGCTGCAGTTGGTCCCGGTTCGAGTCCCGCATCGGACGGCCCCTCACTGCATGTCACTCCCCCCCCCCCCCCCCTCTGCCTCCCCACTTCCTGTCTCTCTCCACTGTCCTATCAAAAATAAAATAAAAACTATCTAAATTATATTTTTTCCATTTTTATTATATATTCCTTTTTTACTTCTGTTCTATTTATAAATACATTTTCACTGTGGCCTAAACAACACGTCACACATCTACTTCATTCTCTTACTACATCCCCCAGAATACCTTGCGTCAGTAAAGACGTCATATTTCCGCGTCTTGATTCAACGCTTTTCCCTCTCTGCACCGTTCGTGTTTGAGTCGCGTTCCCTCGGACACCGGTTCGGTTCTGCAGCGGCTCGGTGTGCTCGTGCAGCAGGATGGGTCCTGTCGAGGTAAAACTGCTCATGTCTGTAAAACCGTCGCTTCTGACCGGAAGTGAAGAAACTCGTTATTTTAGACTGAGATCTGCTCGTAGCTCGTCGCTGTTCGGCGCTTTGTGTTGTGTTGTTGTCTGAAATGAGGCCAGTAACGATAATATGTGATGTGATTATGTTGTATTGATTAGGTAACTCAGAATAAGGTGATTAGTGTCGGGTGTTTATCGGTTTGATCTCTTGTTGCTGCCTGAGCTCGTCTTCAGAGGAACTCACAGACTCAGACCAAACTCCCTTCACAATTATCAGAAATTAATGTTTTCTTGCTCTTTAGTAAAAATCTTCACGTCGTACAATAAGATTTAATACGTGTTCACGTTAAACAGAGTCCAGTGGATAATTCGGGTAGTGGTTATAGTGATACGTCAAATGTATTTATTGTGTATAAGACTTTATTATTATCAGTATATAACAGAAAGACTTACAACTGAGCCTGGATGTACGGAAGAGGATTAGGGCCACGTGAAAAATCTTTCTTTTTTTAAATTCTGACTTTAATCTCAGAATAAAAAAACATTTTTTTTCACATGTGACTCTAATCCTCTTGATTATGAATGAGAGCCAATTATATTCCCTTTAAAATGATACAGAACACATTAGACTAAAGTAAGATTCATTTAAACAAAATGAATGTCCTTAAATCACACAAAGCTTTTCAAAACTGCTTCACATGATTCAAACATACAATCAGATGATTTTTTTCATAATATAATTAAACAACAGAAAACTGTTTTCAAATATCTTTTTGTATTTGACCAATAAGATGATGAGTTTTCTGTGATGTCAGAGCCTGGAACCAAATCAAACACTGACATCAACATAAATAAAATATTGATCGATTATCAAAATAGTGTCAGATTCATTTTCTTCTGATCGACTGCATATCTTTGCCATTCTGTGACACACACACACACACACACACACACACACACACACACACACAGTCAATGATGTTGATGTTGTGTCTTTATTGACACGACCATCAGATGGAGCCACAGTAAAACAAAGAGCTTCTACAGGACAGGATCACATCGGCTCTGCAGTCTGTGTCTTTCAGAACACGTCGTTGATCTTCTTTAAAACCTCCCATTCAGTGAAATGTTGTGAATCACGTGTGTTTCTTCTTCTGCAGCTTCTCCACATGTCAGTTTTCTCTCAGAGTTTCTCTCCCTGCGGTCGATTCCTGGCGGCAGGAAACAACTATGGAGAGATCGCACTCTTCAGGTGAGACCAACACACCTGACCGACCTTGTGTTACCAGCATGTGATGATGTGTAGGTGATGATGGTTGTGTTGAACTGTTTCAGTCTGTCTGCCGCTCTGAGTCCAGATGCCACCAGACTGAGTCAGAAACCTGTTCTAACGTTCACTGGTGAGTCCTGACCTGAGTCTTTCTCCTTTAATTCACCTGAAACACATGAACTCACTCGTTTGGCTGGTCGGGTTAGGGGTTTGGTTCTGTTGGGGTTCTGTTGGGGTTCTGTTGGGGTTTGCTCCATGTATCCTGTTTTTACTTTATCTAATGAGGGAAACATGAGATTTCTTTTGTTTTGTTTGTAAATTTCTTTTTTTGTTGTTTTCCTTCACGCTGTTTCCTGTTCCTTCCTGACGTGTGTTTCATTTACTGAACAAACCAAATGTCTCATTGTTGTTTCACCGTGAACGAAAGCATCACACACACACACACACACACACATTCAGAACCTTCCTGAAACAAAGACTGATGTCTCACAGCTGGAGTCTCTGTCCTAACGACCAGTCTTAATGAGTGAAGCTCAGTGATGAAGGACTTCTGTCCTCTTGTGTCCTTCAGCTCACGAGGGTCCGGTCTTCTCTCTCCTGTCCACCGACTGTCGCCTCCTGAGTGCAGGAAACGGAGAGGTCAGCGCCTGGAGCTGGAGCGAGCTCATCAAGAAGGTCTGTCTCACTTTTAAGGACAGTTTGACATCTGTCCTAAAATGACAGTCACGTCCATGTGGACGGGTTGAAACTGGTCCTCTAACTTTAAACTGTGATCTGATCAAATCAGTTGATCTGTGACTTCCTGTCTCCTCAGAATGTCAAACCTCTGTGGACAAAAAGACCCAACTACAAGTGAGAGACAGCACACACCAGATCCCTGTCCTCTGTCCCTTAGCACCACACTGGAGTCACTGTCTGTCTCTGTCCTCAGGTCCAGTCTGGAGATCCCAGAGATCAACTCCATGATCATCAACCCCAGAGTGAGTCCACACAGTCCACACACTGAGAGACACAGACACTCTGAGAGACACTGAGACACAGACACTCTGAGAGACACTGAGAGACACAGACACTCTGAGAGACACTGAGAGACACAGACACTCTGAGAGACACAGACACTCTGAGAGACACGCTGAGACACACCGACATGCTGAGAGACATGCTGAGACACTGAGAGACACACAGACACTCTGAGAGACACAGACACTCTGAGAGACACAGACACTCTGAGAGACACAGACACTCTGAGAGACACTGAGACACAGACACTCTGAGAGACACTGAGACACAGACACTCTGAGAGACACTGAGACACAGACACTCTGAGAGACACGCTGAGACACACCGACATGCTGAGAGACATGCTGAGACACTGAGAGACACACAGACACAATGAGAGACACAGACACTCTGAGAGACACTGAGAGACACACCGACATGCTGAGAGACACGCTGAGACACAGACACTCTGAGAGACACACCGACATGCTGAGAGACACGCTGAGACACACCGACATGCTGAGAGACATGCTGAGACACTGAGACACTCACTGACACACTGAGAGACACTCTGAGAGACAATGACAAATGTAAATGAAAAATTATTTGACTGAATGTCCAGAATCATTCTGCTGCATCTCTTTGTCTCTGTCTCTCTGTGTCTGTGTCACTCTGTCTTTGTTTCTGTCTCTGTCTCTCTGTGTCTGTGTCTCTGTCTCTCAGGACAACAGTCTGGTCGTCGGTGGAGGAGACAACAACATCCACATCCTGGACCTGGAACACGGCGTCTTCAAGGTCTGTCAGGTTTTAACACTTTGACCTCTGTGTTTCTCTGTCATCATGACAACAAACGTGTAGAGTCGTCTCCATCCATCAAAGAAGTAACAGGCCCCCACCTTCCTATAAAGACCCCCCCACACAGAAAGACAAGAGACGTGTCTCTGATGAATGACATCACTGTGAACTTTGGTCCATCTGATGAGACCTGAACCCTGACTGCGACTCTGTTGTCCCTCAGTCCGTCCTGCAGGGACACTCGGACTACGTCCACTGCGTGAGTGTGAGGGAGAGGGAGGCCGAGATCCTGTCGGGGGGGGAGGACGGAGCCGTGAGGATCTGGGGTGAGTGAGGGAGCAGGTGTGTCCCAGGTGAGAGAGGAAACACCTGCCTGTGGTTTAACAGCTGATGTCTCTGTCCCTCAGACAGCAGGACAGGACAGACGGTCCACTGCATCGAGGTCTACAAGTACGAGGTGAGACACCTGTTCTCCTCTGTTCTCACCTGTTCTCACCTGTTCTCTTTTGTTCTCCTCTGTTCTCACCTGTTCTCTTTTGTTCTCCTCTGTTCTCACCTGTTCTCCTCTGTTCTCACCTGTTCTCTTTTGTTCTCACCTGTTCTCCTCTGTTCTCACCTGTTCTCCTCTGTTCTCTTTTGTTCTCCTCTGTTCTCACCTGTTCTCCTCTGTTCTCACCTGTTCTCCTCTGTTCTCCTCTGTTCTCACCTGTTCTCACCTGTTCTCTTTTGTTCTCACCTGTTCTCCTCTGTTCTCACCTGTTCTCTTTTGTTCTCACCTGTTCTCCTCTGTTCTCCTCTGTTCTCACCTGTTCTCGCCTGTTCTCCTTTGTTCTCCTCTGTTCTCCTTTGTTCTCCTCTGTTCTCGCCTGTTCTCACCTGCTCTCCTCTGTTCTCGCCCGTTCTCACCTGTTCTCCTCTGTTCTCTTTTGTTCTCCTCTGTTCTCACCTGTTCTCCTCTGTTCTCACCTGTTCTCCTCTGTTCTCCTCTGTTCTCGCCTGTTCTCACCTGTTCTCGCCTGTTCTCTTTTGTTCTCCTCTGTTCTCCTTTGTTCTCCTCTGTTCTCCCCTGTTCTCCTCTGTTCTCGCCTGTCATGTGATTGTTGAACCTGTACTGAGAGTAACCTGAGTCAGGTGTGTTTGCTGCAGGAATGTGCACGGCCTCAGTTCGGTAAATGGATCAGCTGTTTGACGACAGACTCTGACTGGATGGTAAGAAAACACACATGATGCGTTCGAGTCCTGCTGGGAGAAAACATGTAGTGCCGAGTTTCTCCTCGTCTGGTTTTAGTTTTGATCTTCAACACTTGAACGGTGTCTTCTGTCCTGCAGCTGTGTGGTGGAGGTCCGTCTCTGTCTCTGTGGCACCTGCGCTCTCTGTCTCCCACCTCCACCTTCCCGCTGAGCGGCTGCCAGCGACAGGCCGCCTTCTACCAGGACATGGTGAGAAGAAGAAAACACTTAATTATTGTTGAAGCATCTTCAGGTGTGGTGGTGTGTTCAAAGACCCTGACCTGTCTCTGTTGCAGATCCTGGCTGTGGGCGAGGGTCAGTCTGTGTCTCACTGTCTGCTGGGGGGAGAGGTCAAAGCTCAGATCCCCTGCTCCTCACAGAGCCTGAACACCCTGCAGCTCAACACCAACAGCACCGAGCACCGGGTGAGTCCCTGAACGCAGCACGCCCTCACCGTTATTTGTACAGGAAGGTCTCTGGTCCTCATCTCAGATAGTTTACTGCAGTAGAAGTACCAGTACAACACGAGTACTGCCGTACGAGTACTGACATCACATTATTATTATCATTATTAATCTTTCAACATCTGTAAAAAAAAATACAAACCTCACAGATTGAGATCAGGTTTCGTCTGATTCGTGCAGTTCCAATTAAATACAGGATTAAAGGATCTTTAATAAACAGCGGCGGACATGGACGAGTCCGTTTCCATGACAACGAGCTCTGAAGTTCGTGTGTTTTGTGTGCAGGTGCTGACGGTCGGAGGCAGCAGCGATCACATCGACGTCTTCACCAACCTGTCGTACAGAGCGTTTTCACTCAGCTTCTGAACACACACACACACACACACACACACACACACACACACACACACACACACTTTGTCATTTATTCTGAGGATAATAAAATATTTTTGTCATTTTATACAGATTTTTGTACTTTTCATTATTTCTTTGTGAAGTTTCATCTACCTGTACACACCTGTAACGTCACACCAGGTGCTTCATGTTTTTGTGTTTTCATTTGGACATAAAAAAGAAACCTGACTTGATGGTCTGAGGTGGGAACGTTGATGTGTCAATAAAAACCAAAGTGAGACTGACTTCGTGAATAATCACTGAGGGACACGAAGAGGCTGAACCTTCCTCACGGTTTCACCCGAGTTCTGACCAGATCTTTTCACAAACTCTCTTCTTCTTCTGTGGTTTAATGGCAGCGACTGGAGAACGTGTGAGTGTGTGAAGGATGAAAAATGACTAAAGCATAAATAAATAAATACATGTAAAAATAAAAACATCTTGGTAATACATGCTCTCTCTGTATTTCTACATTTATTTCTGTGTCCGTATGTTAATTAAGTAGGCGGCCCTTCAGGCTAAAGCAGGATTGGTTATAACTGATCGATTGGATTGATCTGCCACAGGTGCCTGGACTGATACAGGAGAAATACAGAAATATTTTTATTTAGTATTTATTTCTGCATTAATTGATTAATTGATTTTTCATCCTTCACACAAGTTCTGTTGATCCTGTAGTTTAACTGACGTGATGCTTCTCTCTCATTCATGTCTTTATTCTTCTTCTCTGTTTCAGTTGCTCATTAAAACAGTTGAGTGGCTCAAACAGTGAAACTGACTCCTGGATTTAAAAAGATCAAATGACAAGTTTTTATTTATAAAAGCAGAAAATACATTTATATTTTCACTTTGAACCAAAGTGTACAAACCTTTTTCCACACATCATCATCATCATCTTCTTCTTCTGTGGTACAAAACTTAATTACACCTCAAACAGAACTAAACTCGTTCCAACTAAATAAGCAACAGAAACAAACTTGTGATGCGTTCAGGGAGCAGAATAAAAGCCAGGATAAATTAACAGCTGAGCTGTTGCTCGTTTCCCTTTACGTTTCCTGACTGGAGATGTAGTCTACAAGCAAGTGGCTCTGTCTTAAACCTGGACACTGGTGGACACCTGACAGGTGAGGAGCTGGACTCAGGACTAATGTCAGACTCAGACTACGTGACGTCAGCTGGATCATTTCCCACATCCACATTATTTATGACAGTTAAACAGGTCTGACAGGTGAGACTGAAAACCAGGTACAGTCAATGTGTCTGAAAGGTTCTCTCTCTCCAGAAATGATTTTTGCAGTTGCAACTAAAGGGTTCCTTTAGTCCTTGGGGGGGTTCTACAGGTTGATATTGGGGTTCGTTGGGTCCTTAAACTGGTTCTTAAGGTGTGTTGGGGGTTTCTGACGGTGGCTGTAGGGGTGAATGGAGAGGGGATTTGTGTCCTTGTAGCAGATCTTAATGCAGTTCTTGTCTGAACATGAGGTTCTTTAGGTCCTTCAGCTGGATCCAAAGTGTTTCAGTTCCTCCTTTTACCCTCCACCCTCACTTTAGTCCCTGAACGCCTCACACCTGTCAATCTGTTACCAGGCTGAGTCATGTGGTCTGAGTTGCAGTTTGACCCAGAACCTTTAAAGTTTGAAAATGTCTGAAAGTGACGAGTCACAGACATGAGACCGGTCTGATGTCGAGTCAGACTGTAGTGTCCATGTAAACAGTGTGTGGGGTGGGGTTACTGTGGCTGCAGCAGGTGAGGTCAGGTGGGCAGTGGGCGGGGCCTCAGGCTGCAGACAGACAGGCCTGGCGGACGCTCTGAGCCCAGGTGTTGAGCAGTTCCGTCACTGAGTGTTTGTCCGGCAGCTGCAGCAGTTTGGACGTCATGTTTCTGTGGACCGTCTGTAGGAAGCTGTTCGCACCTGAGGGACACAGAGGACAGGTAGAGTCTGTCAGGTAGAGACTGTCAAGGTAGAGTCTGTCAGGTCAGTCAGGTAGAGTCAGGTAGAGACAGTCAGGTAGAGACAGGTAGAGTCGGTCAGGTAGAGTCTGTCAAGGTAGAGTCAGGTAGAGACAGGTAGAGTCTGTCAGGTAGAGTCAGGTAGAGACAGGTAGAGTCGGACAGGTAGAGTCTGTCAGGTAGAGTCTGTCAGGTAGAGTCAGGTAGAGTCAGGTAGAGTCTGTCAGGTAGAGACAGGTAGAGTCTGTCAGGTAGAGTCAGGTAGAGACAGGTAGAGTCTGTCAGGTAGAGTCTGTCAGGTAGAGTCAGGTAGAGACAGGTAGAGTCTGTCAGGTAGAGACAGGTAGAGTCGGTCAGGTAGAGTCTGTCAGGTAGAGACAGTCAGGTAGAGACAGGTAGAGTCTGTCAGGTAGAGTCTGTCAGGTAGAGACAGGTAGAGACAGGTAGAGACAGGTAGAGTCTGTCAGGTAGAGTCAGGTAGAGACAGGTAGAGTCTGTCAGGTATAGTCAGGTAGAGTCTGTCAGGTAGAGTCAGGTAGAGACAGGTAGAGACAGGTAGAGTCTGTCAGGTAGAGTCAGGTAGAGACAGGTAGAGTCTGTCAGGTAGAGTCAGGTAGAGACAGGTAGAGTCGGTCAGGTAGAGTCTGTCAGGTAGAGACAGTCAGGTAGAGACAGGTAGGTAGAGACAGGTAGAGTCTGTCAGGTAGAGACTGTCAGGTAGAGACAGGTAGAGACTGTCAGGTAGAGACTGTCAGGTAGAGACAGGTAGAGTCTGTCAAGTAGAGTCAGGTAGAGACAGGTAGAGACAGGTAGAGTCTGTCAAGTAGAGTCAGGTAGAGACAGGTAGAGTCTGTCAGGTAGAGTCTGTCAGGTAGAGTCAGGTAAAGACAGGTAGAGTCTGTCAGGTAGAGTCTCACCGTACTGCTCCCCGTCATCGGCCCAGTACGGACTCTGCTCGGGGTAATCAGCAGGAACGCTGAGCTGCAGGGGGGGAACGCTGGGGAGGTTTTTATCATCTGACGACACACAAACACACAATAACATTAAAACAGGTGAACACAACAGCTGACTGTACAACAGGAAGTGACTGTGGCGGCGCCGGTCTCCGCCCTCACCCAGCTTGCAGACGAGGTGCACGGTGCCGTTGTTGCTGCAGAAGGAAGGATCCAGGTTGACCAGGAACTTGACGTCGAGGCGAGCCACCTCCCCCTGCAGGATGTTGGGGATGGTCTGCCGCTCGTCCTCCTCGTGCTTCCTCTTCCGACCGGAGACGTTGGGACCCCTGAGGGACAAAGGACAAGACACACGTCAACGTCCTGTGAATCTAACCTGACTCCAGATGTGCTGCAGAGGTGAAACCTACGTGATGGGGGGTCCGTGGATGGCGGTCATAGCGGGGGCGAAGGTCCGGTACAGGGAGTGGTTGAAGACCGGAGAGCGGATGTTGGCCATGACGGCGTCCAGCAGCGGCTGACAGAGATACTGCTGCTTGGTGGCCACGGGAGGGGGAGGGGGGGTCGGCTGCAACAACAGAGACAAACTGTCACAAACTGTCACTGCCCCCCCCCCCCAAAAAAGAAACTTTAACCTTTGAACTTACCACAGCCATGTCGTTCTTCAGCTTCTCTAAAGCGATCTCACATTTCTGCAGAGTCCTCAGAGGACACCTGCAGGTCAGAGGATACAGAGGTCAGAGGTCACAGAGGATACAGAGGTCAGAGGTCACAGAGGATACAGAGGTCAGAGGTCAGAGGAGACATGGTAAACTCAGGTGGACGGTTGTGTTGATGTTACCTGGTGTTTGGATCGGTCAGGATGTTGAGCAGACTCTTCATCTTACTCAGGTCCTTCTTCCTGTCTGTTGAAACAAGCACAGCTGTTGTTACATGAGAACGAGGAGCTGATTACAGACCTGTCTGATGATGAAGTTATTGATCAGTGGATTGATTATTTTGTCTGTGAACTGACCCACAGAGACGCGAGGCTGACCTTCGTTTTTGTCGATCTTGTTGATCATCCTGCGCAGAGGTTCAATGTACTTGGAGAGCTGTTTGAGTTTCTCCATGTACTGCTGGTCCTCCAGAGACGTGGCCCCCGCCGGACTCATCACTGAGCTGGGGTTACCTGAGGACAGGTGAGGACAGGTGAGCGCAGGTGAGGACAGCGAAGGGACAGGAAAGAAGAAGTCAAGTGTCTTGTGGTGGATTTATTCACAGCTCTTCACATTCATTCACTTCCTCTGAGCAGCTGCTTCTTCAGGACAGACTGGACGCTACAATGACTCGCTGTCGGGAAAGTGACGAGACAGGCTAGTTAGCTGGTTAGCATGATAACTCCAGTAAACAACAAGAGTTAACACTGGTGTTTGTCTCCACCTTTGGAGACAGCTGTTGGTGAGTAAAGGAATCAAGTTTGAACGTTCCCTCTAGACGGGGAGTTAAGGGTACCTGCTAATGCTAACATTAGCAATGTAGCAATAGAAAAACTTCTTATAAAGCAGGTTTTTAGTGAACACGGAGATCCACTCCGTCATCTTCCATCAGCCTCAAACCTTGTAACTCATTTAAGAAGGCGACTGGCAGCTAACAGCTTATTAGCAGCTAACACTGATTCCTCCCAGCTGAAGCTACGAGCCGTTTTATTTACACAAGTCCAAACATTCAGAGACAAGTCTGACCCAGGAACCGAGGTAAACAACACAATCGAGAAAAGTTGTAGCGGTGACAGAAGACGCCATTTTGTGGAATATCTCCGTGAAATAAAACAGCCATTAAAGAAACTTTAATCCATCAGGTAAATGCATCAAAGTCAGCAGCTAAATCACATCGTCATCATATCAGATCGTTGATCCTGAAGAAGGTGGAGACAAAAACATCCTGCTGAACACAGGAAATACTCCGCCTCATGTACTTTATTATCTCAGCCACGTGAGCGGACACACTATAAAAATAATATGAATCTGCAGATGAAAATATCAAATACATCACATTCACACAAGAAGAGGAAACTCCTGCTGAGGGAGAGTGTGCAGCCTTATGAACAACGATTACCATTAAAGCTGCATTACATTGATTACTCAAGGGTTACTTCCTGTTTTCAGTAGGTGGCGCTATGATTATGACGTCATATTAGCATGCAGATGTCCTCAGTGAGGGACTGTCATCAAACATGTGAAGTTTGGAGCAGATTGGACAATTTGTATTTGAGTTATAATAACTTCCTGTTTCATGGCGAAACATTGAAATTCGCTGCGCCGCCATGGACAGGACCTCCGACCAAAACTAAAAAGCTTAAGTGTGTGTGTGTGTGTGTGTGTGTGTGTGCATGTGCGTGTGCGTGTGTGTGTGTGTGTGTGTGTACCTGGAGTATTAAGGGGTCCTGGAGAGGGGACTCCGTAGTTCTGGGGGGTGCGGGCGGTGGCAGGGCTTTGTGAGGGCTGAGGGGAGGGGCTGGGTTGGAAACCCCCTGGAGACGGAGTTGGACCGGAGCTGGAGGGAGGAGGCGGGACAGAGTTAACCTCGAGTCACACCTGGTGTCAAAGTTTGTTTCACCTGAAGCTCAGCTCATGCTCTACCTGGCCGAGTTGGGCTGTGAGGTTGGGGGCTGCGGTGATGGCTGGGGAGGAGGGGGCATCGACTGCGGCGTCTGGACCTGCACAGGTGAGGGCGATGACATCATCGAGTGCTGCTGCACCTGTGGAGGTGATTGGACAGAGGAGAAGGCATATGAGCCAATGAGAGGTGGAGAAGCTGCAGCTCAGCAGGACGTGTGTGTGTTCAGGTCCAGAACCTGGTGTGGTGATGTGTTTAATTCTAATATAAATATATAAATATCTCAGGACCATGTTGTCGCTTCAACGAGTTACCCAGTGCATTGTGGGTAAAACCTATTGATGTCTTCTGTATTTACTGTTCTGAGTTATTGCCTTTTCATTTTTATTATGTCAAATTTGCATAATCTCTTACACACTGGAACATTTTTAATTTCAAAATTACATTTCAGATTGTGTGATGTCATCAGACCTGACGTGTCTGTCATGATGCTGTTTTCTGTTGTGACAGTTAATGCCTTCCCTCTGCTCCGCAGGAGGAGTTACCGATCACCTGAGTGAGATCAGCTGATACCGTAGGAGTCAGTGAACATGTCGTTCATTCTATCAGTCTCACACACGGCGGACATGTTTTGTTTTGGCGGTTTTGACGGTGGGAGGCGGGGCTTCACTACACAGTACACAGAGCTTCTCTCAGAGTGTTAACCGCAGCTGAGCGTTTTGAAGGTGATCGCTGACAAGAAGCATCAATTCACATTTGTCCATCATGCATTATTAATGAAAATCAGCCGATCGGCAACTGATCGATCGGGGATCCCTGCTGCTGATACACTTCCATATTAATGTAGTGAATAACTTATCAATTGTTTTTTGTTTTTGTATGAACCATTTCTGTGACGTCTTGAGTAAGAGACAATAAGTGGACTCAGATTATAGAGTATCAACACGTTGATCAGATCCTCTCTCCTCTGAACTTTAGTGATGTTCAGACAGGTGCTGATATTTCCCAGCAGCCTCGGCACCAACCCTGATTTGGATTGTGTACATGTGAGAGCAGGTGAGGGTGGAAGGTGGAAGCATCAGAGCGAGAGGAGGCGGAGAGGCCGCTGACAGACAGAAGCACACTGCGGACAGGACAGGGATGGTTCAGAGGTCAGAGGTCACTCTGGGGATAAATACCTGCTGCGTCATCGGCTGTCCTCCCACAGCAGCGGCGGCGGCGGCAGCAGCGGCGGCGGCGGCGGCAGCAGCAGCATTTGGAGGAGGGATGGAGGGGTTGAGGGCGGCTCGAGGTCGGTTAGAAATCTGCATCCCAGGACGACCCAACTTCAGAAGACACATGACAGAGACAACAGGACAGGTGAGCAGAGAGGAGGCAGAGCAACGAGCACAACTCATCACCTCCACCTGCATCTAACAAAAAGCTCTGACAAACGTCCACCACTGTTCACATGGAGCAGGCTAGTGATTGGTCGTTATTGAAGCTCCTCCCTCCCTCTCCTTTTTGTCTTTTAGAAATCGTGCAACATTTTAAAAACATTCAGCCCCAGTGACTGTGGTGGTGTTTGCCCAGAGCGTCACATGTTCAGCAGCATGTGATGTGATGTAGAGCTGTCACACATAAAGCACCTGAGCTTGCCGTGGCTGCAGTCTCACCTGTCCCGGTCCGGCGGCGGCGGCTGCTGCAGCGACTGCGTTGAGCTGCGCCTGAGCTGCTGCCTGCTGGGCCTGCTGGGCCTGCTGCGCTGCCTGCTGAGCATGCTGGACCTGCTGCTGCTGCAAGACTGCACGGGCCTGCTTTCACACACACACACACACACACACACACACACACACACACACACACACACACACACACACACACACACACACACACACACACACACACACACACACACAGACACAGACACAGACACAGACACAGACACAGACACACACACACACAGACACACACAGACACACACACACAGACACACAGACACACAGACACACAGACACACACAGACACACACACACACACACACACACACACACACACACACACACAGACACACACACACACACACACACACACACACACACACACACACACACACACACACACACACACACAGCAAGGCATGCAAGCAGAGTGACGGGTAAGCAAGACTACTGCACACCACGTCGTGTTTCATCAATTCTAAACTTTGATTACAAGTCGAAGTGACTTGGGCTGTAATTGTTTTACGTCATGTCTTTTCTAACCTGCAGGTTTGAAACTTAAGGTCGTCATCTTATCGTCCACCTGGTGTATCTTTATAGATAAAAAATTTAAAAGCATTTAAATAAACCCTCTGATGGCTGTTGATATAAACACGTCAACTTGTTTGTATGAATACATACCTGTCTGTATTTTATTTTTTTTATTCAAGGTCTTTTTATTGACTTTTCAAATTTTACAGAATACATTACTTTCCAGAAAGTCTTATTTAACAGTAAATATAGAATATAACCCCCACATGTCTTGCTCCAGCGGAGCCCCATCCCTACAACAGAGGTATTGTACCACGTTAAAATATTTACTGTACTTATTCAACGTGACAAGAAACTTAGATTAAAAATCCATACAGGTAAAGTAAAAACAAAGACAACAAGGTTAAAAAAGGACAAAATACAACATACAAAAATAATAAATAAAAATAAACATTGCAAATGACAAATAGGTAAACTATACAGTATAAGGGTCGGTGTTACAAAGCTGCAGCCTCAGTGGTGTCCATTCGTTCTAAATAAGCCAAGAATGGTTTCCAGATATCGTGAAATTTCTGAGCACACCTTCTTGTAAAGTAGCGAATTTTCTCCAATGTCAAATAATATGCAAGATCTTTAATCCATAGCTTAAAGGTTGGTGGAAGTTTTTCCTTCCACTTCAGCAGAATAAGTCGTCTGGCTAAAAGAGATGCAAAAGCTATCATATTTTTGGCCTGGCGGCTAAGATGTATATTTTGTGGATCTACTCCAAATACTGCAATGGTAGCAGAAGGTTCTATGGGTACTTCTAAAATGTCAGTGAGAGTTTTAAATATTAATTGCCAGAAATTATGCAATTTTGAACAGAACCAAAACATATGTGCGAGGATGGCTGGTGTTCGTCCACAGCGATCACACATAGGATTGATATTGGGCACAACACTTTAGACCAGTGGAGACGATATAAAACCTTAAGCTGGATGACTGTATGTCGAAGGCAAATTGAAGAGGAATGAATTCTATCTAGAGCTTTCAACCAGATTTCATCAGAAAACTGGATCCCCAAATCTTCCTCCCACTGATTCCTTATCATAGTTAAAGGTTCCAAGTTATGCGAGTTTAACAAAGAATAGACTTTCCCAATATTCCCTTTCGAGCATGGGTTAAGTTTTAAAATTGAATCTAAAAGAGAGCTCGGGGGTTGTGACTGGAAATGATTGAATGATGCTGATACAAAACCGCGAAGTTGTAAAAATCTAAACGGAAAATGTGATGTGGGGACATTAAACTCTAGTGCCAGTTGTTCGAAGGACATGAATGTATTGTCCATAAATAAATCATTTATTATTGTGACGCCACCTGTAGCCCAAACTTCAAATGCTCCGTCTGTAAGTGATGGTTTAAACATGTGATGTCTCACTATAGGAGCGTAGATCGAGAGGTCGTTGAGTTTAAAGGATCGTCTGAACTGTTTCCAGATCTTAAAGGAATGTTTCACAATTGGATTTGAAGTTTACTTATATATAGGTTCAGAAAGGGGGAGTTTTGAACAGAGAAGTGCATGTAAAGAAGTGGGTCACAGGATATGTTTTCGAGTTGTAGCCACTTGGGACCGGTGCCATGCGCTGAAAGCCTCTTCCAATATAATAGAATCCTTATGTTAGCAGCCCAGTAATATAATTGGAAATTAGGAAGAGAGAGTCCACCATGTTGAAGGCGCCGTTGTAACATGCTCTTACGTATTCGAGGGTTTTTCTTATTCCAGATAAATCCAGATATCAATCTGTCTATGGATAGAAAGAACGATCTCGATAAAAATACAGGGATACATTGAAATATGTCTGTATTTAATTTAAATCAGTGAATATTTATATTCCTACTATTAATATTTATTTTTGGTTATTAACTTTATGTTTCTGTACTCAGGTCCCATTTGTCTATTTTATATATATATATATATATATATATATGATATCAGTGCCCTCCTATCCCCCCTTATCCCTCTTTAAAAACTGTAAATCTCCCACTGTGGAACTGATTGAACTCTTTTTTTATGGAAGATAAATTGAGGTTTGTCACTAAAAGCCACCTGCTCAGACTGAAAACAAAAACACAGACTTTAATAATAATAATAATCATAATAATAATGTATTTAATGTGGGTATTAGAGCCAATATGATAAGCCATATTGGACTGGTGCATCTCTGTAGTGGGTTAAACTGGAGCAGATAGTCTGGATCAATAGATTTGGGGTTTCCGAGGCAGAATGCCATGGGCCCTGTAGAGCTGGATATCAAACACTCATCTGGAAATGACCAAAAAGTTTCAGCAGCACAAACTGTCCTGGACTGAAAGTTTGTTTATTGACTCCTTGATCAGACAGCTGCTGATTTAAACCATAACTTTGCTGATTTTTCTACCATTTTATTTTACTGTTTGGAGTAAGTTCAATGTTTCTTCTTCTTCTGTGTTTTATTTGTGGTTCCTCTCAGTGTAGTTTTACATCTCCTCTCTCAGGCTTCTCTCTGGAGCTCTAGTAACAACAGGTTGGTGAGCCAATCAGAAGAGAGGAGGCTCTGAGCCTCTCTGGGCGGAGTCTGCTTTGTTGTGACATCACAAAGTTCCAGAAGTCCTGACGGCTGGTTTTAAGGCTCAGTTTCTGAATACAGGCTGTGTGCATTTCTCTGTGGACTGAGGCTTTGATACTTTCACAGTATCAATATAGAAGCTAAAGCTGATCTATAATCTATAATCACACTACACATGGACACAGACCTTTACACTGGAGGAGCTTTAAAGGGACCAAATGTCAAGTGTTAATGTTCCATTATAAAAGCTGGAACTGTGCATTAAAATAATGAGAGTTTAATTAAAAAATTATTGAAATTATCTTTTGTCACCAAACACCTGACAGTCTGAAGTTTAAAAAAAAATGGGGTTCAACATGGTTCAAATGAACTATTTCATTCAAGGTGTTGTACACACATGTATGAACTGTGATTCCCATTAGACAGAGCAAACTGAATAGTCACTGTTCCTTCCATTAGATAATGTACAGGATTGAACTCGACCTGTAGATATACAAACAGAGAACTCGGTCTCACCTGGAAGGCCTGGATCTTTAGCTGGTGCTGCTGCTGCTGCTGATTCAGCGAGTTGATGGGAACGTGCTGAGCGGACGTCATCTGTCCGGGCAGAGACTGAGGCACCATGCCGGACTGCTGCTGCTGAGAGTGTGGAGGCATCTGACCCGGCTGAGGCTGACCCTGGGCCTGAACCTGCTGCTGCTGCTGCTGCTGAACCATGTGCTGCATGGTCTGGGCCTGAGCCTGGACCTGAGCCTGAGCTTGAGCCTGGGCCTGGGCCTGGGCCTGGGCTTGGGCCTGAGCTTGGGCCTGAGCCTGGGCCTGAGCCTGGGCTTGAGCTTGAGCTTGAGCTTGAGCCCTGAGCCTGAGCTTGAGCTTGAGCCTGGGCATGCTGCTGGAGCTGCAGCTGCACCATCTGCTGCTGCTGCTGCTGCTGCTGCTGAATCCTCGTCTGGTGCATCTGACAGGAAGCAAATAGTGACAGAAAGAAGGATGTTGGGTGATTTCAAGTCAGGTAGTATTGTGCTTCAATTTTATTCTCCATAGTAACTGAATTTACATTCTTTCATTTACTGTGTGATGTGAAGTGATGATGTACTGTAGAACTGGAGTTAAGTCGTCTTACTGAACAGGTAACTAATACTGAGGTTGTTCAACTGTGTTAGAGAGCAGTGATCAAAGTGACGCTGTGTCCGCCACCAATTATAAATCCCCCTTCAGCCCTCTCTCCTGGAGGAAGATGGACCGATCAGAGACCTTTGACCTTTGCTGTCTGTTGTCTCAGGGCTCCTCAGGCAAAGCGCTTCTTGGCTTTTACCCTCTCTCACTGTTGCTCCTTCAGTGCATCATGGCAAGGACAGACATCCTTATCCTATCCCCTCCCCCCTTAAAGTGCCCCAAAGATCAGTACTAGGACCCCTCCTCTGTATACAGTATACACCATCTCCTTGGGTCCAATTATCATATTCACCGCTATGCAGACGACACCCAGCTATACCTGTCGTTCCCACCAGACGACCTCACCATCTCTGTGACAGATCCACATGATGAAGGAACTCCACCTTCATCTAAGACTTAATAAATAAGTAGAAGACGATTTTGATAAATATCAAAATCGTCTCTTCATCTCTTACTCAATCATGGTCTACAGAAACCTGGTTTCATGTTTAAAGACCAGCTCTTCTTCTCTGACCATGTTGCATCGTCTCCTGGTCGTGCCAATCAGGTCTTACCTGACTCAGTAGTCCACCCCGCTGGAGAGAGGAATGTTTGGAATACTTCGCTTAGCCTACTGCCACTGCGAGTACGAAGATGGGTGGGTGGATGGATGGATGGATGGATGGATGGATGGATGGATGGATGGATGGATGGATGGATGGATGGATGGATGGATGGATGTCACTACTAAAATAATTAGGATAAAAAAACTGGAACACTAATTTACTGATTTTATCGTTTCAGGACCAGTTCAATTTTCCTGTAATATCTATGTAGTGACTTGGAGCACGTCAGGTAGGGTTTAGTGACTTACCAGTGACCCACAGATAATCTCTATGAAACTAGAGGTTTAAATGTCTGCGGCCCTGAGGGAGTTCAAACTGCTGGCAGCAGGTTAGGAGTTCAGTATTTGTACTACACTACCAACTGTAACGGTGTATTACACATGATGGTGTACCTGGTTCTGCTGCTGCTGGTTCTGGGCCTGCTGCTGCTGCTGGAGCTGTTGGTGCTGCTGCTGTTGCTGCTGCAGCTGCTGCACCCTCAGCTGCTGCTGCACCTGGAACTGCTGCTGGATGGCGTTCTGCTGCTGCATGGCGTTCTGCTGCTGCTGCTGTTGCTGCTGGAACTGCTGGAACTGGATGGACTGCTGCTGCTGCGCTTGCACCATCTGCTGCATCGGCATCTGGCCCGGACCCCCTACTGCAGAGTGAGCGAGAAGCAGGTGAAGGACTGACCCGGTCTACAGCTCAGAACCAGCATGAGGCGAGCTGTGGAGTCTCAAACACAAATACACAACGTGCCAAAGCGGAGACTGAAAGTAAGACCGGCTCTGAAGCCAAAATATGCAGTTGAGACGCAGCCAGCATCCACTGAACGCTCTGAGCATGTGCATTCACAGCAAACACACACCACATGGAGGAAACACACTCACTGGCTTGTGGGTTCCCAGCCACCCCTGCCATGGCATGCTGGCCTATCTGCATCGGCCCCATGGCCCCCATGCCACCCACTGGAGCAGCGGGGGGGCGAGGCCCCATGCCAATGGCGCCCGGGCCCCCTCCAACCCCTGTCAGGTTAGTCAGGGTATTCATGGGATCTAGCAGAAGGGTAGACAACAGACAATATTACGCAGCTCCAACATGCACAGCAGAGATCATGAACACCATGAGTCTGGTAGTGACAGGTCCAGCAGAGGACAGAACACAGCAAAGGAAAACTCAAATGAAGAGTGAACCGAACGGAGACAGAACAACAAAGTCCACTTACCTGGACCTCCCTGGGACTTCTTGTCTGTAAATAACAAACGAGTAATTAGTAACTACTCTGAATCAGCTGTGACCGCAGCACTCTGTCGGTTCAGCCATAATTCAGCTTCAGACGAAACATTTTTTCACCTGCAATCCAACAACAGTTTGTCGATGTCACAGTTCTTGTTTTCGAAGGAAACTTTATTTAGTTTTAGTCTCGTTTACGTCATCCTCTAAAACAGAAGATGATGCATTACAGGTGGCGCCAATGGTAAGAAATGGTCTACACTTCCTGTCTCCTAAGTGGGCGTGGTCATGATTGTTTGTTCATGTCAAAACATAAAAACAAAACAACACCAGATACAGTTCGAATTTACACCTGATTTTGCTGCTCGTTTTTATCAGCTAGCTCAGTGGTTCCCAACCGTTTCCACCTCGTGGCCCACTTGAAAATCTCAAAGATGTTGGCCGCCCAATAACAATACTTTAATGACAACGATTTCTAAACTCTTCTTTCTGTTTGACAGGAGATCAACTCTTGACTCTGTCCTTTGCCGATGTGTCTGATACCTCAGTTTTTGCCATGGATGAAATGTGTCAGTGCACAATCAGACTGAAAGGGCAAACAAGTGACAACATAAAAGTTCCTACTATTGGCTGATCACAGTGATAGGCCTTAATACAAGATTTTTTGAAAATAATAATGAAAGGAGTTTTTAAACATTTTAAATGTTTTTAAAGATCATTTAATTTTAAAACATTATTTATATTTTTTAATATAATTACATCTTTTCAAATTTTCGAACTACAGGTTTGGAAACCCTGAGCTCGCTTATCTGATCAACCCACTACAAGATCATATCAGCCTCATAGTCTCCATTTCCCTTCCTTCGTATTATTAAGCAAAGAAAAGTTTTATTTCAGTTTTAACTTCTAATTCATGGTTGCAATATTTAAGTCCTTGTAACTCTCTGTGATTGGAAAGTGTTGACCAACAGAGAGAAGATCTGTGTTGAGAGATCTTGTGAGAGTTTGTTTCTGAGACAGACAGGTTTCACAAAGTTCATTTTCTCCTGATGTGTCTGAAAAATGTCATTTTAATATGAGAATGTTCTGAAGATCTGTGGCTTGTGAAAATGGATCCACTATTTATTTGGGTGACTATGAGGCTAAAGAATCATAATCAGTGATCAGGTTCACTTCTCCTGTTGGAGTGAACAGACTCAGACCCGGTAACTCTGGAGCTTGATCCAATTAAAGACTAAGGGCTCCAGAGTTTGGTCCCGTTCAAATACTTACGGATGTCTCGGAAGTGAATGATCAGCCTCGCCACCAGAGACAAATACTCCTCCTGGAAAAAAAAACACATTTAGAGATTGTTCAGCTCAAACAGCTGTGATCAGCTGTGATCAGCTGTGATCAGCCGCCTGCAGTGAATCATGATGTTCAGACAACTGTCAATGTTTCACTGTGATACTGAAGAAACTTAAAAACAGGAGGATTCTCTATGAGGTTCTGCAGGAGTGTCTGTTTCTCTGGAGCTTTATTCTGGAGGGGAACAGAGATGACAATATCCTCAGGAAGTGATGTCACAGTGAATCATATGGTTGTCATGTGGTCATATCAACATGTGGTTCAGGTCTGTGTGTTCACATCCGACCCACCAGGATTTTCATCCTGTCTGAATGGGGTTTAAGTTGGAGTCAGATGAATTTCCTCAATGGCTCATTAATACGATGAAGAAATGTTAGGTAATGTAAATAGGAGCAATTGAGAAACATATAATTTTTTTATATTTACAGTCATGTAATCAGGCGTTTGAGTCCTCGGCTGTGTAAACCCCTCCCCAGTGGAAAAAGTAAAAGCCGTATGGATCTTTCATGTTTCTTGAGAACTTACTCTGGATTTGGCTTTGACGTACACGTGGTTCTCCATGTCGTTGCTGGACTTGGTGTGCGCTGTTCCCGCCTTTCTCATGGCCTCTTCACTGGAGGGAAACACGGGGAATCACACACATTATTTTACAAAGTCAACACAGTCAAATAAATGAAGGAGGACACGTCCAGGAAGTGATGGTAGTCGTCTTGGGTGCGTTCTGCAGTCAGGTATTCAACAAACTACTTTGACCGACATGTTTCTGTGTTTACCATATTCTGCCTTTTACTTCCCTCCCACAGTGTGAGTTTATTTCTACAAAACATTTATCAATTTTCCAATTAATTGTGATTCTTATTTACAGGTTACAGAACTGTGGTGACTCAGGACGGTTCACTGACTCTGGACTGATCTGAGATCTGTTTGTTTGTTGTGGAGGTTTTAACTCTGTTGAAGTGAACAGTTCACATGTGTCTGCAGCTGTCAGACATCTGTACTGTCTGTTACAGACAGTCCACGTTTTTATTATTGTTGTTGATCTGTTTAGCTCTCATGGACATAAAGAATACAGATGTGTTGTGTTTTAGTCGCTTTGATAAATGTGTTTAAGGTTCCCCAGGATGAATTCTGAGAAGAGATTTACTGAATCATCAAGAATCAAAGTGAGTCAGAAGATCCGGTCTGAATTACTTCATGAATGGTGAATAAATATAGATTCACTGCTGAGTAATTTTCAAGATTCATTTTCAACATTTCACCCAAAATTTGGATTCAACCTTTTCTGACTCATAAAACTTTTACTTCTGCTTGATTTCAGAGACATCAATCCTGTTCAATCCTGTTTATCGTCACCAAATAATCCGCCAGTCATTCACCTGACTGATCATTAAGTCTACAAACAGTAAACAAATCTTACAGATATTCACTTTATAAAAACAGAAAACAAAGAGAAGCAGAGAAGAGTCATTTAAGACGTTGGAAGCAGAATTTCTGACATTTATTTTGCTTTATCAAAACAGTTGCTGATCATTTTTCTGTTGATCGACTGATCAATTAACAATTGAATAACTGCATCTCAACAAGGTTCATTACACTAACTGATGACACATTTCAGATCAATCACTGCTCTCATGATGTTTATCTGTGAAGCTAACTTTGTATGAACTGATGAGCATCATCTGCTAACGATGATACTTGGTAGAATTTAGTTCACTACGTGTTATTTCTGTTAATATAATGTACGCCGAATTAAAGTCTGGACCCGGACCTGTCGTTACATACCCTGTGCCATGTTCACGGACCCGTGCTAATTCTGTTTTTTCACATCTCGGTCTTAACTTAGCGGTTTTTTAAGCACGGTTCGATGTGACGCTCCTTCCAGCCGCGCTAACGTTAGCTTAGCTCGTTCGGCTAACAGACGCAGCAAGAGTGATTTTAGCTGAAAACACAACCCGGAGCGTAAATATCTCACATCTGAGCGACGACTTTCTGTCGGAACTGGGGGCTCCTCCAGTCGCTGTCCGGTCCCGGGACTTCCATCGCACAGATTCGGTGTTTGTGGAGGATTTTTTCCACCGGAGATGAATGTTTTCCCTCTGCTCTTCCTTCTTCCGCTCCGAGGAAAATGGCGGCTGCCAGCGCCGCCTGCAGGACAGACGATGAACTGAGCAGGAACAGAATGCGGCCCCAGAACTACAAGCTGAATTTTTCCCGTCATGCTTTGCACATGTTTTCACAAATGTACTGCTGGTTCTGTGTAGATTGTAGATAATAAAACCCAGATAAATAGACAGACAGACAGGTAGATAGACAGATAGATAGACAGATAGATAGACAGATAGATAGATCTTATCTAATTATTGATAATAAAAATAATAATAATAATTATAATTATAACGGTTGATAATAAATAAACAATAATAATTAGATGAGTCCACTTCCTTTAGCTGAGGTGTTGTACAGCCTGATGGCAGTGGGAACAAAGGATCTCCTGAACCTCTCTGTTCTGCAGCGCAGTGAGATGAGACGTTTGCTTCTGTAGCTGCTTCTCAGCCTCTTTGACCAGCTGGTCCAGTCAAAATTAAATACAAAATTTTATATTTTTATTATTAATTTACTTTTTTAAACCTGTAATTTGACCAGAGGTGGCAGAACATTTGCATATAACTGTTTATTAATACACATATTAAATCATTACACTTGCATCAACATATAAAACAGAAGGGCTCTGATCCTTGAAGTACCAAAAGTAAAATAACTATACAGAATCATGTATATTGTATTGCTGAATTATAGTTATTGCTGCATTAACATGTTCATCACTTTAAAGACTTCATATAAAGCTGCTTGGTCATTTGTGAATTTATACAATCATTTATTTATTGACTATGTTTTGTTTAATTGATCTGAATCTGCAAAGTGACTAAAGTTATCAAATAAACGTAGAGCAGTAAAAGTGCAGTATTTTCCCTGCAGTAGGAGTCCTGACTTCAGGGTCAGATTTTAGTCCCAGCATGTTTTCAGCCTCTCAACATCTGATGGAAGACACGTGTTGTAGTGCAGCAGCTGAGCAGCAGGGGGCGCCACCAGTGTCTCTGTGCTGCTCTGAGTTTCCTCTCAGGTCCACGGTCAAACTGTTGAGATCATCAGTGAATGAGCAGATCAGCAGCAGACTGAGGCTGGAGCTGAAGGGAAAACCTGAGGTAAACCTGAAACTTTCACCACTTCAGTCTGTCACTCAGACAAACCACCTGATCTTAATCTAAGAGAGTTTTCTATTGGCTGGTTTAAGGTAAACTGACACACCTGTTCACTGTTTGACCTTTGACCTCAGCTGTAAACAGTGTGTCCTCTCAGGTGTGGCTGTTAAACACTCCCTGTACCTGCACAGTGGACCGTTTAAACGCTCACGGAGAGAACAGGGTCGACACACGTCACTCATCAGAAAAACTCAAAGTTACACGGTTACGTCATACCCTCGCCGAGTTTTACCCGGGAAGTGGCGGTTTTCAACAGCGGTAAATAAAGTCACTGAGGCGGTACATTTATTTGAATGACATGTTGTGTTTATGATGTCACGTGTCGCGGTCCTGATCCAAATCTCCCCCATGCACGAGGTCTACTGTATTGATCGCTGTATTACACAACTTTACTGAAGCTGTGAAATTAATTGACAATAAGAAATCGGTGTAAACTGAAGGCTTGGTACAGGATTTTTTATTTTTAACACTTAATATAAAATGCCTCTTTCTCCTTTATATAATTTATTTAATTATTTTATTGATTTATTTTTATCTCTGTGCAACTTTTTAACTTTCCTGTCTTAGTTTCTACATTTATGTTTTTATGTTATGTTTTTTATGTTTTAAAGACAGATTATTAATATGTAACACTTCCTGTCGGAGTTTTTCAGTATAAAAGCAGGTGAGGTAGAACTGTCAGGATCGTTGAAGCAGAGATCTGAACTAGGAAGCAGGTTCAACAGACCCAGGATAACTTTCTATCTGTCTTAACTGAACCACGAATAAAGTATTAGTATGAGAAGAAACGCTGATACCTGCAGGGAAATTTGGTTAAAGTGACGCCCTAAAGTGAAATTCAACAAGGTAAAATGTAAACAAACTAGAATAAAAAAGAAACATTAGAAATAATTTTCAATGATTAAAGTCAGTCTGAGGATAAACTGTTAATAAGATGAATCATCAAGTTTCTTCTGGAGCAACATTAAATACCAAGTCACTACGTCCATGACCTGGTCACCTTACCTTGGCTGTAACGCTAGGTTAATACTGTAGGTAATAAGCTAGGAGAGAGCACAAAGGACGCTCTGAGGTGTGTGTTCGCAGAGGAAAGGCCTCCGAGGTCCGGGATCAGATCGACCTGTGTCCGACCAGGTGTGTGATGCACATCAGCAACAACGACGAGCTGAGGAGCAACATCAAGCAGATGGAGTTCAAGCTGAGTGAAGCCGTCACCAAGCTGAAGAACTCCATGGTGAGGGACGGACAGATGTCGTCTCCGGCTCTGAAGGCCTGGGTCAACGGGGCGGCCGTCCACATCCAGATGCTGATCCAGCTGGTGAGACTCAGGGGGAATCAAACCTGTGATGCTGTGGAGAGACTCCTCTCGGCTTACCGGAGCGACCTGGACACACTGTTCACAAAGCACAGGGAGAAGGTCGGAAAGAAGTGCCGCCACGAGATGATCATGGGCCAACACAACAACTGTCACTTCCTGGTGCATGAAGAGTCAAAGTGGCATCGAATGCTGGACAACGGCGACTATGAGGAACATCTGGAGGCTTGTTACGATCACAGGTACAGCAGACAGAGGACAGACATCCAGCTGTACCTCAGAGTCTGGGTCATCAGAGAGGATCCTTTAACGTCCGGTGAGACAGGCTGTTCAGTCTACAGAGATACTCCACATGGACAAAAGTCTGCAGACACTCAAACACTTCCTCCATATGGGAACCATTTGTGTGAAATCTTGTCATAATTTCTGTGATGTCTCAACTTGTGGCTAAAAAGTGTTTTATGAGGTCATCGTGACCTTTGACCTTTGACTACCAAGGTCTAATCAGTTCGTCCTTGAGTCCAGGTGAATGTTTGTGCCAAATCTGAATACGTTCCTTCATGGTGTTTCTGAGAGACGGACCAGGAGAACGAGACGGACGGCCCTGGCTGTCAGCTGATTTCAAAGTGTAATGACACAGTTACAGAGAAAAACAAGAAAACTCAACACAATCGTTTATTAATATATGATCTGCATTTACATTTAAATAAAAATCTAGCTATAGCAGGTTTCTATTTATCTCAAATACATTCTCGCCCATGTTTGAGGTCTGGACTGACTCTGGTAACTGACGCCGATGCGTTCTCTCCTCTGTGTCTGGCAGGAAGTCAGAAATTTGTACATGACTTCAGGCTTCGGTTGTAGTCGGTTGTCATGGAGACGTGGCCTCTGGGAGGGCTCAGATATCGAAGGGACAGGTTCCTGCTGCCCATATGCTGCAAACCTGCGCCCTTACAGTCAGGGAGACCCCAGACCCAGGTGCAGTAAAAGCACCATGAGTGAGTTTACTTTCACTTCATCTGTGAAACCTGAAATCAGGAGCTGAAGTGACGTCTGGAGAATCTGTTTTTACCACTTCAGTCTGTCGGCAACACAAACTGCAGTGAACTGATCTCCTATATATCCTATAGACTTTTCTATAGGGGGTGAAATACTTCATCATTAAATACATGCTGTTATATATTAGTCACATCTTTTACATGTCAGTGAGACAGTGGACTCTGTCTTACACCCAGAACAAAGTGTCTTTGCTGGTTTCAGAACGACACAGTTGTTGACTAGCAGATATATATATATATATATATATCATTATTATTATTATTATTATCATTAATGCTTAAAGAAAACGAAACCTTTTTGCTGAAAGCAGAAGAAATGAAGTGATGCAGTGAAGTAAAATCAGATTGTTTTCCAGTCAGACTCTTGCCTGGATAATTGATATTTACAGGATATTAAATAAATACACTGGATGTGTTTCTGTGTGAGCTTCATGTTTCTTCATTGTTTGACAGCATCATTGGATGATTTGACATTTGTATTTTGTTATTTTATGGCTTTTTTTTTAGCTGTGTTAGTTTAAAGTCCAACAAAGAGTAGACCTACAGGTTGTTGTTTCTGTTCAGGTGCAGCTGCTGCAAACAGTCCACACAGACACTCACCTGCACCTGCACCTACCTGTGTCTCACCTGCTTCCTATAGACAAGAGATTAAAGTAAAGATTGAAAAAGAGACACAAAGCGACACACAACAACCACTGTCTTTCAGTGGGGGGGGGGGCCCCTCGGGGCCTCTTACCTGTCCTCCCGGCCCCAGTGTCACATCTTCCATGGTAACAGATGATGCTAAAACACAACAATTCTCTCTTTCAGCTTTTTACTGCAGTGATATTAAAACAGTCACCTCCTCTCTGCCAAAACTACAAGTGAATCAGGCCGCCTACACTTCCCATGATGCCCCTCTGTGTCGGAGAACAGCGGGCAGCTCCACGTGCTCGGGGATTTAAAGTAGAACCTACTACACAGAGGTGGGAGAGGAGGGGCGGGAAAGTGTGTCACTGGGGCACGAGGCTCTCCCGCGGTCACATGGTCCCGTTTTCTGCCGCGTGCGGGAACGCCCCCTCCCTCCCTCCCTCCCTCCCACCTCCACATTCACCTCATCATCATCCAGCAGTGCGCGCGCTCTGTTTGAAAAAACATACAGAGCGAGAGAGCGGAGCGCGTGCAGCAGTTGACAGGTCCTCGTGCTGCGGACAGTCAGTCAGTAGAAACACAGAGAACCGGGAGTAGAGTCACAGTAGAGACGCTTCTTCTTCTTCTGCGGTGTTTCAGTCCTCCTGCCGGTGATGCGCGCGGCCGTGCGGCAAGACTCCGGGATTTTTAAATCGTGACTTTGGAGCTCAGGATGACGGCGACCGCCATGGAAACCAACAACAACAACAACAACAACAACAACAACAACAACACAGGTAAACAACACTCCCTCACGCACTCCTGCCTTCCCTCCGCAATCAAAGCAAGGTGATGCAAGAAGCGGTGCGCGCGCGCGGCGTGCGTGTGTCGAACCTGAGTGTTTAAAGTGCAGAAGTGTCAGTTTGAGTTTGAGACAGAAACTGTCAGCGTCACCTCTGACGTCAGAGCATATTTGTGAAAAAAAAAAGGTTTTGCAGGAAGAGCGTCAGGCCGCAGGTGAGAGCGGCGCCGCGCGTCTTATGCAGGTGAAAACCAGTCCACCTGTCAGAGCCCTCTGTCCGCGGGAAATAAAATCAACCAGTACACCTTTAATGAACTGAGTTTGACGCAGAGGCGGTCACCATGGAAACTAAACAGCGTCAACAAAGTAAGTGAATTAAAGCTCTTGCCGCAGCTGCGGCGCGTCGCTGTTGCATTTCAGTCTGATGCTTTTTCTGAGCTTCCCGGTGTTTCGGTGCGACGCGGCGCGTTTTGACGCTCCGCTGAGCTGCCACCTGCCCGCGTGCAGCGGGTGAGAAACGTGTGAAAACGGGACATGAAGCAGCTGCGGGGACGGGAGGAGGTAAACCCACATGTCCGCGTGTGAGGCGGGTCATCACGGGGACCGTCACCGTGATCCCGGCTGTGTTTCGGGGAAACTGGGTCATGATGGCAGCGGTCGGTCGGTGGGTCGCTCGGTGTCAGGTGGATCGGCCCGGGGTGTGTATGTGTGTGTTCATGTGCGTGAGCGCGTGCCACCCGAGCGGCCATTGCCGGTTCACATGGACCGGCAAACCGAGCCATGTGCGCTTTGTTTTCACTGGGCTCCGCGCGCTGTGATTGGCTGCTGATCAGACTGAGCTCATTGCATAACCCTCCTCCTCCTACTCCTCCTCCTCCTCTTCCTCCTCTTCCTCCTCCTCTTCCTCCTCCTCCTCCTCCTCCTCCTCCTCCTGCATCAGTCTGTTTCACTGGTGACTGAAGCAACAGCAGAAATCAGTGACTGAGAGAAAACATTTGTTGACAGTGTGAAACATTTAGGTCACATGTTCAGTGTTTATATGTATAAATATGTGTATGTATATGTACATATATGTATATATATATATATATATATATATATATATATACATATATGTACACATATACAGGACCACACCTCATATAACTACAGAATCAAACAAACTATATAATAAACGATAAAATATAAAGACTGAGACTCTGTCTGACTCTGTTTCATACAAAAGGAAATAGGAAGTCGTCTGATCACATGACACACTGATTGGTCCAATAACAACCGGATCCTGATCTAGACTCATAGATCTTCACACCATTAATCTGATGGTTTATCAAACTCTGAGACGGAGGACGGAGGTGGAACTGTCTCACAGCGTTGAGGAGAGAGACGTCACGTCATGGCTTCTTCCCTGGTTTGATCAGTTATCACCGATCAATAGCAGAACTAATATCAGGTTGACTCCAGTGTGATCTCAGAGTGTTTATATCGGCCTCCTCTTCTTCATGCTGGTTTTGTCGTGTGAAGTTTTGATCGCCCTATCTCTGTTGAAAGTTTGTGTCTCTTGTAGTTTGTGTCTCTGTGGTTTTGGATTGTTCTGGATTTGTCGTGGTTCTGGATCAAAGTGGACTCTGCTGACTTGTACCTTATTGTAAAGTTTGAGCAGCTGCTGGTTCCAGACGTGGGAGACTCTCCTGGGCAGTGTAACTATACTACAATACCCATGAGCCTCAGCTGCTGTTACTATCGAGATGGATACAAGCAGAGCAGTAGTGGTTTGAACTGAGCTGGCTGTTGGTGAAATGCACCCTGGGGGTCGTAGTTGTCTCCTGTCCTTCACAGGCTTCATGTAGCTTTTCTGACCCACTGCAGACCAAGGACCAGGACCTGGACCTGGACCGGCCCTCATGTCGGTCTGGGTGCGACCCGGTCCAGCTGTGTGCTGAGATACAGAGTTGTTTGTGTCTGTCTGGTGCTGCAGGACAGCGTGTCCCAGATCCAGGTCCTGGTGTTAGAGGACGTCTCACCTGGACATGGAGAAACAGGATTATCATCTTTCTTATTTTAAAGAGTAAACACTGGATAACCAGATCTGGTTATTCATTCATGTATTTATATTTATCACTCTGCTACTAACTAACTAACCAACGACCTGCCGACCTACGAGACAAAGAATATATTGATAAGGAACGTTTCTTCAGCTTCGTATCAGTCTGAAAAATCCAGGAGAGGTCGGGTTCTAGTTGTGTGTTTGACAGACGGAGATCGTGTCTCTTTGTGGACGTTTGGAAAGTTTTAGAAAAATAATGTTCAACAAACACTGAGATCAATATACATGTATATTCATTATATATTTACAGTACATTATATGTGTGTGTGTGTGTGTGTGTGTGTGTGTGTGTGTGTGTGTGTGTCGGACAGAGTCACTGATTCACTGACATGTGGAGTCACAGACATGAAGGTTTCTTATTTCACTGAATGATCGACACGAGGAGGAAGAGCAGCTTCATCATCCTCCTCTGTTTGTGTCTGTCAATGAAACATCCACAGGGTCAGAGATAACAGCTGATAGATCAACGTGTGTGTGTGTGTGTGTGTGTGTGTGTGGGTTATGAATGGCGGGAACGTGAGAGTGCAGGCAGAGGGAGGGGGGAGTGTGTCAGTGTAGGCGGCCCATTGTTGGGCCGGTCTCGTTGTGGAGCCGGCTGTGTAGGAGGCACGTGGCTCAGGGGCGTGACTACTGAGGACACACGAGCCTTCCCCCGAGTCTGCACAAGGGAGGGGAGGGAGGGGGGAGGAGGAGGAGGAGGAGGAGAGGGGGAGGAGGGAGGGGGGAGGAGGAGGAGGAGGGAGGGGGAGGAGGAGGAGGGAGCTGAAACAGCAGCAGGTTGAACCAAACTGTCGACTCCAGACACACGTGTTGTGTTTAAATGAACAACTACAACAGACTGATGATGTTCTGCTGCCACACGTATCTATATATATATATATATATATATGCATATGTATGTGTGTGTATGTAATATGGATATATAACTTCATTTATGTAACACTTTTAAAATCAGAGTTTACAAAGAGCTTTTACAAACGAATCAAAAGCAGGACAGAGATGAGGAGAAGTTACAGAGGGAGGAAAACAATATAATTCAATATAAAGAAGAACAATTAGAGGAAGATGATGTTTCATAAACGCCGCACACACACACACACACACACATATATATATATATGTACATGTATATAAATGACATTAGCTCTGCAGTGATTAGTCACAACATTCTTGTTTGAGCTCATTAAATGTGACGTAAACGTCGTTGGGTTGAATCCATGTGAATGTTTTTATCTCGGCGTGTTCAGACGTTTCAGGATTCTGATGAAGCAGCTGAAGCTTGACTTCCTGTCAGAGGAAGCTACAGCTGTTGATGCGTGTGTGTGTGTCACGTCTCACCTCTGATCACCTGATGTTCACCTGTGTGATACCTCTGGAATATTCCCTCCGTGTTTGGAGCAGGACTCAGGCATCAGGCCGTGACATCACTTCCTGCTAAATGGACAAATAAAGTTGTGATTCAGTATAAAAGCTGAGGCAGAGGTCAGAGGTCAGTGAGGGCAGAGGTCATGGTTTGCTCCTGACAGGCGTGACACCACACGGCGTGGACAGGTGACGTCCACCCTGAAGTCCTTTGTGTAGGTGGCTCCTCCCCTTGTGCCTGTCATGGTGACCCAGTTGGACAGGTGGACAGGTGGTGGGAGGCGGCCTCTCTAGGTGTTGTCTGCGGTTATGTAATGGCTATGATGGATCAATGCAGGACTTCCTGTTTACATCATCACCTCCCTCATCTTCCTCAGTTTGACCAACAAAAACAACACCACACTAAGACAGACCTTCAGTGTAAACAACTGTGTAAACAACTGCTGCGTGTGCTTGGTTACCATGGCAACACCTGACACAGTGACCCTGTGAGTCCTGATGGAGGCACAGACAAAAAACATCCATCACATCCACCATGTTCTGAATCATCAAATAACATCCAGGTGACGGCAGGTGTGTGTGTGTGTGTGTGTGTGTGTGTGTGTGTGTGTGTGTGTGTGTGTGTGTGTGTGTGTGTGTGTGTGTGTTTATCTGCATGTATCATTTTCTCTGTCATTACTTTACATTAAATATTAATTATTACTGATCAATAATAATAATAAAGTTTATTGATCGGGCTCTTATCAACATCAGAGATCAGATCAAACAGAGACAAGATTTCATGATTTTATTGTTTATTTTGTCTTTATCCATTGGAGTAAATTAGAAGAGGGGAGGGGGGGAGGGAGGGAGGGTGAGGGGAGGAGTCTACTCGCTCTCACAGACTACCCCTCCCCTCTCTGTTCTTAAAATTCCTAGAAAGCAGAATACCCCCCCCCCCCCCCCCCCCCATGTCTGTGAGCTCAGACTGATCCCACACCAGCTGCTGCTGCCGCTCACACCTTCTTCTTCTTCTACTGTAAAACAACAAAACATCAGCTGGAGGTTTTTGCTCGTGTCTGATCGTCTGTGTGGCGCCACCATCAGGTCACAGAACAACAGACGTTACATTACATTACATTTATATTGAAGTATGGAGGCCTGAGACTGACTCAATAATAAACAAATCAATCAATCAATAAATAAATACATGTATTTGATATTAAATGGACGAAAAGTCAGAACACTTGTCTTCACTGACCGGGTCTCCTCTCTCCTACAGGAGGTGTGATCTCCTACGTGGGTTCATGTGGAGGTTCTCCGACCCGGACCAGTCCAGTCTCCATGTTCAGTGAGAACTCCAACTCCCAGCCCTGCTTCACCTCCTCCTCCTCCTCGTTAACGGCCTCCTTCCTCAGCAGCAGCTCCGGTTCAGGCTCATCAGGTGAAGACGGCTCCTCCTCGGCTTCCTCCTCAGCAGGAGGTTCACCTCGAGGCCGAGACGACGGAGGATCTCTGAGGGCGTCGCCCAGCAAGTCGGTGGCCAGTCTGACCAGTAAGAGCCCAGTCCGTCTGATGATGATGATGATATTTGAGTCACATTATGAAAACTGTAGTTTATTTAACCTTCTTTCTGAAGTTTAGAATTATTTAGAGGATTAAGAAGCTATATGTGAGGTGTTGCTATTGCTACACAGCTAACGTTAGCATTAGCAGTTGTTTACTGAAACATTCAAACTTCATTCCTTTACTCACCAACATCTGTCTCCAGAGGTGGAAACAAACACCGATGTTGACTCTCGTCTCTATCAACGTCTTTGCTTTTACTGAAGTTAGCATGCTAACCAGCTAGCCCCAGCCCCTTTGGCCCGTCTCATCACTTTCCTATACTGAGTCACTGTAGCGTCCGGTCTGTCCTGAAGAAGTAGCTCAGAGGACGTGTTGTAACCTCTTATATTTTAAATGCAAAGATGGTGGAAGCTCTTGACCAGCGACCATCAGCACCAACGCTCCCGGCAACAAGGAAATTTACATAAACCTTCTTTAAACGCTTTAAAGGAATTAACTCAACAGGAAAATCAATTATTAGCAGTAACAGTAGTTGAACAATCAACCAAACTGTGACAGTGAGTCTCAACAAACTCCTCAGCAGCAGGAATAACACCCACATGCTAACAGCAGCAAGTCAAATCAGTTTCATGCACCTGCTGAAAGACACTAGAACTAGTCTCAAGGTAAATGCAGGTGTCATCTGCAAAATAATGGACGTTGATTTTCTTGTTTTGCATAATGTGGCCGAATAGAAACTTGTAGATGTTGAATAAATGAGGACTGACTCCTGGGGAACTCCACACATCACGTTGGTCTGTTGGTTCATCTCCTTTGACTCTGTGTTTCAGAGCTGAACGGGATGGTGCTGCTGTGTAAAGTCTGTGGCGACGTGGCCTCAGGTTTCCATTACGGAGTTCACGCCTGCGAGGGCTGCAAGGTGAGACCACACACACACACACACACACACACACACACAGATTTGGCAAAGCACGGCTCCTGTCGCCTAGCAACCTTGACAGCATAAAAGTTTTTTCTCACTAAAACTTTCTGTTTTCAGTCTTTTGGTTTTAACCATTGTACCGTCAGCTGCTAAGTTGAAACACAGTATCAGCACTCATGGAATGACTCTCGTCCAATCAGATTACTTTAAACTTTCATTTTAAAACTGTTTTTAAAAAAAAATCACCTCAGTCCAGACGAGTGTTTCAGCTTCAGTTACTGCCTCAGAATCAGTCGTCCGGACGTAAACGTGCTGGAATGAAACACGACAGACAGACGGACAGATCACTGCAGAGCTGGTCTCTGTCCTGAAACTGGTCTCTGTTCTGAAGCTGGTCTCTGTTCTGAAACTGGTCTCTGTTCTGAAACTGGTCTCTGTTCTGAAGCTGGTCTCTGTTCTGAAGCTGGTCTCTGTTCTGAAGCTGGTCTCTGTTCTGAAACTGGTCTCTGTTCTGAAACTGGTCTCTGTTCTGAAACTGGTCTCTGTGTCCTGCAGGGTTTCTTCCGTCGCAGCATCCAGCAGAACATCCAGTATAAGAAGTGTCTGAAGAACGAGACCTGCACAATCATGAGGATCAACAGGAACCGCTGCCAGCAGTGTCGCTTCAAGAAGTGCCTGTCTGTGGGAATGAGCCGAGACGGTCAGCACTCACCTGTACACCTGTACACCTGTACACCTGCCTGTTAGCCTGGTAGCATGAGCATGTAGCTGCAGAAACACACAAGATTACACCTGTGGAGTTCGTTGACAAAAACCAGTATGAGACGACATTAGCTTTGATCAATCAGACTGGGTCCATCAGATCGGGTCCATCAGACCAGATCAATCAGACCAGATCCATCAGACCAGATCAATCAGACCAGATCAATCAGACCAGATCTGTTTGATGTTTGAACATTACCTGAAGCTGCTGCCACGTGATTGGCCAACAGCTGCATCAATCAGCAGGTGGACAGGTGTTCCTAATAAAGTGCTCAGTGACTGTATGTAATTATGTCTTTAACACCTCCTCCACCTCCTCCTGCTCCTCCTCCTCCTCCTGCTCCTCCTGCTCCTCCTCTTCCTCCTGCTCCTCCTCCTCCTCCTGCTCCTCACAGCTGTTCGTTTTGGTCGGATACCGAAGCGGGAGAAACAGAGGATGTTGGCGGAGATGCAGAACGCCATGACCATGAACATGGTCAACAACCAGCTGCAGAACGACTTCCAGCTCGCTAGCATCTCCTCTTCCTCCTCCTCCTCCTCATCGTCATCATCCTCTCCCTGCCCGGGGGTGACCATCGCCCCCCAGCCATCAGCCCTGTCGCTCACCCCCTCCTCCCCTTCGCCTCCTGCCCCAGCTTCTTCTTCCTCACCTGCTCCTCTTCCTCTTCCTCCACCCCCTTATCAGAGCCCCTCCCCCTCCTCCTCCTCCCCCCTCCCAGCCCCGGGGTGGACACCACCATCAGCGCCATCGCCCGCGCTCACCGCGAGACCTTCCTATACGCTCATGACAAGCTGGCCAATCCCCACACGCCACCTCAGCAGCAGCAGAATAACCACACCCACCAACACAACGGGGAGGCGGAGCTTTGGGGTTCCAACCGCTGCCCCAATGGTTACCATGCCAATGGTCTCAACACCATCTATCACCATAACAACAACCTGGGCTCAGGGCGCTACCTTCCGCCAGACAACAGCTGCAACGGCAAGCATCATCACCATGGAAATGGGAGGCGGAGCCTACACAACTGTAATCTGATTGGAGGAGACGGGCTCTGCGATCATGTGACCCAGGGGCAGAACTGTCCAATGAAGAACCGCAAAGAGATAGTGCTGGTAAGAACCAATCAAAGGGGTTTATTTCAATTAATGAAAGTAAAAGTACTTTTACTGTGAAACTGTAACTACAGGAAGTACTTTTACTTTGTTGTACTGGTACTTTTACTCATAAACATAAACAGAGAAATTCAAATGCTGACATACCTGCTGTCACTGTATCTGAGCTCTGATTGGATGATCACTGCTGAGGGGAGGGATTTATCCAACTGTCACCTGATTGGTTGCTCCACTCTGCAGGCCTGTCCAATGAACATGCAGCCTCACGCCGACCCCTCGAAGACCCCCCAGGAGATCTGGGAGGATTTCTCTCTGTCTTTCACCCCCGCCGTCAGAGAGGTGGTGGAGTTCGCCAAACATATCCCAGGGTTCAGTGCTCTGTCCCAGAACGACCAGGTCACCCTGCTGAAGGCGGGAACCTTCGAGGTGAGACACTGACACCTGACCTGACATCACAGACACACTGACCCTTCTAACCAGTTAAACCTTTATCCTTCACTGTTCATCTGTTAATTACGTCGATGTTTAACAATTGATAATAAAATAATTGAGTCCGAACATGAATTATTTATTTTAAATTTCTTGTAGTCATCAAAAATCAAACAGTCAGAACGACAAAAGGCAAAATAAGGCGAATATAAACTGTTGCTAATAAATAACCACAACAATCAACAATCTTTGTTTTTATTTAGTATCTTTAAATTTAAATTTGATTTCAATCAGAAATCAAATTAAGGTTAAAAAAAGAGCAGAAGCAGCAGCTGGTGGCCGTTGGAGGTACTGCAGCTGACTGGCCGCCTCCTCCTCCCCCTGCAGGTGCTGATGGTGCGCTTTACGTCACTGTTCAATGTGAAGGAGCAGACAGTGACGTTCCTCTCTGGCGCCACCTACAGCCTGGAGGAGCTGCAGGCGATGGGGATGAGCGAGCTGCTGGGAGGCATGTTCGACTTCAGCCTCAAACTGGCGGCACTGGAGCTGAACGCCGAGGAACTGGGACTGTTCACCGCCGTGGTGCTGGTGTCTGCAGGTGAGGACGGAGAGACGATGGAGGGATGAAGGAGGGATGATATTATTATGGATTTCTATCCGACATGTACGAAACCTTTGTCTGCAATGGGTTAGGGTTAGGCAACAGGTCCAGAATCGAGTCCCGCCGTTTTACCGCCACGTTTCTGTTCCTCTGTTGTTCCATGTAAACGACGTCACGTCCTGAACAGGGTTCCTCATGTTCTCCTCCTCCTCCTCTTCCTCTTCCTCAGACCGCTCCGGAATCGAGAACGTGGCGTCGGTGGAGCAGCTGCAGGAGAACCTGATCCGAGCGCTGCGGTCGCTGGTCAGCAAGTCGGCCGTCACCCCCGGCAACAACCATCACAACCTGGACTCGCCACGCTTCACCAAACTGCTGCTGAAGCTGCCCGACCTGCGGACGCTCAACAACATGCACTCTGAGAAGCTACTGTCGTTCCGCATCGACGCCTGAGGACGTCACTGATGATGTCGTCAACGATGTCACCGGTCACTTCCTGTTCACTCAGATCAGGGTCACTTCCTGTGGTCGCCGGTGATGATGAATGCGATCATGTGGAGCTCTTCATCACCTCGTTATATCATCATCAAAGTGTGGTAATGATGATGTCATCACCACCAGCATCGTAAAACACAGTGATGCTGTCATCAACAAAACTGTTCAGCTCTCAGCTCACCGCCAAAATAAGAGTCTGTAGCTTACACAGTGGCTTCTGGAGCAGTTTGACATTTTAAGAACCTGTTTTTTAACTTTTCTCCAAAAAAAATTATTTATTATTGATTCAATCTCAGTGGAGCCAGAACAAAGGGTTTAGCCTAGCTTAGCATCAGGACTGGAGCCAAAGGAAAACTGCTAGCCTAGCTTCACCCCCACATGGAGACGTGACAACAAATGGGCACAACAACAAAAGAAGAAAACAATAAGTAAAGAAGTAAACAGATACCAAACAAACAAAAAGTAAACAAGTTTATTCTGTTGGTAACACCCAGTATTATTTTAGCTGGACTGGTTGACTACCAGCTGTCTTAGTGCTAAGCTAGGCTAACAGACCAATCTCTGTTCAGAAACCTACATCTGTCTGAAACATCTGAAGCCGTGGTCACACCAGGAAGTGCCTCGGTGAAATTCATCCACACAGCAAGGTGGACAGGTGCGTCCAGGTGTAGTTAAAACAACAGGAAGGTGTTTGGAAATCTGTGTCACACAGATTTAGGTGACTTCTCTTCCTGTAGATATCATTCTCTCTGATGTCCCTCCAGAATAAAGCTCCAGAAATCCAGTTAGAAACCAGAGAAAACAGAGTGACTGACAACATGTGCAGATATAAATGAATACAGGACCAAGGACTCACTGAATCCTTGGCATATACCTATGTTTACTCTTACTTACACACACACACACACACATATATATATATATGTGTGTGTGTGTGTGTGTGTATGCAGAAAACAAATTAAAACCCCATAATATTTTAGAATCCTTTATTATTTAGAAATGAATCCTAAATTTGGGATGGACCCTGGATCCTTTACAGGGTCCCACCGTCCTGTCTGAGCTCAGCAGATTCACTTTGCTGCTGTGAATGGATCCACACACTGAGGCGACGCCTTTAAAATGACCCGACTTCAGAGTAAAGTTGAGCCATTTTTAAAAAAACCACAGGATTCACATTAAAATGTCAGACTCCTGCCGTACAGACGACTCAGGAGAACGGGCGACATCCAGAACTTCCAAGACATTTTGTGGTTAAACCTCAAGAGTCCACCTTCCCTCTGCCCCGAGCCGACACCAGCCAATAGCACGGAGGAGCAGCAGTGACGGACAGCTTCACCGACCGATGAGACGGAGGAGGAGGGACGACGTGTTTAAGGACAATCAGCAAAATCAGACGTTACAGGGACCTGCAGGGTGCAGACCGAAGCCTCAACCAGTCGCCTGTCTAACAAACAGTATGCAGCAAATCTTCTGTATAAAAACTGTAAATACTCAGATATCCAGTGATACTTGAACTGTGCGACACACGGACATATTTACATCTATATTTTTTGTTAATAAGAATATATGCCTGTGCAAATATTATGACTGTAAGTGTGTGGGCCACGAACTGTATGTGCAACAGGTTTGAAACATTGTGGAGTTTGACATGCATTTAATGGAAAAGAGATATTCTGGTGTATGTATTTTAATGTGTTTTATGTTGTAAAGACATTATATATATATATATATATATAAATATACACTCATAACAATCCTGACGGCCTCGACTTTAAATTCCATATTAAACTAGAGTTACTGCCTCGTCCTTCAGACCAGCTCCAGGTCGCCTCCGTTCATCCAGAGAGAAAATATGAACCATTTGTGTGAAATGTTTTAACTGCTGTGTGAAGTCTTAAGTAATGGCTAAAAAGTGTTTTGTGAGGTCACTGTGACCTTGACCTTTGACCTTTACCCACCAAAGTCTGTTCAGTTCATCCTCGAGTCCAACTGAACGTTTTTACAAAGTTTAAAGAAGTTCCCTCGAGGTTCTTCGGAGACATTGTGTTCAAAGGGCCAAAACCGCGTTTTGTGAGGTCACCGTGACCTTTGACCCCAAAAATCGAATCAGTTCATCCTGAGTCCTCGTGAATGTTTGTGCCAACTTTGAGTTCCGTGAAGGCGTCATTGAGATATCGTGTCCATGAGACGGACGGATGTGCGAATGGAAACCCCGAAAACAAAATGGCTGCTGCTCTGACTGTCGCCGTCACGGAGGAATGAAAAGAAATGAAATAACAGCTTAAATACTATAAAGAAAACAGGTTCAGATAAAGTCGAGACAACAATCACTATAACCTCCTGAACCAAACCTCATTCTCACCTTCAGTCTCAAACAGTTCAGTTCAGACCACAGTGAAAACTTTTTACTGTTTCCTCTGCGTCTGCAGGAGGATTCAAACAGGCAGAGACACTGAGTCACACGGAGCACAAGTAGGTCAAACTCAAGCCTCATAACCTGCTTTCCACTCTGCTCTCTGATTGGTCGGCTGCTGCTGAAACTCAACATCCCCCGCCGGCCAATCAGGAGGCAGCAGGTGGAGTCATGAGCAGTGTCCCAGTTTCAGAGACACAGCGATTCGCACATCGTCTCTTTTTTATGGTGATTTCTTATGTAATAACTTTGGGAGTCGTGCACTGTGGTGATTAAGATACAGTACACGCTGTGCGGTTGCTATGGAGACCGTATAAAACCAGGACACAACTTATTTTACTTTATTGAATCAGCTTTTTTTTTTGCCACAATGTTTTTATTTAAATGTGAAATCATGAAATCAAACAGCGTCTAGCATCTGTATAATCTACTGTATAACATCTGCATTCACTCAACACGAAGGAATAAAACATTAATAAATGAAACAGATGCTTCAATCTACACATGGAGTTACGATAAGGACAGAAAACATAAGTCTTTAGAAGAAGAGGAAAAATAGAGACTTGTTTTTATCATAACAAATACTTAATGAAGGGCCTCCATGTATTCTCACATATAAGCTGATCAGCCTTTAATATGTAGGATTTCCTGATAACATCTGTCTTACATCTGGATTTCTGTCCATCACAGTGAACAGTCTTTTGGCATAAAGGAAACTGAGCTCTATAAATTCTCTATATAAATGATCAGGATATAAAACCAACAGGAAGTTTAGGAGCCAGTAAATAATCTTTTCCATCATAAATCCACCTCCCTGAGTCCGTGCACGTAGTGCACGTCTGGTGTCTTTGTGTTGTATTTAGTTTAGTGCCTCATATGTCAGCATTAACTTGATTCAGGTATTTCTTGTCTGTGATTAATGCAGGTAAGAAGCAGGTCGACAACATGCTGCAGCAACATTAAACTCCAGTAGAACCAGTCACTGTTTTACTGGTTCGTCAGGAAGTTCAAACAAACACGTTTCGTTACAGACAGGAAATCATCAACGAGTCAGAATCACTTTCTCATTTTAGCTTGAAAACAAACAAAAAGTGATTGTTGAATATTTTTCTGGATTGATATTTTATTAGCTTGTTTTTACACTTTATCATTTCTGTGATATTTATTACGTCCAATTTAAACTCAGACCTTCAGGTTTCCTGACGTTATGTAATCATGTGTGCGACTGTGTTATGTCACAACCTGAGGTAGATGTGCAGCAGTGCATGCTGGGAGGCCCTCAGAGGGAGGCAGCAGGCAGACAGACAGGAAACACCGCCCCCTGGTGGACACACTGCGGCACTGCAGGGGCAGCTTTACAAAATAAAAGCCCCACATTCAGGAGCTTCTTGTTTGTGCTGGTTTATGTTCGTGAGCAGTTTTTATTCTGTTTAATTAAAAAGGGTTTCATTAGTTTTTGGCCTTGTGATGTCACAACCAACACGCCTGGTTTTTCATGGTGGGAAAACTTTATTTACACTTTGATGTTTTGTACAATGACATCATATAAAAACAGAAATACTGAGGTGAAAACAACAACAGTAAACAAACAGAAGAACAGGTGAGAGAGTGACACCTGGTGGACACATGAGGGAAGATCAAAAGTAAAAGTGACAATAGAAGAAGAAGAAATGAAGAGCGCCCATCAGATGAGAGGACTGCTGCAGAGAAGAACCAACCAGTCAGTCAGACTGAGGTCAGGTTTATGAGTCTGGGGGGGGGGGCAGAGAGAGAGAGAGAGAGAGAGAGAGAGAGAGAGAGAGAGAGAGAGAGACAGAGAGAGAGAGAGAGAGAGAGAAGAGAGAGAGAGAGAGAGAGAGAGAGAGAGAGAGAGAGAGAGAGAGAGAGAGAGAGAGAGAGGAGAGAGAGAGAGAGAGACAGAGAGAGAGAAAAGAGAGAGAGAAGAGAGAGAGCGAGAGAGAGAGAGAGAGAGCGGAGAGAGACAGAGAGGAACAAGAGAGAGAGAGAGAGGAAGAGAGAGAGAGAGAGAGAGAGAGAGATTAGTGCACTTTCATAATTGAGTGACGTCTCTTTTATATTGTTGTTGTTGTTGTTGTTTTTGTTGTTGTTGTGTCTAACGTCTCAGTGGACGAAACACCGACAGTAAATCTCCATGTGACGGGACAAAGACCCTGAACCGATTTCTGAACTTTACGAAGAGGTTTGTGTTCGTGTGGTGTTACCTTCAGTCCAGATGTGTCCACATGTTGTCCGTCCCTGCGTACCGACAGCAGGCGGGCTCGTCCGCTGCTCGGGTACCCCTCCTCCACCTCCAGGTGACACACCAGCAACGCAGACTTCAGGTAGATCAGCAGGCGCTGAGCAGGACGCCAGTCGATGGCAAAACTGGAGACACAAAGACACATTAATGTCCAGATGTGTTTAGCCTAGCTTAGCACAAAGACTGGAAGTGGGGGGAAACTGCTAGCCTAAAAAAAAAACCTTTCAACAGCTGCAATCTATTTACCTGTTGTAAAAATACACCTGTTGCCTTCTGTTAATATGAAGCCTGACGTTATTAGAGGAATATTTAACTGTTCCTTTACACATTTAGAAACGCTTCTTGTATTCTTGAACACTTTAACTATTTCTGTGCATCTGTTATTAGAGTTATAATAATAATAATAATAATATAAATAAATGTGTTGTTATTACAGAGACTCTTGACTGATACTTAATATATAAATGAGGCAGTTTCGTCCATAAACAGCGTCAGTGTCAGCTCCTCATGACAGGTGATTATTGGTTATTGATCTGACGGTCCGCTCAGACCCATCAGAGGTGTCTCTACACAAACAGGAAGTGGAGGCTCACCTGGATCTCAGGGTCTGGATCTCTGACAGCAGCTCAGACTGACCCACGTAACACTGCATCACCTCCAGCAGGGCGGCGCTCAGCTCCGCCCGACGGCCCGACAGACAGTCCTCCGCCAGACCGGCCGTCCCCTCACTCACCTGCAGAGACACAGTGTCCTCAGGTGAGACAGCGGAATCAGACCAGAGGAGGTTAAGACACAAGGAGAGAGGAGACACGGAGGAAAGGAGGCACAGAGAGACATGGAGAGAGGAGACACAGAGTTGAAGAGACAAGGAGAGAGGAGACAAGGAGAGGAGACAAGGAGAAATTAGACACAGAGATGAGGACACAAGGAGAGGAGAGAAGGAGAAGAGATAAGGAAAGGAGACAAGGAGAGAGGAGACAAGGAGAACAGGTAAGGAGAGGGGACAAGGAAAAGAGATAAGGAGACAAGGAGACAAGGAGACAAGGCGAGAGGAGACACAGAGATGAGGAGACAAGGAGACAAGGAGAATCAGATAAAGTGTAAACCTCCTCATGTGTTAGGGATCCTACACCTGAACACATCAGATGTTAGATTGTGAGGTGTTTCCCATCATGCCTTGCATCACCTGCAGTCTGAAGTGGTCGTCACGGCTCCAGGTGACTGACAGCTTCAGCGGCTCCAGCTCATTGGATGAAAGATCACAGGAGAGGCGTGGCCTGAGCTCCACACAGAGCTGTGATTGGTTGAAGGACAGCAGGTTGATCTGCATGACGCCCTGTGCGGCGGAGACGTACACCTGCAGCCTGACAGGTGAACAGGAAGTTGAATTAGAGACCAATCAGATCGCCTGATCATGGGTCACATGACTTGACGACACTCACTCGTCCCTGAGTTGCTGCCAACTGATCAGTTGACGGAGCACCGCCTCTGACTCCGCCCTCAGCTGGATCAACTGATGATCACATGATTGCAATGCATTCTGGGCCTTGAGCAGAGACTCCTCCAGCTGTTCACACTGCTGCTTCTGAAAGAGACAAGGAGGAGAGGAGACAAGGAGACAAGGAGAGGAGACAAGGAGAGAATCTGTGAGTGGAAGTTACTTGCTGAAATGCACCTTGGGAGTTGTAGTTAATGTCCATAACTTCTTGATCTTTGACTTTCTCTGATGATTGAAGCAGTTTCATGTTGGTCTGAGAGTCTGTGTGTGTGTGTGTGTGTGTGTGTGTGTGTGTGTGTGGTCACCTTGCTGTGCAGTTGTTGGACCAGCTGTGTGAGTGTGTGTCGTCTGTTGTGGATCTGTTGGACTTTCTCCTGCAGTGACCTGAGCAGAGTCTCCGTCTCCTCCACCTCCGACCTGCTCTTCACCTTCAGAGCCTTCCACCTGCCCCGAGCCCCGCCCTCTGACACACACACACACACACACACACACACACACACACACCACACACACAACACACACACACACACACACACACACACACACACACACACACACACACACACTCAGATTTGGTCTATGGAAGGTTTTCGCTTTGTGTCACCAACTATTTTAATAAAATAGAATAAAATCTGTCAAGTCCAGACTTTCCCAGCTTAATGCTACAGCACTGAGTGTGTACTGCATGTACTCTGTGTACTATATTTACTGTGTGTACCCTCAATGTAATGTGTGTACTGTGTGTGTACTGTGGGTACCAGGCTGGGGGGGGCAGGGCTGTGTCATCAGTTGCTGGGCAGACTCCAGACCCTCCAGTAGAGACATCATGGAGTCAAGGACGAACAGCTGACGCCACAAAACCTTCTGAACACGACGACTGTCCTGAACACACACACACACACACACAAACACACACGCACGCGCACACACACACACACACGCACGCACACACAAACACACACACACACACAGAGTAAGATTTCTATACATTACATTTTCTATCAAAAAACAAGTCATTCAATCCTCTAGTATCTACACCTCACTGTTCATCACTTCACCATCCAGCAACAATAATAATACTAATAATAACAATCATGATGATAATAACAACAACAATACTACGAGTACTACTACTAATAATCATAATAATAATATTAATTGATCTCCTCTGGGACTCAACACTACAACAGTACTGAGGAAAGCTCAGCGAAGCAGCTGTTTTCCGTCCCACAGGAGGATGTGATGCAGTTTCATGGTGCTGGGTTTGAGAGCGTCCCTGTTTAGCTCAGTCACACAGATAAACACACAAGTCCTAAAACTGTCTGATGTGGTCCAGATGTGGACAACAAACATCTGTAAATTACTATGTTTGCCTTCTCACAAACTGAATAAAGGTTTGACAAATTTGAATGTGTGTTTTAAAAGCTCTTTATGGTGTCTGTTATAATCTAGTCCAGGGCTGATAAGTCTGAGTGCAGTGGTTGTTGATCTGGACCTGGTCCATGGTGTGTGTCATAAATGAAATCAAGTTTCCACAGATGTAAAGGTGGCGGTGGCCTGACGTCACTCCTGACCGTGAGGTAGACGACCATCCTGGCTGCTTCAGCAGAGTCCGGCTGCTCCGAGTCTCCGTGGGGGTCCAGCAGATCCAGATCACAGCGCTGCAACACACTGATGCACACAGACACACAACAGACACACAACAGACACACAACAGACACACAGACACACAACAGACACACACACACAAAGACACACAACAGACACACACACACAAAGACACACAACAGACACACAACACACAACAGACACACAACAGACACAGACCCACAACAGACACACACACACAAAGACACAACAGACACAGACACACAACAGACACACAACAGACACACACACACAAAGACACACAACAGACACACAACAGACACAGACACACACACAGACACACAACAGACACAGACACACAACAGACACAGACAGATACAGACACACACAGATACAGACACACAACAGATACAGACACACACAGACACACAACAGACACACAACAGACACAGACAGATACAGACACACACAGATACAGACACACAACAGATACAGACACACACAGACACACAACAGACACACACACACAACAGACACACACACACAACAGACACACAACAGATACAGACACACACAGACACACAAGACACACAACAGATACAGACACACACAGACACACACAGACACACAACAGACACACAACAGACACACACACACAAAGACACACACACACAAAGACACACAACAGACACACAACACACACAGACACACAACAGACACAGACACACAACAGACACAGACACACAACAGACACACACACACAAAGACACACAACAGACACAGACACACAACAGACACACAACAGACACACACACACAAAGACACACAACAGACACACAACAGACACAGACACACAACAGACACACAACAGACACAGACACACAACAGACACACACAGACACACAACAGACACACACACAACAGAAACACACACAACAGACACACACACACAACAGACACAGACACACACAGACACACAACAGACACAGACACACACAGACACAAAACAGACACAGACATACACACAACAGACACACAACAGACACACACCAGACACAGACACACAACAGACACACACAGACACACAACAGACACACACACACAAAGACACACAACAGACACACAACACAACAGACACACAACAGACACACAACAGACACACACAGACATAGAACAGAACAGACACACAACAGCGCGCCATGTTTATTTCACACGGAGTCTGAAAACAGACCAACAAGTGCTAGCTCTGTCAGTTAGCTCTAGCTAGCTAGCTCTGTCAGTTAGCTCTAGCTAGCTAGCTCTCGAACATCCATCACTGCGCTAAATCCATGGTTCACACATTTGAGTTCATCGTTTGCGCGGGGAAAGTTCGGCCTGAACTTACAGACACATTTAAATCACTTCCTCTGAACAGAGCAGACGTTAACTGAGAGGACTAACGTTAAATGTTGAAGTTTTTAGAGACTTACGCTCGGACTTCAAGCCATTTCTGTTTTCAAATCCCCGCCACGAGCCATTGATTGGTCAGTTTTATCTATGACGTCATAGCCCCGTCTTTATCGGGTTTGACTGGCGGTTGGTAAACCAGCCTGCAGGTGCATTATCCCACCTGCTGGACTGGAGGCAAAAATCAAGCAGTTTTGTTTTTTTGTAAAATCCAATGTAAATAAAAATCAGCATGAAGTGTGTAGTAGAGCATAAAAATGTTTTATTGCACAGTCTCTTTCTCTGTGGCTGTACCTCCTCCTCCTCCTCCACCTTTCTCTGAGGTGGAAGAGGAGGAGGAGGAGCAGGAGGAGGAGGAAGGAGCAGGAGGAGGAAGGAGCAGGAGGAGGAGGAGGAGGAGTCTCAGTGTGTGTGCAGTCTGTGTAGAAGGACAGAGACACTGATGTTGGTCTGTCTCAGGAAAATGATCAAATAAACTCAGGAACCGTCTGAAATTCACCAGAGCAGGAGATTTATTCTTGCAGCGAGGGAACAAGTTTCACACAAAGAGTTTGCAGTGCAAATGTTTAAAGAATACAAAGTTCACACAGGTTTTATATCCAGAACATGAGAGTGACCTCACATCCTGCTGATATGAGAGTCACTCAATAGAGACTTGGTTCATGTCTTATCATTAGAAATGTGCAGCAGCTGGGAAGAAGAGAGAAGGTCACTCGGCTCCTCTCTCATGATTCCTGTCTTGAAAACAAACACAACTTTATAAAAGGAAAAGTTCACTTCAGGATGTAACAGTTCTTCTGTAGGATAATTATGTTTATTGTTGAGTCCACCATTATTTCACAGCAAAACCGGACTCGCGTGTTCGTTTGATGAAGTATACAGGACACAGATTTAAAGTTCAACACGTCTAATTTATTAAAAGTATAGCCAAGCATAGAAGTTTGAGATTGCTTACAGAGCTCTGGACTCACTCTCCTCTCGAATGTCTAAGCAGGGTGCAGCCCCCCCTTGTTTCACTCACTCTTATACACATCCTCACATTCTTTGTATAACAATATCACTCCCCCTCTTCTCACACAGCCCGACCGGTCCCAGCATCTTAACTGCACATCCTGCTGTCTAAGCATGATATCATCGTACTTTCTCGTCCTCTCTGTCCTTGTACGTCATTCTGCACAACGTCAGACAATGTTACAATGTTCATATAGTTCATATAGTTTAAGGCTGATTCACGCTTTTAATCATACAATGTATAAAGTAGCAGAAATAACATATCCCTTCATTATCTAGTCATAAAGCATCATCATTTATCCAACAGTCTGTCAGGTCCAGAGGAACACACAGGGGTGATGGTGGACTGGACTCTGTGTGTGACAGTGGAGCTGTTCTCAGATCAGTTCAGACTGCAGCACTGAGAGTCATCTCCACTTCTTCTGATTCCTCTGTCAGTCACTGGATGAAGCTCTCCTCTCCACTCCACCTCCCAGTAACATGGTCCAGTCAGAGCCTCTACACACCAGCTGCTGCTTCAACATCTGGATCATCAGGACACACACACACACACACACACACACACACACACACACACACACACACACACACACACACACACACACACACACACACACACACACACCACACACACACACACACACCACACAGACACACACACACAGACACACACACACACACTCACACACTCACACACACACACACACACACACACACACACACACACACACACACACACACACACACAGACACACACACACACACGCACACACACACACTCACACACACACACACACACACACACGCACACACACACACACACACAACGCACACACACACAGACACACTCACACACACACACACACTCACACACTCACACACACACACACACACACACACACACTCACACACTCACACACAAACACACACACACACACACACCACACACACACACACAACACACACACACACACACACACCTCTTCACCACCTCCATCTGTTGAGAGAAGAAGAGACAGAGGAGATGAATCAGTGTTTACAGAGACGTCATCAGCTGGACTTCAGTCCTGTTCAGTCCAGATGTGCAGCAGCTGTGTAGCGTAGCCTGCTTCCTCTCAGCTCTCATGTTAACGTGTTGGAGTGAACACTGAGCTGGAGGCTCACACACCTGCAGAGACTTTTAGCATCAAGTCTGTTGACTCTGCACATTTCCCTCAGTCCACAGTGGAAACAAACTGCTGAGTCATGAAGGTTCATCACTGCTCCAACAGCTCAGTGATGGATTCACTGTCCTGACATTTAAACACAGAGTCTCTGTGTGTTGATGAACATCTGGTCTGTTCCTCACACATCACCTGACAGATAAACATGGAGGCTGTCACTGAAAACATCTGGCAGAGGGACAGATATACAGATGTGCTCACTGGACTTCAGCAGAGCTTCTGGTCTGTATAAAGATCACATGGTTACAGAGTGTAATGATGCTTCTGTGGAATAAGAGCCAGTGACTGTCAGACATCAGACTGATCTCAGAGCTGTGACAGAGATCAAACTGATCAGGTCTTGAGTTGTGAAATGAGAGAACAAACTGTCTCAGATCAGATGTGACAGTTTTGATGAATGAGGACACTGTCTCTGTTCCTCTGTGAGGCTGTCAGCTGTAATCAGCTTCACTTCCTGTAGACATCAACTCAACAACAACAGTCGTCTTCACATCCACTCAGACACATGATCACAACGAGCTTCTGGCCGCTCTGATTGGCCGACTGTTCTCTCTCTCTGTGTTTCTGTCCAATCCTGACGCCTGTCACCGTTCTCCTCTCACAGCTTCACTGAGGGAAGCAGCTGCTGAGAAGGTCGGAGGTTTCCAGGAAACACTGGCTCTTTGCTCTGATACTGTGTTTAGTACAATATGATGGAAGCAGCAAGGACTGACTCCGCCCCTTTTACTGACCTCAGAGTCTCCAGTCGACAGTCTGGACTCTCCTTAAGATCACACAGCTGCTTCACATCTGGATCCTGCAGGTTGTTTCCTCTCAGGTCCAGGTGTTTCAGGTGGGAGGGGTTGGACTTCAGAGCTGAGGCCAGAGAAGAACAGCTGATCTCTGACAAACTGCAGCCCTCAATCTGAATAAAGAATAAAGATGTAGATAAAATCATTGATAATCGATCAGTTTTGTCCTAATCAATGATCTTTGTCTAAAATGAGCAGAGGGACTTTGTCCTTCTGTTGTTGTGGATCATCATAATGTCAGCCTTCTACACACATCATCCACATGTCAGCACAACATTCATACACCTCTTCATGTCAACACTGATTCATCAGCTGCTGCTGACCTCAGAACAGTCTGTCAATACAGAATCAATATCTGATCAGACCTGCTGGACTAAAAACTGACCACAACACTTTGATTCATGACTGAACTGGATCAGACTTTAAAGATCCAGTCCTGATCCAGGATAAAGGTCTTTCTTGGTCCTGGTCTCTGTCCTGCAGATCAGCTCAGGAAACAAAACTAAACACAAATTAAACTGAACACAAACTGTTTTCATCACAAATTACAGAAGATTTAATGGAAAACTTTGGAAGATGCTCATCAGGAACTTCAAACACAGAAAAGATGATAAATGAATGAATGAATTGACTTTAAGGACTCACACTGGACATTTTCTACAGTGTATTTAGAAAACATGAGTCCTCTGACTGAGAGAAATACCAGTGTGTGAGTTCTGAAGGTTGAACTGAAGTGAACAGACATTATTCATGACAACTGAGTGAAATGAGCTGAAACTGAAGAATCATTGTGAGAGAAGAACAACTGGAAACATGAGACAACCACTATTTAAAATCTCAGTAATGACTTCATTCAAAATGAAAAAAGTTCTGTGTGAAGATAAATCAGCTTCAGTTGTGGATTAAAGATATAAGATCTACAACAGTAACAGTCAGTGAACTGACCTCAGAGTCTCCAGTCGACAGTCTGGACTCTCCAGAAAACCACACAGACGCTTCACTCCTGAATCCTGCAGCTCGTTGTAGTTCAGGTCCAGGTGTTTCAGGTGGGAGGGGTTGGACTTCAGAGCTGAGGCCAGAGAAGAACAGCTGATCTCTGACAAATTGCAGCCCCTCAATCTGAATAAAGAATAAAGATGTGAGTTCAGAGACAAAGTTCCTTCTTGGAAGCTTCAGTGTTTCATCATCTGTTCAGAGCTGAAGAAGCTTTAGAAAGTAGAAGTTTAGAAAATGAAAGTCAAACACCTGAACCAACAGGAAGCAGGTTAAAAACAGTCACATACAAAGAGTGAAAACAGCTTCATTAATATCAATGACAACATGCTGCTGCTTCAATACAGACGTAGTGACTCCACCTCTTAAACTCTACCAGCTCCACCTGTGGCTCCATCTGTACAAACTCATGTTGAGCAGCCACATTTATTAGAGCTTCTACTTTCACTGAGCTCTTTCTGACTCAAACAGCTGATCTGCAGCGTGACACACTGAGGGTCATAGGTCAGCTTGTGCGTAGTAATATGGCAGTTCAATGCTTGAGAAAAGCTAGTTCCAAAGTTAAGGGCTGTTTGACAGCAACATCAAATGGGGAAAATATTCTAAATGATTTGAGCTTTTTTCCTTGGGCATTTTGAAAGTGTCTCAGACAGTGTTTTTCTGCTGACCCCGCCCACAGCAGCTCATCACTCAGCTTCTGTGGCCGTGCTCTCGTCTCTTTCTCCAAACTGGGAGGGGCCCATCTGAATCTACCACAGCTGATACACTGACTCTGTGTAAACACCTCACACAGCCCACGTTAAATAACCTCAGCTGTCACTTCCAGCTGCTGTAACTCCTCCCCTCACCCAACCACAGAGGAAACACTCTCTGCCTGAGCCGCCATATAAACCAAACAACATCCAGCCCTTCTTGGTAATCCTCCAAACAAACCAGCTGAGCCTCTTCAGCTTCTTCATTTTAGCAGCAACAAGCCAAACACTTGTGTTTAAAGCATCATGAGTTCACACTACAAGCTCTGCTCTTACCTGTCTCTGCTGTCTCACCTTTCTTCTAAGCCACAGTCATTGACAGGAAGTGGCTGCAGCGTCTGCCGTGTTCTTCACTGCCTGCTTTAGACTCAACCCTCTTAGACCCAGTTCAGGGAACAGGGACCAGACTTTATCTGCCAACAAAACCCCTCCAGCCAACCTCCACTGGACCGCAGGTTTCCACCAGACTCCTCTGCCTCTGCTGCCAGCTCTGTGTATCTGAGCTGTTTCCTCTCATGGTTCTGTCAGCTCCACAACATACACAAGCTGCTGTGTTTCTGACCACAACAACATCTGCTCTCAGGTCAGTGCTGCACTTTCATTTAACAAGGTTCTGACTTCATTTTAAAAACTGTGCACGTCCTCTACTGCTCTGAATCACTAACACTATGACTGCTCTCACATTCTTCTGTTTGGAGTCATTACAACACACAGTTTTTTCTCTTCACCAGCTTGTTGCTTCAAAATCCTCACAGAGAAATCCTGAAAATATATGAACCAACGAAAAACTGAGAGTTCACAAAACTACAACAGTCAGTGAACTCACCTCAGAGTCTCCAGTCTACAGTTTGGACTCTCCAGTCCAGCAGACAGAAGCTTCACTCCTGAATCCTGCAGCTTGTTGTTACTCAGGTCCAGGTGTTTCAGGTGGGAGGGGTTGGACTTCAGAGCTGAGGCCAGAGAAGAACAGCTGATCTCTGACAAACTGCAGTCGATCAATCTGAATAAAGAATAAAAGAAGTGAATAAAACAGATGATTTAATAAAAGACTTTGGAAATGTTCAGCAGAAACTTCTACTGCTCCTAACAATAATAATCATGACACATTTTATTTGTCGGCTTCTTTCCAAACATTCACAGACACTTTACTAAACAACAAGATTTGCAGTTAATGGAGTGAAACATGTGAAACCAACAGTGTGGTGCTTTTCTCTTCAACACATTCAACAAGTCAATTCAACTGTTAGAAAAATACAACAATGTTCACACTTGTGTTAAAGTTCATTTAAATTCACTTCAAAGAAAAGAAGAGTTTTTTCTTCATCAGTTGAATCTCAGTGTTTTTGTACAAATATTAGTTCTGAGGATCTTCTGTATGTTGTTGTGATAAAAATGAATTGACTTTAAGGACTCACACTGGACATTTTCTACAGTGTATTTAGAAAACATGAGTCCTCTGACTGAGAGAAATACCAGTGTGTGAGTTCTGAAGGTTGAACTGAAGTGAACAGACATTATTCATGACAACTGAGTGAAATGAGCTGAAACTGAAGAATCATTGTGAGAGAAGAACAACTGGAAACATGAGACAACCACTATTTAAAATGTCAGTAATGACTTCATTCAAAATGAAAAAAGTTCTGTGTGAAGATAAATCAGCTTCAGTTGTGGATTAAAGATATAAGATCTACAACAGTAACAGTCAGTGAACTGACCTCAGAGTCTCCAGTCGACAGTCTGGACTCTCCAGAAAACCACACAGACGCTTCACTCCTGGATCCTGCAGCTCGTTGAGACTCAGGTCAGGTGTTTCAGGTGGGAGGGGTTGGACTTCAGAGCTGAGGCCAGAGAAGAACAGCTGATCTCTGACAAACTGCAGTCCCACAATCTGAATAAAGAATAAAGATGTGAGTTCAGAGACAAAGTTCCTTCTTGGAAGCTTCAGTGTTTCATCATCTGTTCAGAGCTGAAGAAGCTTTAGAAAGTAGAAGTTTAGAAAATGAAAGTCAAACACCTGAACCAACAGGAAGCAGGTTAAAAACAGTCACATACAAAGAGTGAAAACAGCTTCATTAATATCAATGACAACATGCTGCTGCTTCAATACAGACGTAGTGACTCCACCTCTTAAACTCTACCAGCTCCACCTGTGGCTCCATCTGTACAAACTCATGTTGAGCAGCCACATTTATTAGAGCTTCTACTTTTCACTGAGCTCTTTCTGACTCAAACAGCTGATCTGCAGCGTGACACACTGAGGGTCATAGGTCAGCTTGTGCGTAGTAATATGGCAGTTCAATGCTTGAGAAAGCTAGTTCCAAAGTTAAGGGCTGTTTGACAGCAACATCAAATGGGGAAAAATATTCTAAATGATTTGAGCTTTTTCCTTGGGCATTTTGAAAGTGTCTCAGACAGTGTTTTTCTGCTGACCCCGCCCACAGCAGCTCATCACTCAGCTTCTGTGGCCGTGCTCTCGTCTTTTCTCCAAACTGGGAGGGGCCCATCTGAATCTACTACAGCTGATACACTGACTCTGTGTAAACACCTCACACAGCCCCACGTTAAATAACCTCAGCTGTCACTTCCAGCTGCTGTAACTCCTCCCTCACCCAACCACAGAGGAAACACTCTCTGCCTGAGCCGCCATATAAACCAAACAACATCCAGCCCTTCTTGGTAATCTCCAAACAAACCAGCTGAGCCTCTTCAGCTTCTTCATTTTAGCAGCACAAGCCAAACACTTGTGTTTAAAGCATCATGAGTTCACACTACAAGCTCTGCTCTTACCTGTCTCTGCCTGTCTCACCTTTCTTCTAAGCCACAGTCATTGACAGGAAGTGGCTGCAGCGTCGCCGTGTTCTTCACTGCCTGCTTTAGACTCAACCCTCTTAGACCCAGTTCAGGAACAGGGACCAGACTTTATCTGCCAACAAAACCCCTCCAGCCAACTCCACTGGACGCAGGTTTCCAACCAGACTCCTCTGCCTCTGCTGCCAGCTCTGTGTATCTGAGCTGTTTCCTCTCATGGTTCTGTCAGTCCACAACATACACAAGCTGCTGTGTTTCTGACCACAACAACATCTGCTCTCAGGTCAGTGCTGCACTTTCATTTAACAAGGTTCTGACTTCATTTTAAAAACTGTGCACGTCCTCTACTGCTCTGAATCACTAACACTATGACTGCTCTCACATTCTTCTGTTTGGAGTCATTCACAACACACAGTTTTTTCT